>CAUJNA010001191.1:367500-582500 GCA_963377175.1 Effrenium voratum
GAATTTTCTCTTCTCCGAAGGTGTGCCTTTGGAGTTGGTACCTTTGGGGGCCTTCAAAGTACCTTGGGGCTGGATTGCGCTAAAGGGCAATCTTTGCTTGAGGGGTTGTGTTAAAGGGAATTCAACAACAACACCTTTGTCTTTCTTGAGGGTCCCCCATTTGGCAATGAGATCCGATTCAGATTCTGCCATCTGGGCTAGCGAGCGGTGGTTGCTACCCGCTGGTAAGCGGGAGCAACTTTGCTTCAACGCTGCAGCCCTTGTGCCTTTGCCCATGGCAATTTCACCTCTTCTGGTGGGCTCAGAAATCGTAATGTACATGGCGGTCAAACAACAGTTATCGGGCGGACAAATGGAGGGGTCCCCCCATAAATTTGGGTGGGCTCCTTTGCCAGGTGAGCCAGAAGCCAAACACAGGTAATTTGAGGGCAGGGGGAGTCCCAATGGGTGCGGATATTTGTCCTTTCATTCGTTATGTATGGATTTGGGTAGACCATTTGAACACCAGGTGTTTATTGTGACTCACCTCTGTTTGGGGGGCCATACAAATCTGAGCGTTTGTTGTGCAGGAAACGTGAGCCAGTGAATTTGTGTGCATGTTGGTTGCTGCCTGCTCTGCCCTGCTCCGCCCTGCCTGTTTGTTTGCCTGTCTCTTTGTACACATGTCAGGTGTATGCTATGCTCTGCTGTCTTTCAGTGTTTCTATCAAGTTTGTTTTGCTTTTGCATGTATGTCTTTGTGCCTGTGTGTGTGTGTTATGTGTGTTTTGTGCGTTTTGTGTGCGAGTGTGTGTGTGTGTGTGCGCGTGTGTCCGCACAGGTGTTCAATGAGGCCTTCCCGATTCGTTGCTTCTCTCAGGAAGATGTGGTTGACAACCTTGGGGCACATCTAGCTTGTCAATTTATTGAATGCATGCGGTGTGTTTCAATAACTGCAACTCTGAAGTTTGAACCAGACATGCGGCTGCTATAGCCTGCTGCAGAAGGTCTTTCCAATACCGTTATCATTTGCCAAGTAGAACCGATAGCATGTCAGCATTGTAAACTTATTCCAGAGAGTCCAGAGAGCAGTGCAAAGGCAATGAGGTCGTTCCATGTGGGCAAGTTGTGCACCACGGGCAGCGTGCGAGTTTCAAGGCGATCCGTGTCAGAAGCACTGGATTGGCCGATCTGGCGATTCAGCAAAAGCGGTCTCTTCGCTTAGAGCTCGAAGGCGCCCGTGTAGGAACTGACTTTTCGTTCCTGCAGTTCCTGGACGTTGCGTTTCTTGGGAAGATCATTTTAAGGGTAAGGAAGAAGTTTGAACTGGTTTGGGCAATTCCATTCATTCAGGTTCTGGAAATGCTTGAGCAAGGAGCTGCAAGTCAAAAGTCCTTGTTGGCTTTCCGACCAAAGCTTTCTATTGAATCACCAAAGGTCACATTCCCATGCCCACAAGGCCTCAGCGTGGAATCCAGGGCGCAAATGTCCGACATATCCGACTAGGCAATTCCAGTTCTACCAATCGACTTGCCGGGGTTCATGTTCAGGAGAATACGCTGGACCAACCTAAAAACACGCCTGAAAGTTGGGAAGTCAGTGTTTGCACCCGACTTGGGTGTTCGGCCAAGTTAGTAAGTTGTTCTTATAAGTCCCCCTAAGTGGATTTAACCTTGTCATTAGAGGGTTATAGCCCACGCAGCTAGCCACTTACTCACTTCGCCAAACATGTAAGTACCCAGTTTCAACAGGTCTTTGGAAGCTGCATTGGAGCCTGCTGATTCATGTTTGAAGAGATCCAGTGACCAGACAAAAAGAAACACTTTCTTGGGGGCCGTTGGCAGCTTTGGGGTCGACTTATGATGCAAACGATCAATATCTATCATCTACGGAAGTAAAGGGCCACACCAAATCACCCAGAAAGGGCATGGGGTGTACGCAGCAAAACTTGGCCCACATCTCTGCACAGAAAATGATATCATCTGACTCTGTTCCATAGCTAGGTTAACCTAGAATATATAAAACCAGTTTTGAAGGAGCCTCAGACATGTAATGTCAGTTGGGGACACAATGAATATTGACCGTGGCTCATCCAATGCATCCGGCCCAGATCTTTGGCTTCAAGATCCGCGTGGAGAATCCTCAAGGCGGGCCGAAGGTTGCCAAAGCTTCTCGCCTGAGCGTCCAAAGTCCAAATTCGCCGTGTTGTGTCGGATACTGTGCCATGGGACTATAGTAGGGCCACATAGACTTCAGACATATATAATATATACAGTATATATATATTTTTTAATATGCATTTGTTTTTGTGAGTGCCCTGTTTGGGGGGGGGGTTGGAGGGAAACCGAGGGGAGAAATCAAACCCATTTCGAGGGTTTCGCAACTTGCAGACTCGTGAGGCTTCAACCCGGCGCAAGTGGAGGGATGGAACCTCTTCACCGCCGACGCAGGGCACCTCAGCGGGCGGAAAAGTTGAATGCGTTCCCTTGAAGTGATATGGGTGTGCTTCTTGTTTTTGTTTGATTTTGTTGGTTCTCGGCTCTGTTTTCCTTTTTTTTTTTTTTCTTCGGGGTATCCCTTGGGGTTGGATATGATTTGGGGCCCCGTATTTTTAGACTTACTGCGTGTTGCTTGTTACGCGGGTTTTATGTGCGAACGTAGTTAGTGTGCACAAGTGAATTCGGGATATTCGGAGCGACCTGGGGAAGGGTGGGTCCCTTTGGGGAGTTGAGTTGGGGAGCTCACCACATGTTCCACACAAAAAGCAGGGTGAGAACCCCATTTTCTCGTATCCGGCCCGTGTCCTCTTACCACTGAAACTCACTTTCTGAATGGCTAGACTTTTTTTGGGGGGGAAGACCCTTGTAGTGATGAACAAAAAGTCTGTTTTGGTTTTGGCCAATCCACTTAGGATGTGGCCAATGTTTGACTGCAAGTTGGAAGCACTTGCATGCGTTGTTTATTTGTGGGTGGGTGGTATGTTGATACTTTGTTGCTGTCTGTTAAATGGTTAAAGCGAACATATCACATCTATTTGTATTGCCACCATGCACTCAGTCTCATTGAGCTACACTGTTGCGGGTCCTTTTTCAAGGAAATGAAGCAACAGCCACCATGAGCGCGGGGTCCCCCTATTAAGACACTCCCTTCATTCGCCAGTCGAGCGACTACATTGTGGACGGGACGCCGCAGTCGGTGCCTCAGGCAGATTGAGCCTTCCAAACACGTGGGTTGCTTCCATTTTCCTTTCAGTTGGAAAGGAGTTTTGACTTAAATCAACCAGCAATGAAAGGCCCGAACTTCCCCAAGCCACTTGGCTTCTGAGTAAAGTCAGATTCGGATTCATTTGGAGGAACTAGTCAGGGGTGGGTTCCCGATTGAATGGGGAATCGGTTTATAGGGGCTATGGTTTTCTTTGAAGCTGACATGAATGGTGACGAAGGAAAAAGTATCCCCTGGTCGATTGCTATGGGTGCGACCCATAGAGCGAATGCTTGACTTTTGTTGCAAACGGACAAACACCTCAATGTTAGCTTGCAGGTTTATTTATACTCAGGCCGCTCAGGCGAGGATCTTCAACTTGCTGTTCCGAGGGAGCAGTCTAGAGGGGCAGCAACGTGATGTTGTTTGCTAGCAGTGTAAGATTACAGCAAGTTCACAGTGTGAAACAAGGGTGGCGATGTATTGAACCCTGTCCCCATGCACTCGTAGTCACCACAACTTGGAAGATCATTATTTGAGGTAGTTGATCTATAAGTTTCCACTGTCGATGTAGGACGAGCTTGCAAGCCATGCTTGTCACCTATGGAGCCACAAAGCAAGAATTCTTCCGGCCGTAGCAAATACACCCAGGACCCGTGCCCATGTAACCCCCATCACAGGTTCCTTGTAATTTGGACCAGAATCAAGCATCTGTTCTTGGGGCAAAAGCTGAGAAAGTGGAGATGTATGCATGTTGCAATCGCAACGGGATGCCTTGCTCCATTGGCAAAGGCACGCCACCCCTGATCTAAATAGTGTACAGATTGCTTCAGAACAGCACCAATCACAGGTCATAGTACCACTCCAGGCAAGCCAGTTTGCAATTGCTTGACATGCAATCAAATTAATGCTCAAGAGTTCTTGGCTAGCCCTCCACTATCTTATTTGGCCTGTCGCTGAGGTGTTAGACCAGGACTTTTGCTTGGTAGGGGTTCAAGGCTGTAATGACTTGTTTCAGCACGGACATATTTGTGATGAGAATCGCTGCCTGAAGTTTGGAAAGAAAAACGGCAACAACTCAAGTCTCGAGATTGAGATTCTCAACTGGCAAGTCACAACTGACAGAGTTGGCAACAGAAATCAGATCAGAGGAGAGCTGTGCAACATATATCATGGACTGCATGTTGCACCCTGTGACACTCCATAACTTTGGTCTCGCACACCTGCAGATTGGAGAAGAGCTCGCCCATGCCAAGGACCATCCCCTTTACGGAGCTGGATGACACCAGCTCGGCCCACAGATGCCGAGGGACAGATGGGCAAAGCTGCTGCGGAGCAACTGGATGACAGAAAGACTAGCGAGCTCGAGGTCTAGGGGTAGACGAGATCACTCACGAAGGTTCTATGGGTGAGGGGGCTGATGGGGGCCGTACAGCTGCTTTTGGTAGCTTGTGTAGATGCTGCCAAGTTCCGGAGGTTCATGGCATGGAGGCCGAAGCTTTCGGCTTTGAGAGGGCCATGGCCATGATTCCTGGCGTGGCGTTGACAGGATGTGTGTGTCGAAATGGGGGGGGGGACTGCCCAAATGGCTTGTTGGTGTTGCCCTTTAAAACCGAGCTGCAAAGGGTTTCCTCACAAAGGCACCCAGATCAAATCAACCACATGGCTTAAGCTTCGAGTCTTTGCCAGGTTCAAATAGCCGGGCTGACTTGAGCTCTAGTCAGTGATTTGGCGAAGGTGCGCAGATCCAGAGCTTCGTTTGCCCTGAAGCCGCGCTCCAGCATCCCAGATCCATCTCTGCCCACCCACCCCAGCTGAACACACATCAAACGAGGCAACATGCACAGAAGCGCGCTCGATGATGCACAAAATGTGTCGAATACGTTAATTTCTCCGCAACGCACAAGGCTGGGGTATCTATTCCAGTTCCAACCTGGAGGTGATGGTGAGGGCGCAGCCGTCCTCTTTACATTGATGTCCTTCAGGATGGCTCCTGCGGTTCCTAGATGACCAAACTGCTAGTGTAGAAAGTTTGTGAGGGGTTTTTCTACAAGGGTCTTCGGAGAAACCCTGTTGTATGTGTGGATGAATTCAACGTCACCTTTTCGAGCCATGTTGGGCTTGTGTTTCCCTTTGGGTGGGGTGATGTTTGAAGGGATACGGAAGTGCCCACACATCGATTGAACAGGCGCACTCCGGAGGCATGTTGGGCATTGACGCGTGCACATCGCCCCTTGTCTGGCCTCTCCACAGCGCGCTGCGCGTGAAAGGTTGCTGTCATGACTGTCTTGTCTGAGCGTGTCCGTTGTCTGCTCGCTTTCGGTCTGATATCGTGGAATGCCCAGAAGGAGGTTTCGATCTTTGCTTCATTGATTACATGCAATCCAATAATTTTGGTTTCTGGGGAGAGAGCTTTTGCATGCATTTGCAAGATACATATACACATTACGACCAGATGTTCAGGAACTAGCCAGCTTCTCACAAGCAGGTTCCCTTCGCTCACGTCACGTGGCAATGCGTGTGGCCGAGAACCATATGTTGGAACTTGTTGGCTCGTTGCAGAATGCTTAGCATCCATGCCATTTCCTTCTGGGTCCCTGGTTTGGTTTCGGACACCCAACTCAGTCAGGTGAAGGCCTAGAGAAACTTACTTGGGCAATTGGTGTGGCCCCATTGTTGTGCACCTTGCGTCCCAGGAAAAACAATGTGTTGTAATATTTGTCCAAATGAGGAGTTCCTCAAATTTTGCACACCCCGCATGCAATGAACGTTGGATTGGGCTTAATGTTGATAGTTCAGGGAAGATGGCTGCCCATGTTGCCCGTTTTTGGATGGCTGAGACTAGTTGAGACACCGTTTCGGGCCGGCCCATTGGAAGGGAATTCCCATTTGGCGTGGTGATGTTTATAGGGAAATCTAGCGAACCCTTGCGGGTTTCAGAGAGCTGCCTCGGTTTGTCGCCTTGGGCATGGTGTTTGCAAGCCCATGGCAGGTTTCGGACTTGCGACCCTTCCAGATGACGGAAAGGAGGGCCTTTGTGTCCGGCTCTCGGTCCAAGCGTGGGGCAAAACATATTTACTTGAGTAGAACAGTACCCTTGACAACAGATAGCTGGAAGGAGGTTTGTAAAACGATAGTGGCTTAAGCATGTTTAGACAGTTGGTTGGCCCCATCCAGTCTCCAAGGCTCAAGAACTGCATGACTGCCTGGGGAAAGTTGCTGCCTGCCTCTTTGGCTCGTTTGACATCCCCAGGAAGCTATCGGAAATCCAGCTCAGCCAAATGCAAAAGCATTCCTTTAAAAAGAACATAGCAGAACTTGGTGTTCGTTTTGGTTTTGAGGAACCTGTGTGGGTGTTTCTGAAAAATGGGGGGCCCAGTTCGGGCTTGTTTTTTGTTGGGGGTACCCTTTTAAGGTTGCCTTACAGTGAAACCAGAAGGAAGCCCACCACTTTTGGGGCACCCCCAATTCTTTGACATGCCATTCCGCCAGGTCAGTTTCCTTGTTTGGTTTCCCTTTGAAGCCATCCAAGTTTGCCTATTTTGAGACCCACGGCTCTGAGAGCTGGCCTTGGCCCAATGGACCCTGGGAAGGGAACACCCGTTTTTCCAAAGCCTCTGGGTGCTAGTCAGGAAAGAGGTGCAATGAGTTTCCAAGGTTCTATATGTGGCTGTGAGTTGCGTGGGTTGTACCTATACCATTGGGGCGAAGCTATTGCCAACACTTTAAACCTTCGCTTAGTTTTGCCTTCTGCCACTATGCCCGTCTTCATAACATCATCATACCCTGTTTGAATCTGCAAGTGGCAGAGCCGCAGCTCACCTCATGCACGCTCAAATTGAGACATGTGCATCCAACCAGGATCGAAAGTGCCGGGGCCGCTTTTTTGACTCCCCGCAGCATTTGAAGCCCCTGTCCGGAAAGTGACGAGACCTTTGCAAAGCGGGGTTCGACTGCCGAGAAGACAGGGGGCCACAGGCATGAGACTCCTTCCCTGAACTTGTCACCTGTTGGGTTGGCAGGCATTGGATTTTGGTAGGCCTCATGAGTCTCAAACATTCTTGGTAGATGTCTTGCCGTAAGGGCAACCAATCGTTGTGTGTGTGTTTTTTTTCTTCTTGGGAACTGGGCTTCAAACGGATTCAGACCCCATGTTGCTGTTGGGAAACGCCTGGTGCTCACATTGGTTCTTGGAAGGGAGTGGTGCGAGTTGGGAGGCAAATGGCACCAAGGATTGTGGGTGTGTCATAAAACGGGCACCCTCAAAACGGGTCCTCTTTTTGGTTCCCTTCAAACCAACCCCCCTAAAAACACATCCCAAGGTCTGTGATGATTAGCAACCACCCGGTGGGCGACACCGGCTTCATTCGCTTTCGAGCCCCGGAGGGCTATGCCGCAGCCCCAGGAGATTCAAAGAAATGGTTCTATAGCAAGGACACGGCGAAAACCTTTGCGTGATGTTTGTTGTGTTTGTGTGTGTTTTTGTTGTGTGTCCAGGAAACGGATAGCACTATAGGCACACATGTCACATACAGGCAGAGTGGTTGCCCCTGGTGGTAACACACCCAATTCACTTGTTCTGGGCAAGTACTGGATGGGATTCATGTCAGAGACTTGCCAGCCTGAAGCCCACTCGCTCACAGAACGGGCTCGACCTGTGACAGCGTTAACAACAGGATATGGAAACGCGCCCAAACATGTTTTTGCTTGCTGGTGTGTTGCGCCTTTCCTGGATGTTGACAAAATATCGTCTCAAAGAGGGTTGACTAGTCAGATTTGTCTGCTCCTTTTCCCGACGCCTTCCAGTTGCGCAAAGTGTTTATTATATGAGTTAGCATCAAAATTACCGTCATGTACTTTATATGGGGGTGTTTCATGCACGTATTGTGTTTGTGTTTTTGGTGGAAAAACGATACGGGACGTCCAAAAAAACGATACCCCTTCAGCAAGTTGGCATTGGTTGCAAACACAAATGTATTGTTAGTTTGTGTGTTCTCCTAGAGCATGTGAGTGTTTATTTGCTTGGTCGAGACTTGCAACTAGGCCCTTCCTTTGCAAGGGTTGCAGGGCAGGGGGATCAAAAGGGAACTTCACATTTGGAGCACCAGCTGGCTTGTGACAAGCCACGTGTGGCAAAAACAAGCTGTGTTTGAACGGGGCGAATGTTTGTAGCATGTGTCCACCACATTGCAGCATTAACTGCCGGCCAGGAAGAAGCATTACGAGTTGTAGTTGGGCAAAAGTCTTTCTTCTAGCGTTTGCGTTTTTGAAGGGGATGTAAAAGTAGGAAGTTTAGAAGGGGTGCAACTGTAGTTCTCCGTTTGGCCAATGAAGTTTAGAAGGAGCTTGCGCAATACTGGAACTAAATGTGCGCGGGAAAAAAGCTACGACAAATGCTAGAAAGCGCGAGAGCTGGTGGAGCGTCCATAGACGGAAACCAAGACCTCAGCTATGCATTCTGAGGATTGCCCTTTTGCTGGCCACGCAAGGTGCTTGGGAGGTTACCTTTCTTCGGCCGCAAGCAAACTGCAGGATTGCATTTTGCACTCTCCAGCGCTTCTCTGAGGATCCTTAGAGCGGAAGTAAGACAGTTGTCAAACAGCGCCGCTTCCAGAAAAAAAACGACCACCAAAACGATACCCCAAAACGATACCCCGACGATACCCCCGCAATGGGCCAGGATGCTAAATGTCGGGGGTGGCCCACTTGACACCAAAGCGCTACCCCTGCACTTACGAGGAGACACACATTTGGGGGTGGCTTGTGAAAGAACTGCAATGCTGGAGAGGGCAAGGATTGTAATGCCAGGAATTGCCAGGCAGCCTTGCAGCCGTGCAGCCACAAACCGGCGGTGCTGGGCTAACACAGGAAGAATCACGATGGGTTGAGGAGTGCGTGTTGAGGAGAAGTGGAAAGCTTTGACCCAGGAGGGGCAGCATGCTCGCATAGAGAGAGCTGCCTCGGCACCAAAGGCTGAGCCGAACAGCGCGGAAAAGCAATTGTCAAGGTAATCGCGAAGAGTGCCCGCGAGAAGGTGAAGAAGACCACTGCAGTGAGGAAGCCAGCCTCTCAGCTCCAGCGCCGGCGGTGCTGCGGGCCTGAAACTGCCTCGAGACTGGGAGACAGCAAGGGGCGCACTTGCTGGACAAGGGCAGGACTTGAGGAGGCAACGATGAGAGAAAGCGTGGCAGACCCAGCAAGGGGGGAGAGCTGATTGAGAAGAGGTGCAAAGCTAGGCAAAAGCAGCGGCGCAACAGCCGTTGGAGGAGGACTCTGTGTCAAGTGCAAGTTCCTCCTCCTCAAGCTCGAACTCAAACTCTGAGGGGGACTAAAAGGAATCTGCGGCCCGTGGTGTGAGTTGCGTTGCTTGCAGGGATTGCGCTTTGGCCGCCGTGTGGTTTTATACCGGGGAACGCCCGCTTGTGGGAGCTTCCGTTCCGTTGCTGTTACGTTGGCGCTGTCCCCGCAAAGAATCGTTTGGTAGCAAGCACGGAGGCAGGGATGTGTCCCGTATCCACGGCCTGCAAAACGATACGGGACGTCCTTTTTAAGCAAAACCTGTAAAACGATACGGGACGTCCTAACACCGAATGAATACACCCCAGACAAGTAATTTTGACGGTGTCTCATATATATATATACATATATATGCTTACGTACTCACTGTTGGTCTCAACAGAAATCATTCATCACTAGCAAAGCTTTGATTATTTGGTGGCACCGAAAGCACAATTGGTTCCGGGTATCCATAGCCGGATTGGCACAAACTGTGTGTTTCCAAAGAATGGGTCTTCCCAAAACGAGTTGGTTTCGGCTCAGGTTTCCCCCAGACACACATCGAAGAGGAAAAACAAATGTGGTTGGTTTCTGCTTTGTTTTCCTTTCGACACCATCCAAAAGGCCCCCTGCTTGTCTAGGTAGGGGAAGCCCTGAACTGGACTCTCAGATGTGTTTTTGTCTTGTAAGGTTGACTAAATGTGAAACTGCATCTGAACGTACTAGGCGTACCCTGTTGTGCCAAGTAAACTGTGTCCCCGAGGTCTCGGACCTCGTACCTTTCGGGAAGATCATTTGAGTGGTAAGCGAGCCATAAGACCTGACCTGAGGTTTGGAGCTTTGACGATTCCGAGTTCGTGTACCAGACCTTGGAGAACACGGCGCCAGGTGGGCTGCTTGCCTTTTGTTCAGAACGGACGTGAAGTAATCTCTTAGGTTTGGACCTGGTTTGTCCACTTAGTACAGGTTGACCTTTTCTTTCCAGGTCCTTTGGGCAAGTGAGTATCAGTTGAATTGGCAAACTTGAAACTTTTCGTTGGCAGGCTCTTCCTCAATTGAGCTTGTGTTTTTTCGAGTGTGCCCTTTTCAGCTTGGTTGCAAGGGATACTAGCAGGAGAAGCATTATTTTGGGGGGCACTCACTATTTTGACACACACCCATTTTAGTCAGAGCTCAAAAAGATGTAACTTTTACTCGCTAATTACCTGAGCAGGTCAAGCAGTTTGTGGTTTCCGGTCCACACCCCCGAAGCAATATATGGAAGTGGGGTACCTCCATGGGCACTGGGCGGATGCAATCATGAGGCGTTATTTGTTTTCCCGTGGGGTGAAGACAAGGCGGACTCACCGAATTTCCGCCACCAAAACCACGGGGGACACTGAGTTTCCCACGTCCATTGCAGGAAACGGCACATTCTCCACCGTGGCTCAAATCCGAAAACGGCTGTCGATGCTTGGCTTCACGGCTGTGCACGCAAAGGCCACTTCTTGGTCGTTCAACACCTTCCCCAAAAAGACCGCGTCCAAGCTCGAAAACAGACACACCCACATGACCCACATTATACATTGACAGGGAATCCCTTGCGAACTGATCGCGTCAGCCTGGCTCAGAGCGCCGCCAAGTGGCCAAAGTGAGACGCTTAGCTGGGAAGACATGCTTCAACGTCACGCATCCGGAAGGTCACTTACTTGGGGATACGTTGGTTGAGGCTAGTGCAAGAAGAACGTTTACACAGGTTGGGTGGATGGCTAGTTTCATTTGGCCATCGGGCCGCGCCCTTAGAAGCCATCCCGCCTAACGCAAAATCAAGCAGCCCAGATTTTCTGCAGTCCTGCGAGCAGAACGGTCCTTTTGCTGCCCACTTCCCTGAAGTCAAAGCCCTTCCGGGTCGCCCAAGGCTTGTACACCCACTTGTTGTTTTTGAGCATTCATTCATAAACCACGTATACATTTACATGCACACATACACATACATAGTTATATATATATATACTCTGTATATGTATATCTGCAGACACACAGACACATACCCGCGCGCACACAGGGCCTCAGCCATGGATCCCCTGGGCACGGGTTCCACCGCCTCGCCGTCCGAGAGCTTCGCGTGGCAGAGGGAGCTGGAGCTCTTTGCGGGGCGAGTGGCGCGCAGCAAAGCGCAGGCCGCTGGGGACTTTTCCGCCGCACGCAAAGCGCAGTGAGGGAAACCAACCTTTGCCATCTTTCAAGTGAGGAGCCTCAATGTTTTGTTCAGGGCGGGGGGACACCCTTTTTTGGGTTCCATGTTATTTTGTAGGGGTTTGCCAGGATTCAAGTGAGCCTCAACTTTGGGGGATGGTGCGGAACTGTTTGGGACACCCTTTTTTGGGCTCCATGTTAAATTGTAGGGGTAACCCGGAAGGCACTTCTATGAGCTTCTATGGCGTATTTGCCCGCATATATATATATATATACCCTCATGGGCAAAATCTTGGGCAATATGACCTACATGGAGTGTTTGGGAGCCAGACCTTGCTTCCCCTAGAGCAAGATCTGTTGATCCACTTGGAATTTGGCTTTGGGTGCGGGTTGGGGGTATTGGTTTGGGGATTGTGCAATGTTTGTTTGACCTGCAAAGGACCAACCAGGGGCTTTCCCCTTTAACAAAAACCAATTGTTGAAACCAGGCTGGTTATCCAAGAACGCAAAAATGGGGGGCTGGGCCGAACCCGGCAGGCCGCGCAGGCGGCGCGACAGAGCGCTGAGGAGGCAGAAAGGGGCTGAGGGGTGGGGGGGGTCCAAGAGAGGGAGATGGCGAGCTATGCATTGGAGACGAGCGAAAAGTCAAAGAGCCAATGCTTCTGGCTTTGGAGCATCCCTGACAACAATGCAACAGACATGTTGGAGGATTTGGGGGTGAGTGTTTGGGGGGTGGGGGGTGTGTTTGCTGCAGGGTGCTTGTTGTTCTCTTTTTGGTGGATTTAAGCATGACCTTTTTGGCCATGTTTATAGATCAGTCTCCTTTTGTGGGGTGCTGATCAAAGGAAACATAGATGGCGTTGAAGCTTCGGAAGTTTGAATTGGAAGGTCGCCCCTTTTGGTTGCTTTGGATTCCTTGGAGAGTTTAGGGTTGGTGAGGTTTCATGAAGTCAAGGTCTAAGGGGCGCCAGCCCTGCAACCCGTACGAGCGCAACACCCCTAAGATTAATCTTCTGAACCCGGAAGGCCATATGAATCAGGGTTGGTTTCCGACTTAGTGGGGAAGCAACTCTTTGTTGATTGAAGTTGTGCTCCAGATTGATCGGAAGCGCGGTGCGTTTTCATGACGACGCAAGTAGGAATCTTCTATTTGTGACTCCGTGTGTCCACTTATTCTTATCATGGGAAACATTGCCATGGATGCTCACGCGAGTGAAGCAGTCGACCGCGCAGTACAAACGCAGCGTGGCAGGACCTGGAAGGGGAGAAAGGTAAGCGAGCCAAGCGTTGAGAAGACAAGGCAAATTCGTGGCCAACAGATCGAAATCAAGAGGGCCCTGACAGGGCCAGGAAGATGTCGAGTGAGCAAAATCAGCTAAGGAGTCCATGTCTGGCAGACTAAGCACGTCAATGTGGGAGTCCAAGCAAAAGCCATTAGTGAACAAAGCGACGCGAAGCAGCGAGCATGAGGCCAGCAAGCCTCATCAAAGGCACAAGAAACAGGGCAAAAGCAGCAGGAGAGTTGTCCATGCCGCTGAGATGGAGCAACAGTAGCAACCAGCCCCCCAACCCACCACACCCCCTCCTCACCCCCTGCGAGGTGACCGGACAGTGCAGAAATGGCCCGGAACGTGCAAAAATACCCAGGCCCAACACCAGCACGCCTCCAACAAGTGATTGCGGAATCTGTCCAACAAGAACCCTAAAGGAAGGTTCGAGCAGGTTCAGTTTTGGGAAACAATCATGTGCATGTGGTGTCTTTGCCATTCCTGTCAAACTTGGATCAGTCCTAGTGTGTACAAATATTCCAATACAATGTGTACATATATACACGTAGTGCCCTCACGGATTATCTCCCTGCAATGCTTCAGAGCAAGCACGCAGTGGAGCGCCAACTCACTGAATTGTACTTTTGTGGGTTCAACACTTGCACAGAATGTGAGCTTGTTGGGTCCGATACTTAGCGTGTTTAGTTGAAAGCATTCAAAGGCTTCAAATAAAGCTTTACGCTCCAGGTGACCAAGACCCAAGATTGCTCAGGACGCTCCCCACGGAATTCAGGCGGGACCAAGATTTACTCAACCAATATTGGTTTGGTTTCCGCCTTCAGAGTGTGAAGGAGGCTTCAAAGTCCTTTGATTTGAAGGTTGAGACCAAAGCATGAGTCTGAAGGACAAGATATGAGGAGATTCCACAGCAATCAGCAATCAAAGGCCACAGGGCTATCTTTGGGAATTTCTGTTTGGCCTACCTTCAGGCGAACCTTCCACCCTCGCCCGAGGCGGAGAGATTGTCGCTCCAGCGCAGCCAAGAGGCGGAGCGGAGGGCGTTGCTGGCCCAGACGGAGGAGAGCAACGCACTTCAGGCCGTTGGAATCAGGGGTAGGTGTCACTATTTTTGAGGGGGCCCTTTTGGTGGCGGCCGTAAACCAAAAGGAAGCAGCCTTTTTTGGGTTCCCATATGTTGAAACAAACACAGGTATATTTATCAAATTACAACGAGACAACCCGGGGGAGGTAAAGCGAGCACTGGTTTTGGAGCGGCGGTTTGCCCAGGTATGCCTGGATGATCAACCCACAGGTAAGTAGGGCATAGCCTTGGCAGACTCCTGTTACAAACTACATCCCTCACGTGCGTTGAACCTATGTGAGCCAAGGTCGTCCCCAACTGCCGTTCGATCTTGGTGAGCCCCCCTCTTGTTCAATCCTTGGTGAGTGTGCCCAATACAAAGGTAAATGTTGGTGAGTGTTGACTGCTCGTAGCGGATGATTCCCACGTGCTTCAGGCGCGAAAGTTGACAAGCCGTGGACTAGATCGTAGATGCTTCGGATTTATTGGCCCTGAGGACTCCTGTCATAGACTTTTCGTTTGCCTTCCATTTCTTGTTCTTTGTTGGTGTATATATCTTCCAATTTGTCTCTCGGTTTCTCCAAACGACCTCTCCTCCCCAACCTCCCCTCAAACCGGAGGGCTTCCTGTGGAAGCTTCGGTTTTTTCAACCTCTTCTTCGACACTTGAGGGCTGCCTACACTTGGCGTGGGTATCTTCCATAGTCCGGGAGACATCTTCCATGGATGCCCTCTTGTTTGGGATACGTACCCCTTGTCTCCGCTCCTTAAGGTCAACCGTCATTCCGGAACGTTCCTGGTTTTGTTACCCTAACAGGCCCTAACACATCTCGCTGGTTAGGGAATGTGGGAATGAACCCAGGGATTCCCTTAAAGGAAGCCACAAGGGATGGTTTACAAGGGTCATTCCATATCTCATTCCCTGCTGAGCACCTTTGCTCGGTTTGTCCGGCCCGCGTCCTGCGCTCGTCGCAAGCGTCGCAAGCGCTGAGGGCTTCCTCTCGAGTTGGCACCAGTCGCTGGACGCCAAGTTGGAGCAGTTCGCCTCGCAGCTCCGAAGCGCGGAGAAGCGCGCGGAGCAATCCTCCGCCCAGGCGATCGACGGTTTGGCGTTGGGGGAGGGCAGGTTTTGGCGGGATGGGAGTCCGTTTTTTGTGTTGCTCTTGGGTGTTTCTGTGTGCGTGTTGTTTTTCTTGTTGGCTCAAGTAGTGTTTCAGTCTTTGCGTTGTAGCTGTTGTTTTTCGTGGTTGGTCTTTTTGGTCTACCTTTAAACCAACCTGGAAAGGAACACTCCAACAACAAACACAACCCATGCCAGAATTGCACGGTTTTTTGGGAGGAATCTCTGCTTTTCGGGTTACCGGGTTCCGCCTTAATCAGGAGTTGGGTACAGACCATTTTCGAGGTACCCAGGAGAAACCTGGACTCGTCCCCTGCGCCTGGCCCGTCCCCCCGTCGCTAGGCGCTGCGCAGCGGGGAGCAGACGGAGGCGCTGCAGCTGCGACTGGACGGCGCGGAGGCGCGGCTGGAGACGCTCCAGCAGAGCCTCGCGCAGGTCCAGGCGCGGGAAAAGAGAGGAGACGGGGAGACGGGAGTTTTTTTTAAGGAAGGTTTCTCTTTTTGAACATCATCCAACCAAGAGAAAGGGTGCCAGTTGACAGGTGGTTTATCGCAGTATGTGTATTATGTATATATATATATGTACATATGTATACATATATATATATATATATAGATAGATATATATTGGTCGTTCATCCCAAGTGGTGTGCCAGCTTGCTTGTCCACAGCAGGTGTCCTGCTTTTTTTTGGGGGGGATGGGTGGGGTCATAGAATTCCACTGGTCACATTGATTCCAATGCTTCACCGGGGCAATCCAGCTTCCCCAAGCGCAGGAACATAGATTCCGCCACCAAAATAGGTCACTTCGAGAGCCTAAAGGCAAGTTGGGGTGCGGCCAAGTCGTGGTATATATGAAGAAGGCCTGGATGAAGTTGTGTCGGTCTTGTTTGAAAGGGTTCTGGTTTACAGGACGTTACAGCTTTGGTAAGCCATTTGGTGTTGTTGTAAGGAGGCGCCAGCGGAACCTCAATAAGAACCCATGGCCCATTTGCATGGTTGGCTTATTTAGAGACAAACCCATCAAGAAGCTTGACCCAAGGGGTAAGTTTCATACATTTGTATTATTTTCATAATATATATATATATATAGATATATATATATTATACACATGCGCACGCAATTGTTCAGTTATTCCCTCCTTCCCTTTGTGATTGTTGGGTTCCCCGCGAATCAGGATTCCCTTTGGTTCCCGTTTCGGTGGATGTAAACATGACCTTTTCGGCCAAGTTCAGCGAGTTTCCTCCTAGGTGTCTCAGGGGAAGTTGGCCCCATGGTGCTGGCCCAAGGATTCCAACCTCGAGTCAGAACAAACGCCAAGTTTCGTATGGTGGCCACCCATGTTTTAAGTGTCAGAAGCAGACTCCAGGCGACTGTGTGTTTCAACTGTAACATACCATCCACATTTGACATCCATATCCCATATTATATCCGTAATTAAAACAAAAAGAATACCATAGTACCGTCCACAGCACCATGCATGTTCCATCCATAATACCATCCATAATACCATGCATGTTCCATCCGTTTCCACCTTGGGCCCGTGGCCTCCGCCCAGGGCGCGGAGCTCGCGGTGAGCTCGCGCCTGGAGGCCCTGGCGCAAAGCTGCGGCGCGGAGCTGCGGACGGAGCTCGAGGCGGAGGGCTGGGCTGGAGGGCAAGCCCTCCCGCCCCTGCCAGTCCCTAAGTTTCCAATGGTTTGGTGGATTTGGTTTGTGTTTTTGTTCTGGGGACATGTTGTTTAAGTGGTTTTAAGGACATTTGTTGTTTGCTTTTGTTTGCCAAAGTTGAGTTTCAACACTTGAATGTCCCAGAATCCGGTGGTTTTAAGGACATGTTGTTTGGGCCGAAGCTGAGTTTCAACACTTGTTTTCTGCCAAAGTTGAGTGTCAACGCTTGTTTTTCTGCCAAAGTTGATTTTCCCTTGGTAGGGGTGCTGAAAAGGGGGAAGGGGACACAATTACTAATATTCTCCTCTAAGCATGAATAATGTGGCTTTAAAGTGCCCCCAACCCACTTGCCCAGTGGATTCCACCGGTTCCGTTTGGGGGAAGGGTGGGAGGGTGTCCCATAAGATCCAACCAACAGAAAAGGAGTGCCCTCGTTGTTTTCTTTGATGGCCACTGGGCTAACCCTCGGGAGGTTTTGGTGGTTGTCTGCAACACGTGGCTATGTTGCCAGAGTCAACCCTCCGATGTGATTCCATTTGCCACGTGTTGCAAGTAACCAATGGTTTTCCTTGCTACCACCAGAATGCACATGTAACCGAGAAAACCTGCCCTACAAAATCATGGACCGTTCCCCCCTTTTTTGGAACCAACAAACCCCTTCCATGTCTTTTTCCTTCAAATGGGGCTGGGTCAAAACTAAGCCACCAGGAATTGGACCGCAGGTTCTAGTCCATGTTTCATGTAAACCAGGGCAAGCCATTTGGGGGTTACCCTATTTTCGACCCACAGCCACATGGGACACGTCACCCACCCGCCGCCCATTCTGCTCGCGCTGGGGTTCGAGGCGCTGCGTGGCGAGCTGATGCCGCGCCTCGAGGCCGAGGAGAAGAAGCAGACGGAGGCGGGAGGTTGTTTGAAAGAAGAAGTGGTTTAGCCAAGGCACTGCAAATCACCCAGGAAGATAGAATTTTAAGATGACCCTGGGGCAAGATTTGAAGGTTGGCTCGTGCAGGTGGCAGGAACCTTGGCGCGGCTCGAGGAAGGTTGGCAGCAGACCGCACAGGCCGATGGGTTTGGGGTCGGGGCAAATTTGGGGGAGGGAGACGGGGGACGAGGGGGGAGACTAAAGCAGACAGCCGTCTGCCTGGTCAAATCACTGGTTTGGGTCGGTTTAGGGTTGGTTGAAACGTGGTACCCTTCAAAATTCATGGAGGCTCCAGTGCCAGGCAAATGGATGTGTGTGTTTTTGAAGGCTACCTTGGGGTTGGTCGGCTAAAAGGAAATCAACAAACAAGAAACCACTTATTTTTGGGGACCGGTTCCTATTTTGAGACAAACCCAAATAGAACTGCTCCAGATCTCCCCCTCCCCTCGCCCACCCCCCCCCACGGGGCCTCGCCAAACGCCGCGCTCACGAGGCCCTGGACGCCCAAGCCGCGGAGGCGAGGAAGGCCATGGAGGCGCAGGAGTCGACGGCGCGCGAGCAGGCAGCGGAGCAGCGCAAGTTGGATCAGCGGCTCCAGGACGGCGGGGGGAGGCGGGGGGAGGCGGGGTGTGTGTGACGGCGCTTAAAGGCGAGGGGGGGCGGTGTGTTTGTGTCTGTGTCTGCGTCTGTGTCTGTGTGTGTGTGTTAGTTCTTGGCGCCTTTTTTTTGGGTTGGTTTGAAGGAAAAGCAACAAGCACTACCAATCTTAGGGGTGCCCAAATTAATGTTGAGACAAGCCTTTGGGAATCTGCACAGCCTGTGTTTGTGTGGTACCTTTTGTTGAGGCTTAGGGAAAGCAAAAAGAACGGCCACAATTGGGCTGCATGAATCTGCCTGTGGGCGTGTCATTTATGTTTTTTGAGGGCACCCTTTTTGGGAGTGGTTTGCGAGAAAAGCAAAAACACAATTGCGCACACATCCCTGGTTGAATAATATGGGGGGCCCCTTTTGTGTGGGAATCCTTCACTGTTTGATAGGGATTATCCGGGGTCCCATGATGAATCTGAAGGTGAGCGATTGCACCGACCAATTCGGAGGCACCACAAGCTTGCTGTGTGAGGCAGTTGATTAAGGGATACATCGCTCTTAGGTTTTGGATGTTTGATGAGTCAGATTGTTTTTCCGCCCCTGCTGCATTGGGAACACTCCCCAAGGATAAAGTCGTTAAGAAGGCCTTTGTCGCCGAATAGGGCAATACCCACTGGAGCCTTGAAAACCTAGAATTGATGATCTGATTGGGGGGGTGGGGGGTTAGGGGGGATTGGAGAATTTGCTTTGGGAAGTTGGTGGGGCAGCCCGTTTTGGATGGTGGACTTATGTGGGTTTGTCTAACAATCGAAAAGGGAGTTTTCAATTTTGGGTAGTATATTGGGGTGTTACCCAACATGGGGACGCCGTTGTCGTGCTTGAAGGGCTTCCTTGCCAAATGAAACCCGCTACATAGTGTTTTAGCTTGCTCCTACTTTAATCCCCCCCCCTACGTCTCTGTTTTTAAAGTTACCCCCCCAAAGGACAACCCCGGTGGCATCCGGTGGCTCTTGCTTTTGCACTAGCCATAGCGGGGCTCAAGTGGGGCTAGAACGAGCTCACCATGATGAATGTCCCGGCCTTAGTTGTGGATCCCCAAATTAGGGATGGTGAATTAGCCATGCAGATGTCTTCCGGTGAATAGCCAGCAAAGCCCTGGACAGCTCTGGGACCTCTCTGTGGGGATGGTCTGTGGACGTGTGATAAACTGCGTTGCAGGAGCTGGATGCCCGGACTCTCACAGCGCACCGGAGCCTTCGGGCGCTGGAGCCCTTCGTAGAGCAGGTCACTGCCAGGCAGACAAAAGCAAAAACCCAAGTGAGGCCTGATCATCGACCTTAGCCCTTCCTTCTATATAGAAACAAAGGGGAAGAGCAGGTGATGTGACCTTTAGTTCACAAGTGGGCCTTCGTTCGCCTGGCCTTACCCTCCCGCCAACTAACATGGAAGTGCAAACCGGCCCTTTCCAAGAGGAAAGTCGTCTTTCTACAGTCTGTGCACTTCCATGTTGGCGGGTGGCAGGGTACGACTTTGTGATAGGGCAGCACCAAACAGTGTCTGGTGGACATGAATCTTCCACCAAAAAGATCTCTAGCACAGGGTCCCCATGAAATACTCACCCGTTTCGGGGGTGCTGGTTCCCTTGACCCGAGCGCCGAGTCCCTGAAGCGCCGGCGCCGCGAGGCTGGAGCCGCTGGCGGGGGCCGTGGAGGGCCTGCGCTCGGAGCTGTCGGCCAACGGCCAGGTGCAGCGGACCGCGCTGGCGGCGGAGGCCTCCAAGGCGCAGGAGGCCTTCGAGGTGGGGCGGGGAGGGAGGATGGGGGGGCATGGGGGAGGTTGGGGTCACGGGGTGGAGCTGTCTTTTTGTTGTTGTTGGTAGGGTACCCCCTCGTTGTTGTGTTTGTTTTCGTTTTTTGATTTGTTTTGTTTGGGTTCTGGGGGGGGGGGGAGGGTTGTTTTCAAGGGACACCTAGAGGAAACTCTTTTTGTTTTGGGGGGTGGCGCGGGGGGGAGTTGATCTGTTGAAAGAAAGGAAGCTGAAAGGTGGAGAACGGTTTACTTATGCTTTTGGATTCCTGGACCACCAGTGAAACATTGTTTGGGTGGAGTTTGATCATGCAACTTGGGTCGACCATTGTTTCACTGCGGATTGAAGCCTAGGACAGTGAGCTTTCTTGTGGGGTGAGGTTTAAAGGAGAAGTATGGGGATCCCTGAACGCTTGGACAACAGATGGCGTAGAGTAATTACGTGGGAACCAAGGTTAACAGGCCCCCAGTTGATTCATACAGAGGGGGGGGTGCCATAGATGAAGAGTTCCATCCCTTTTGAGATGTCTTCCCTCCTTTAGTTTAGGAATCCGGTATTGCGTTGTTGGTGGTTTCGGTTGATGTGGACCCAGACTAAATGAACCAACTGACGAATGATTGGCGGGTCTTTCCCATTCAGTCGGAACCCATTCATAAATCCCCTAGGGACAAACCAAAAGGGACCTATCTAGTTGTCTCAAAGAGGACCAGATGGAAATCGGATGGAAGCTGGAAGAATCCAATTCGTTTGTTGCGGGTGAGCGGGTGTACAAGAACAATGTGTTTCGCAATCCCAGAGCTTGCACAGTACAGAGGGACCCCAAACTGGACCGCGCGTTCGCGTGGTTTCAGTTTCGTTTTGCAGGAGCTGCGGTCAGAGCTGGGGCAGCGGAAGAGGTCGGAAGAGTCGACGCAGGCCAAGCTGGAAGCCCTTGAGGCCGGCCTCTTTTGGGTCAACTCTGAGGTACTTTGGAGGAAATCCACCTAGAGCACCTGAGATTGGTGGCTTATCTCAATAGGGATGGATAGGTTGAAAACGGGGTCCTGACTCAAGAGGTCCCCAATGATCTGTCGCGCCTTTTTGGCGGTTTGAGAGCTCGCTTTCCGAGGTCCTGGACTTTAAACCGGTTGACCATGTGGTAAACAACAAGTTTGGGACGTTTTTCGGCCCAACTCAGGAAGTGAGATGAAGTGTTAACGGGACAATTTAGAATGAGTTGACTTATCGCCTGATATGACAGTGGATAATATAAGGACCCTTGTTTGCTCCCAGGGACCTCATTTTTCCCATCGGTCTAGGCAGCACCCTTCCCGGTGGTTGGAGTTTCCTTCGGGGTGATGCTGAGAGGTCGCTCCGCCGATCTCGCGTTGTGGTGCCTTGGTTCACGTTTCGTCAAGGTCCCGAAATGCTGAACCTCAATCCGTTCTCAGTGGATCTCACTTAATACCGATAGTATGTAATAGTTAACTAGCCAGTAAAGGGAATTCCTATGCAATCCCGTGCCTAATCAAGGCTTTGCCCCCGACAATAAAGCAGAGGTGATGCGAGACGGTCTGATCTTTGTTGAGTGGTTTAATTTGGTTAGTATGAGGGGCCCCCGGAATACGACTCCAGTTGAGGTCAGGGGGGGAAATCGATCTCATTCTTTGTGCAAGTGAGTCCAAGTCTTCCATTCGAGCCACAATCAGGACCAGCCGAGTAAATGCAGAGGGGTTGGACATACCAGGGGTCAGTCAGTGTAACCCTTAGTGTCCCTCCGCTTTGAGGGCCCTTTCCTTTCTTTATCATATTATTTGTCCAGTTCCTCGGGCGTTTGAGCGGGGCCAAGTATTTTCAAAAGGGTGGTTTGGAACAAGACAACCTTGTATCAGTATGTGCTTATGGCGCCGTTGAGGTTCGTAAGGGTTTTCACAATTTCACTTCTGGTTTTGGGCACCTGCAGTCCCCATGACCCTCAAACAAATGAAGTAATATATATATATACCTAGAATAAATGATCATGACCCCATGTTTGAAGGGTCATAGAGACTGCAGGCTTGGTAGCTGAAAAGGGTTGGAGATTGGTTTGGTTTTCTGTAGATCCCTTTTCCTGGACTACGTTTTTACCCTTGCGACGTTGTTTTTGGAGCAACCCTCATGGTGTTGGGTAGATCGTTTGTTTCATTCCTGTCTACGGATTGCGAATTGGGATGAGGGATCCCCCACAACCCTTCTTGGCGTTGGTTTAAAGGGAACCAGCACCCCGAAACAGGTGAGTATTTCGTTGGGACCCCCTGCCGGAGATCATTTTGGTGGAAGATTCATGTCCAATAGACATTTCTTGGTGCTCCTCTATCAAAAAGTCTAACATGGAAGTGCACAGACCCATGTAGAAAGACGACTTTCCTCTTGGAAAGGGCCTTTTTGCACTTCCATGTTAGTTGGTGGGAGGGTATTCTTGAGACACACGCTGCTGTTTCTACGAGTTGATTATGCCTCAGCTGACTTCAAGCTGCACCAGGCGTCCATGGAAACTGCACTGCGCCAAGAGATCCAAGATATCCACAAGAGCCAGCTGTCGCTCGGCGAGTCCACCAGGGATTTACGCATGATGATTCGGTGCAGCTTTTTGTTTGCTTGCTTGCTCGCTCGCTCGCTTGCTTGCTTGCTTGCTTGTTTCTTTGGTTGGTTGGTTGGTTGGTTGGTTGGTTGGTTGGTTGGTTGGTTGGTTGGTTGGTTGGTTGGCTGGCTTTGCGTTGTTGTCTTTTTGTTGCTTGTTTGTTCTGCTTTGAGCATCATGTTGTGAATGTACACAATGTGATGCTATCTTGTTAGCTTATTTGGCATCTAAAATTGAATTCTGACTGATGTCATAGACCCGTTGTTGCATGCGCAGCAACGTTAGCCGGCTCGCATGTTCGGTTTGTGGCAGCTTGGTTAATTTCTGGTTGGCGCGAAGTCTGGTTTTGCCGTTTGGCAATTTGGTCCCGTAGCAAGACGCATTAAATTAGAGTTGTGGCGCATGGAGCAAGAGGCTGGATGGGAAAACCATTTTAGATGCTGAGAACGGAGTGAGTATCAAACAGAGACGTCGCGTTCAGCGTATCTCAACAGTCGTGATACTTAGCGAGTATGAAGTCTTGTCAAGGAGCTGTGTATCACGTGGGGTGTGTGCTGCATTTTAGCTTTGCTTTGTTCGGCCCGGGCACTTGTGACTTTGGACATGCGGAAATGGTTTGCTGAGTTTTGTATTTCAGCTGCCTTGTGCTACCGGAAGTGCGAAGTCTTTGCGGCAGACACCTGCCAGGCCAGGTGGAAGGGCATGGCTGATGTTGATCAGACACCAGCTCGCAAATGTATTTGATGCATCATGTGGCGAGGCAAGCAGCCTACAATGTCTCATAAGAACATGCTAAGCTCGTTTCGGACATCGCCTCCCAGTCCTTGGCTGATTTGTTGAGTCCGGATTGAACACTTCCCAAGAGCTCCTACTGGTTGCTGCTCATCTTCCTTTTGCCCCGAACTCGATGTCTTGGTGTTTCTCTTAAGACTTTGGGGTGGTTTTTTGGGGCAAGATTCACACAGTGTTGGGGCAAGATCGCTTGGATGCTGTGACTTGGCCGTGCTTTAGGCAAGTGACCGACATGCACGTCAAGATGCGGGAGGAGATCCAGGCCAGCGCCAGCACCTTGACCTCGCGCTGCCAGGAGCTGGGTGAAAAGGGGGGACGTGGCACGCGGAGAAAATACATCCGGCCCACGCAAAGACGTATCCCTATATATTCTTAAGATAGATATATAATATATATTACAATATATATATATATACATGTAAGATTATATCAGATTTGTTATGTGTGATGTCTCCCCAAGCTCGACGAGACGGAAGACTTTAAAGCAAGGCGTCTTGTGTCTCTGTTGTTATGCCGCTACAACATGTAAACATATATGTATATATATACAATTGTATGTATAATTTTATGTATTTGCATGTTCATGTGAACAGCCATTGTACCATCAAGACTTATGCTTGTACTGATATGTTGATGCGTATGCTGGTCACCGATTCCCTGTTGTTTCTTGTGTTTGTTGGTAGCGTTGCATTCACCTGCTAGACCTACTTAGCTGAGATTGAGACTTGCTGAGACTTGCTGAGCCAAATTTGGGTTTCCTTTTCATTTAGCAGCAGTTTGGATGCCGTGCCTGCTTCCCTTGTGTACAGTTTCGTTTGCGGTTTTCGTATTCATTGATTTGTGCGGGCCCTGGCAACAAAGTGTACTTCCGCGAAACAACTAATCCCAGGCGACATGAGATGTTTGCTTCATGGCTTGAACTGATGAACCGATATGATCCTCGTGCGTGTAAAGAAGATGGTCATTCCTGGCGTGCCAACGACAGTTGAACATGATTGGGCATGGTTGAACACGGGTGAACACGCTGTCATGCAATCATGTCAGTACTGATAGCTGCTTAGCGTTACTGTCCAACGGCCATCAGCCCTGTGAAGCTTGCTGTAAAACAAGGCTCAAGGTGAGCAAGGTTCAAGAGTGAGATGATGCCTCAAAATTGAAGAGATAGCGCAGGATTTCTCTCGAGCAGCCATCAACACTTTCCTGTGAGTTGCAAGGGATGATGCTATGCACTCGCCCTCTACTAGGAGACGTCCTCGAATTGAGGACACCCTTTGTGGAGCCGGAAGGAAGCTCAACAAGCTGCCTGGATGGTTCCCTAGACGTGCATACAGTTTGAGGTTCACAGCGCACATGTTGACCGTTTCCAGGCGGCATTAACAAGGATAGGCTGGGGTCCTTCCCTCAAGAGACGAAATCAGAGCCACCCGCCAGAAAGGTTGTCAGCCTTCGAGCCCCCTTTGATCAGAAGGTCGTTTCCGGTGCGTGACCTGAGATTCTTCCCTGAAACCTACTCCCAGTTAGCGAACTCCGCCCCTTTTGCTTTCTGCTTTGTGTTCACTATAAGTGGTCATGCTCAAACAAGGAACTTTTTCTGCGAAGGTCACAGGGATTCTGAGATACGGTATGGATGGGTTCTTTTTAGTTTACCTTTTCCACAAACCCACAAAAGGTGAATTTTATCCGGGCTTTATAGGGGCTTGTATGGCGTGTTGTGATTTATAGGGAGTTTCTAGGGATTCTACAGGTCCCTAGGGGGTTCTCACTGGTTTTTGCTTGCTGACTCCATTCCGTCGCGTGCAGGACCTGGGTGCTCAGTTGCAGGAGCTCGGCACTGCCAGCGCCAAGGACGCGTATTTTTTGTTTGCACGACCAGTTGGGTGCTGGAAGTGTTAGGCCTTTAGGTTATTGTTTGGTTACTTTTGATGTTGTTTGGGTTTCCTTGTTGTGATGTGTGGTTCCAAAGTTAGGGTTTGGTTAGTATTTGGGGTTCCTGTACCAGAGCTTACATCAAATTGGCTGTTTGTCGAAGGAGTTCTCCGGGTGGTTGGGCTGCTTGCGTTTTCTTTTGGTTTCTTGAGGTGGTTGGTGTTTCCTTTACAGACTTCTGAGGATTCGGGGTTGGTCTTCTTTTGGTTTACCTTTGGGACGGGTCCTTCAAAACCAACCCACACACCCAGTGGGGTTGCCTTCCTCTTTCCGGAACGCGTAGCAGAAGGTTCGCGTTGTAGAAACGGGGTCAGCATGTCTTTGCCAGATGCGTCCGCAAGCGTCCGCAAGTGGTTACTGTGCTGCCAGGTAAGTGCGATTTGTATGACGTGCAACATGTTATGCGCAAATCGTAGCTTTTACGTCGCTGCGTGTCGTTTCGCTGCGCAGGCACAGTTTTTTGGAAGGTCGCGTGTTTGACTGAAAAGGGCTGATGCGAAGATAGCAAGCCAGACAGGCAGATATACGCATATACAGGCAGGCAAATCAGTAAATACGTACAATGATGGAAGGACGGAAAGATAGGTAGATGACTAGATGTGCAAATCGACGTATGGGCATGTAGGTAAATGGTTGGATAGACAAGCAATAGGTCAATAGGCAAGCAACTGGATATAATTACACAGACATGCCGCGGTGGCTTTGGGCAATTCATTCCGCGTCGGGCTCGTATCAGGTCTTGGGCTGGGTTTCCCCTTTCAAATCAGCTAAAGCAAGCGGCCCAAGCAGAAAACGCAAACAAAAAGCAACACCATCCCTTCTTGGCCGAAAGCCACGTCGATGTTTCTATGGAGAGCCACAGGCCCCGGTCTAGGCTTTTCAACACCAACACCATGTCGAGGAGCTCGCCGCCGCGGAGCGGCGCATGCATGCAGAGCTCCAGGTCTGGCGGCAGGAGCAGGGGGGCCCAGGACCTTTCAAAGGCTTCAAGGGGAGTTGAGGGTTGGCTTTCGGGTTCTGGGTGGTTTGTGGTTAGATTATGGTTGGCTTAGGTGGGGTTGCGGTTCGTTTGGGGTGGGGTTATGGTTAGATTATGGTTGGCTTAGGTGGGGTTGCGGTTCGTTTGGGGTGGGGTTATGGTTGGTTTAGGGTTGGTTTATCGTTGGTGTAGGGTGGGGTTAGAGCGGCTTCGCTGTTCTTTATATTTTGCTCGTGTTGTTTGTTGTTTTTTTGGTTCTGTTCATTGTTGGTGAGGCTGCAAAACCAAGTTGTTCGTCGCTATTGTGGGGGTCCCCCCAAAAATACCATCCAACACGGGTTCCCTTGGAGAAACTGCCGGGATCCAATACAGTGGCTTAGAATGCCTTCTAAGTAGACCCTTAAGTCCAAAAGGAGACAGTTCCATCCGGACAGGGGGTTTTGTTTGTTTATTACCCACTGGTAGGCTTAAACGTAAGATGTAGCGTTTCCCGCGGGGATTCAACCGTGCTTGAGTCTACGTTTCGAAATGTCTGGGAAGCGGATTTTTCAAGCCAGGTTTCTTTGTTTCAACCAATTTCGGATAGGGGTTGGTAAAAGGTTTGGCTTGGGGTTGGATTCTGATTGCTTTATCGTTGGTTTTACGGCTGTTTTAATTTTTAACCCTTTACCGTTGGTTTTAGGGTTAGTTCAGGTTTCACCAACCTCGGTTCATGCCACGCCCGTGCCCCGCCCTCGGACGTTGGCGTCTCCGTGGCCAAGACGAGGCTCTCCTCCGCGCTTCGCGCGGCGGCGGAGGCGTCGGGCGCCTCCGACACAGCGGCGCAGCGGGCGGAGGAGCTGCAGCAGCAGCTGGCGGCCTTGAAGCTGGAGGTGGAGACGCCCCGCGGCGGAAGTTCTTGCCACAAAAGATTAGATATATACTATTCCCATTCTTTCCAGGGATCCTTCTTTCCAGAAAACCTCAAAAAACCCAGGGAAAACGGCAGGTGTTTGCAAAGAACGATGATCGAAAAGAATGGGGAATCAACCCCTGGAAATGTATACATGTTTAAGTGTATAGTTATCAGTGCTTTTGTTGGGGGTACTGTACCAGGTGCTCGTACCCATTGTTATAGTGTTCATGGAAAACCACCTAAAGAAAACACACCCGGGTGTATACAAAAAATAATATTACCTACAGTCAAGGTTTCCCTTGAACGTCAGTCAACAGCAATGGAGTGCCAATCGTTTTTCACTATGGCCTGCGGGGGTTTCACCCTGTCAAAGCTTGTGTTTCGTTCACGGCCCACAAGGCGAAGGAATCCAAACAGGAGAGATTCAGACTGACTGAGCAGGGCTCTACCTGGACGTACCTCGACACTCAAACCATCCTTAAGGATACGATATTGCATCAAATTGTTTGTTTCTGGCAAGTGGCATGGTGTCCTGGACCTTACCGGCTTGGCTAGAAGGGTGACTTGAGCCTTCAAAAAGGTGGCAACATGCTGCTTTGGTCAGATGCAACTAGAAGGCCAAATTGCGGAGCACGGCCCCAGGCACTCATGTAGGGCAGATTTACTCACATTTACCCTCCAACTGGGGCAGCCGTTGCGGAAGCACTTGCTCCTTTCAAGTTCTGTGAAAGGGGTCTGATAAGGTGTTTGGTGGGAATTGGATTAGTTGGGTTGCAAGCGTCTGCTTTTGGAAAGAAAAACAACACCCCGGTCGTGGGGAGGGTACTGAGGCTTTCTTTCTGAGAAGAAAAACAATTTGGCAAATTTGCTTGCTGCTTCTGAGTAACAAGTCTGGAGGAGGGTTAACTATCCTGTTATTTGTGAGGAGTCTTCTTTTGTGGTCTTTTGGGGGAGCCCCTATAGCCTATAGCCTATAGGGCAACATGCGAAACATGTCCTTTACACAATACACACACACACACACGAGCAAAAGAGTCATTTGTTTGTGAATACTGCCCTGCAAGCTGACATGGAACCCAACAACCAGGTGCCCAAAAAGCAGGTTCCTCCAAAAAGGACGTTCTTTTCAATTTGTAGAAATGTATCCTTCTCCTTTTTGGGGTTCCTTCTGTGCACCTGGGTCAAATCTTTGGACGAGGCTTGAGTCGCTGCCTCGGTCCCGGGATTCCCGGGGAGTGCCCTCAGTGACTTCCTTGCCGGACGCCACAGCCGGCATTTTCGCCATCCGCAAGGGCAAGGACTGAAGCGCACCCCAGTTACGAGCAAGTTTTTGCCTTGAAGTTGCGTACTGTACAACTGTACGGCTAAATGGTTCCACTACAATACGTATCCAGGGAAACCATGTTAGAGCTAAAGGCAGGGAACCCTGGGAACCCTGGTTGCTACAGCGGCAACTGGAAGCATTTGGAGTCCTTGCTCAGCTTTTCTTGCTCGCCTTGGTAAGGGAAACTTTGAAGGAGAACCACCAAATTTTCGGACGTCCCCCTGTTTTGCACAAGGACGGGATCTTGAAACCTTTTGGTAGGCTACCTAGGGGTCATGGTTTTGACGGGGTCATGTTTTTGGGGCTTGGTTTTAAGAGAAAGCTCCTGACCAGCATCTTATAGAAATTTGGGTGTGTCTCTTTTTGCGGGTACCCGTTTTGGGCTTGTTTTGAATGGAAATCAAAGGGATACCACTTAGTTCGCGGGGTTCCCTATTTCGAGACGAACCGAATTTGCGCGGGATCTTGAAGCTTTTGGCACCAAGACTTGACCATATTAATGTTGGGGAGTGATTAATAAAGGCCCCCCCCCTCAAACGAATTGGGGGGGGTCAATAGCGAGAACCCCCAAAAACAAAATGGGGGTCAGACTGGGACCTGCCTGAGTAGTTTTCAAGTAAGTATTGTTTAGATTTGGTTTAGTATTGGTTTAGTGTTCCTTTGAGCTGGCTCACTACGGTTTAGAATTGGTTTAGTATTAGTTCAGTATTCTTTTCAGTTGGCTCACTACAGTTTAGAATTGGTTTAGTATTGGTTCTTCTTCTTGGCAGGCTGCCCTGGCCAATTTGTTGCACAATTCCCTACCCTTAAACAAACTGCATTATTGCCTTCCTGGGGGTTCCGTGTGCCACCCCCTTGAAAATTTGTCAGGGTGCATCTTCTAGTAAAGGGATTGATAAGGAATGTGGTGGTTTGGGACAGGAAGCAACCCAGAGATTCTGGACATTTCTGGCTTTATCTGAGAACAGCACGGCTTTCTTCTTGGCAGGCTGCCCTGGCCATTTTTTTCTTCACAATTCCCTACCCTTAAACAAACTGCATTATTGCCTTCCTGGGGGTTCCGTGTGCCACCCCCTTGAAAATTTGTCAGGGTGCATCTTCTAGTAAAGGGATTGATAAGGAATTTGGTGGTTTGGGACAGGAAGCAATCCAGAAAATCTGGACATTTCTGGCTGGACTCAAACGTTTCAACCCTCAAAAATAGTCCATTCTTGGAAGGGGACATATTTTCGGGATTTCGGGCAGTTTGTTTTTTGTAATACCTGCCCTTTTTGCTTTTCAGGAGAGTGAAAACAAATGAGATTTTTTTTCTGTATTCACTCCCGTTTTATTAATCGCTATCTAACATTAATGGATGTCAAAATGGGGGGAGACCCTAAACATGATATTTTGTCTTTTGGCGTTCCATTTAGACCAAGATGAACAGAGTACCCGCTCAAAATACACACGCACCCATAGGCCCATGTTTAAACCCGTTTTGTCCGTTGGCTCTTCAAAGTTTGAGCCATTTCTGGTAGAGGTGCTTGAATGCCATCTTTTGTTTCCTTGCCTTTTGTGCAAATTGGTGTGTGTCAAGACAAGTGCCCCCCCAAAAAAAGATCAAGACAAAAACAAAAACACACGATTATGGTGTTTTTTGTTTTGGTTGCCCTTTAAGCCAAGGTGACAAGGGTATCCCCAAAGAAACAGCCAAGTATCCCTCCGAATCCGGAATCCGAGTTAGCTTTGGTCAATGCCTGGCAGGAGGATGCTTTGGGCTCCGGCCTGCTCCGGCCCCTCGCAGTGACCGAGGATGTAGCTAGGTAGGTGCATGTTGCAGACTGCAAAGAACTGTATATATTAGGTTTGTGCGATTGAGGTTTTATGTGATACATACATGTACATATAGATATATACATATATGCATACATACACACGTACGTACATACATTACATTACATTGCATCACATCACAATACATTACATTACATGACATTGCATTACATGCATTACATTACATGACATTACATACTTTACATTACATTGCATTACATTACATGTCATTACATTGCATTGCATTACGTACATTACATTGCATTACATTACATTACATTGCATTACATGACATACATACATACGCACAACTATGCTTTTGTAGTCATTGTGATCTTCTGTATGATTCTTGTCAACCGGCCATTTCGATTAATTCATTACACCAGTGAGCCTTTTAACTAATTGAGCCGATGCAAGCATTTTCGTGCGTCAAACCTTGAAATCGAGTGACCAGACGACATGACGCCGGCCAACCTTCGAATCTTCAAGCGTCTCACCAGCGCCAGTACGTGGAGCCACAGTGTTCCGTGTGCGGACGGTGTGTGTCGTTCGCCTGAGACCAATTCGCCCGCGCACAAAGCGCTCACCTAATTCGGCAGATGCATGAGCGAAGAAAAGCGTCGCTGAAGGCTCACTTTGTTCTATAGAAGCCCGAGCTACGGCACTGAGCATGAACTGTTCTGTGGTATCTTCAGGAAGTATTGTGTGTGTGTTTTTGTTTCAGAGTGACTCATGAAACGGAGCATATCAGGTTTGGTGCACCCGGGGTTGGGCCGAGTGGTTGTCACGAAGGATATGGCCACGCGTGGATCCACCTTCAATCATCGAGTAGATCAGTGATATATCGTGGCTGTTCCAATCGCTATGATTAACAATGGGAGGGACAGATTCCGAATAGCTCATAACGGAGGCGCTTACAGTCAATAAATCTGATGTTCATGACCATGGATTGCACCCTTGCATTCCAATGCTGGGGCATAGGCTATTTTGAGTACTTTTCTGTTTGTAATGCCAGTTTACCAGCTTCGCATGAAACGAGATCACTGAGCTGAGGAGCTCATTCCGGAGATGACCACACTTTACTTGTGTGCACTGTGCACGCCTTCCAGCGATTCGTTCACACGGAGTGCTCAGCATTTCCTCCTGAGCCAGTTTGGGTTGGCCGGCATGAGACTTTGTCTATGTCAGTCTTACTTCTACGGTTTCCGGAATCACGTTCGTGGAACGCAGCAACTTTGGACTCCGCTTCTCAATCAGGAAACAACGCCCCTGGCCACCCTTAGGTGGTTGTATTTGTTGATGGCAAAGCCCAGAAGCCTTCGCTGGGTTTTGGTCGCTCATCGGGTTTTGCCACATGCGCCAGCCTTGCGCGAGCTGGTGCCTGCTGGGGTCACTGCAGATTTCCCACCAGGCGGATCTTGAGCGAATTTGATGATCTTTGACCTGTTGCTTGCTGTTGGTTTGGTTTGGTTTGGTTTGGTTTGGTTTGGTTTGGTTTGGTTGTTTGTTGATCTCTTAGTTGGTTGCTTGGTCGCTTGGTTGGTTGCTTGGTCGCGTGGTTGGTTGCGTGGTCGCTTGGTTGGTTGCTTGGTCGCTTGGTTGGTTGCTTGATCGCTGGGTTGGTTGCGTGGTCGCTTGGTTGGTTGGTTGGTTGGTTGGTTGCTTGATCGCTGGGTTGGTTGCGTGGTCGCTTGGCTGATTGCTTGGTCGCTTGGTTGGTTGGTTGGTTGGTTGCTTGGTTGGTTGCGTGGTCGCTTGGTTGGTTGGTTGGTCGCTTGGTCGCTTGGTTGGTTGGTTGGTTGGTTGGTCGCTTGGTTTCTTGCTTGCTTGCTTGGTTGGTTGGTTGGTTGGTTGGTTGGTTGGTTGGTTGGTTGGTTGGTTGGTCGGTCGGTCGGTCGGTCGCCTGGTGGGTTGTTTGGTTGGTTGCTAGGTTGCTAGGTTGCTAGGTTGCTTGGTTGTCAAGTTGCTTGGTTTGTTGGTTGGTTTGTTGGTTGGTTGGTTGGTTGCTTGCTTGCTTGGTTGGTTGGTTGGTTGGTTGCTCCGTTGCTCGGTTAGGGGAGGTTGGTTTCTAATTATCTAATTTGTTGTAGTTGTTGTGTTTTTCAAGCGGATCGCTGTCTGACTTAACAAAATAACCTAATTTCGATTTGTTAGGGGTCCCTGTTTTGAAAGCAGCCTGGTCTGTCATTGAATGTTGACACTGTGCTATGAATTGAACTAGCGTGTGGTCTCAGGGCAACCGTTGTTCTGTAGTTTTTTGTTTGGTAATGAACATTTGGCAATTTGGCCTGTCATTGCATAATGACATGAAGTCATTTGTTAAGGCGATGTATAGGTGCTCAGGTTCGCCTTCGGAGCTGTCAATACATAGTGGTCAGTTCGACTCTTAGCTGACTCAGTGGAACCTCTTTTGGTTTGCAGGCAGGAACAAGGCCCGGGTGTTGCCATGTGTGTGTTGCACTTTGACAATGGTCTCTCAGGGTGGCGAACTTTGGGTCGATCCTATTTCTCATGTGTCATTTGTTTGGTGAATGACGGCATACAGTTCCTGCCACGCAACAGGGATTTTGTTCGTGTCGTCTGATCGTGTCAACTCTGAGCCCCGGCAGAACCTTGCCCCGCCTCGTGTTCCTGCGGTGCAGGCCCACCTTTGCCACGAGATGGCAGCAACACGCTGATCTTTCAGTCGGGGCCTGGAGCAGATTCTGTGTGTTTTGGGAGAATCTGGGTGCCACAGGATTGACGGCATATTTTGTTTCAACAACCAAGCCCTGACCCCTTTGAAGGGAAACCAACAGGAGGATGTCCTGAGTCGTAGGCGTTTGAACCTGATTAAACAAGGGGTTGGGCCAACCATGCAGCTGCTGGCTGGCTGGATCCCTCTTTGCCTTGACATCAGCAAAGATGACGCTTTTGCCAGTCTTGGATCCGCCCCTTGCAGGTACCTTCAGCAGGCGAGTAGCATTAGCAGCTTCCCTCCTGCCAACAAGTGTCACGCTTTCATCTAGACAGCCTAGGTCCCCCAGTAGTGCCTTTTTACTCTTTTTTTGGCAGGGTTCCCCACTAAAACAGACTACAGAAAAAAGTTGGTACCCTTATTCTAACCTCTCTACTGGAGGACCTAGCAGCCTTTCCACCCCGGCACCCAACTTCCTTTGCCCAACTGAAAGCAGCCATCCACGTCCTTGAAGGCCACAATCAATCTAGTGCTACCTTCCATGTCCATTTCCAGGGATCCTTCGAGAAACCTCCGGAAACCCATTGAAACGGATCCGGTTCTTGAAAAAGAACGATGGTTGGGAGTAATGGGGAATCAACTCTTAGAATTATGTTTCACATCCATTTCTGTGTGGCATGCCAAGATTCACTCGGTAGGTAAATGAAACACTGACAAACACCAAACAAGGAAGTCACAAGCTCGAGCTCAGATCAAGGTTCGTAGGGGGACACGCCTCAGTTTGATGAACAGTCCAAAAATATCCGTAATAGATGCAAAACTCCCAAACACTTTGAGAGTGTGTTTGGGGGGAATTCCCCTAGTTCCCAACAGTCACAAGTAAATGCAACAATCCAAGAAACAACTCGAGAAGTCCCACAGTTCCCACAAGTCCCAAAGTCTTGAAGATATTGTGTTGTTTGGGAGTTTAATCCCGACATGGTTGCTGAGATTTCGGGAATTTGGAAGTCTTGATCCTTTTTCGAAATGTGCATTTCCTGAGGGGTGTTTTGTAAAATCACAGAGTAGTCCCGGTTAGTTCAGGCGTCGGGAAGATTGCACAGTTTAAAGAGCCTGCTGGAACTTCTGGCAGAGAGTTGGGTGGGATTGACCTGCATGACAAACCATGAACTACCTCCTTCAACTCTTCATACGTCATGGCTTCAGCTCTCAAGGACATCTGACCAGCGGGCATCACCTTGCTCCGGACTAAAGATTGCTAGAGAGCAAACGGGTCGGGAGCCGTGATTGACATTCCATTGTTTGCACAGATTATGCAAATGACACTGCTACACGAGTGGCTGAAATACAGTCAACAACCGGGGTTGCTTTTAAGGGAAAACTCAGCGCTCACAGCGATCCCTTAATGTGGGGTCATTTTTGGGAAACCTTTCTGTTTGTCTTGCGGGTCTTTCTGGGGACTGCGTAAACTTTTGGTGACGTCTAACATACATGTTTGCCCTTCACTAAAGCGACAGTAGACCAAATTCGCCTTCTCTCCCACTAGCCTAGAAGCTGGTGGGATAAGGTCCCTTGAACGGACACGTGGTTTCCAGAGTTCCACGTTGGAGGGCAAATCATAGGCTTGGGGAACTAACTATAAGGAGCCACATAATTACACAATCATCGTTCTCTTATGAGCATGACTTAGCATGGTCTTCAAAGTACCCCACAACTCCATTCTCCTTGTTTTAATGCCATTGCCTGCGGTCTCCACATCTCAATGACCCTTATTTTGAGTAATGACCCAATTTTTAAAGGGTTATGAAGAAGTCAGGTGTATAAGGGTTTGTCTTGAAATAGAGAGAGACTCCCAACATGGGTGGTGTTCCTTTTGCTTTCCTTTTAAAGCCAAGCCCCAAAGGGGGTACTCTACAATGAGACAAACTCATATATATATATATATGTATATATTGGCCATGGGTCAAAATCCCGACCCCCAGTGAACATCCCACTCCCCACTAAAATAGACTAAAATGGGTGGGCACCCACCCAAAAATGGTACCATTGGTTTTGACCCACGGCCGGCCATATATGAATTATATTGACCATGAAGTCAAACCGCTTCGACCCTCCCAGGCCGGGTAACTTCCAGGACTTCGCCATCTATGGCTTCACTGCGCCTGTGGAGGCGCTGCGATCGACCCACGTCGGTCCAAACCAAAGCTCCCTCCCGTGCATTGCTTGGCTTTAGACTTTTTGGGAAAGCCCTTTTAGTTGTAAGACGTTTGGACTGGAGTTGGCCAATCCACTCAGGATGAACTGTGGGGTTCCTTTTGGCTTCCCCTGAGACCCAAAAAAGGTCCGAGATCCGTCCACTGGACCTCGCCACCTTTTGAGTGCCCCTTGATCCATTGGTCAAGGTTCCAAGAGGTCAATCTTTATATTTCCAGGTCCTTTGGGTACGTAAGAGCAAGGTGTTGCTTCATTATTATTTTTTCTTGGTGGCTCCCAGCCATCCTCTTAGCTTTTAGCCTTTTAGTGTTTAGTTGTAGTTTCCATTTAAGCCACCAAAAGTTATTTTTTTAGCCGGGGGATCTGAGGGGCACAGCTTTCTTGGCCCCTCGTTTCGGGCTTCGGGCCATTGGAAAGGACGAAGCGAAAGACCGATTTGCGCCTGGCCTCTGGCCTCAGGTGCCATCGATGACCCCCACTGCATCCACCAATGCCTTCTTCTTTGAGATGGGCTTCAACTCAAGCAACACGTGCCTCGGAGAAAAGCAAGGCTGGCTGGGCGCTTTTTCATAATAAAACCAAAACCACGAAGAATTGAATGAGCTATTTGTGCTAATGCTGCACCTCAGCGCCTGCAGGCCGTCCACTGATGGCTTAGTTGGATAATGGATTTGAAGTGCTGTCAGTTGTGAAACTAAAGGAAGGTGCTGTGAACCCATACAGGGGATTATCTGGGTTTGTTTTCCCCATGACCCAAGTATGGCCTCAGGCTTGACCCTCACTACACACAATCACCTCCGAATATCACCCTAAACAAATCAGCATTCCGCAGCGTCCCGCGACTGCATTTTGGTCATCGTTTGAGGGTCCCTCGAATTGGTGGTTTGGATTGGAGATTTTCGGATTAGGGGGTGCAAGAACCAGTGGTTCAAATCCCAAACCACAAATCCAACCAAATTTCGGGCTAACGAACGAACAATTAGCAAGCTAAACAAGCAGCAACTGAGCCACGCGCATCACCCACTGACTTGTTAGTTTTGCCAAGGTTATAACGTCAGTGATTTGCAAGTTGTGTAGCTTTCACTTCCGCGCATGCCATGGCAGCGGAAGATTGCAGGGGGAAGGTGGATCATGGTGAACAAACATCGTTCTTCTGTCTTTTTTTCCACTGTTGCCCACCCTGCCATATTTTGACCAAACAGTTGGTTGAGCACTTTGTTCATTGTCATGACCTCGCAGGTCCCATTCTAAGACATCTTGGCTAGTGACTCGGTATTTCATGTTTGCGGCCACAATGTTGTATGTCTATAATATTGGAACCGATTCGCTGTCTGCCTGTGATTTAGAGCGGCTAGCTTGTCAGAACGATCCAGGACCAGCACTCGGACTGGTGCTTCCCATCAAACCTGCAGCCTACGAGTTGGTTCCTGATAGAAATGAGCATGTTCTTTCTGCTTGTTGCTGTTTTTTGGGGAGAATCCACGCATCTTTCCGACTCGGCGGCCAGACAGGGCCATTTCTTAATCTGTAAGCTCCTCGGAAGGAAAGGATGGGCCGGGTTGAAACATGGGTAGCCAATCTCTGGGAGCCAAGTGGCAGTGTGTCGGATGGGAATCCCCCTACAGAAAGTGTCATATGTCCACACAGTGGGCTAGTGGGCGCTCGATTGAAATGGAAATCTGGATTGGCCAACCCTCCACTTTGGCAGGATCCGAAGACTTTTGCAGAGGAATCTGCAGAAACACTGATTTACAGGGTTGTGGGAATTGAGTGCGAATCCAGGACACCTCCTGCAACCTGATGACTGTTCGGGGATTAGTGTCAGAGACCCACTCGGGGCTGATTCATTTGGGCCAATAGCGAGCTCACACAGCGGGTGTTCGACCTCAGGAAGGTTTCCTTCTTGGGGTTTCTATTTCAGATCGGTGAAATATTGTTTATGCTCATGGCGCGGAGCAAACAGGAGATGCACAGGTTGACCATACCCGAACAATCCCAACTAATCCATGTTGACCAACCACCTTCTGACAGCTTGGTGATTTCAGCGAGGTTAATGTGAATCTGGCAAAAGTATGGTACTATTTTTGGGTCAACTGCTTGTGGCAGCCTGACTTGGGTTCCCTCTTACGTTTTCCGCTTCAGGTTTAATTGTACAGTATGCGAAGGCATAAAGTTCTCCTGCCCAGCAACATGGCGGTTTCTCCACATAGAGGAACTCCCCCTTTCACTATTTCAGTTGGAAACGAAAAGGAACCTGACCACTTTTGGGGTTCCCCTATTTTTGAGAAACTGCCATATGCAACCCGCCACAGGGTTAGTGTTAAAATGGTCTCCCAGTCTCCCAAGTCCCGAGGGCCGAGCGACCTGCCGCAGCCTTCGTGCAGGCCGGAAATTCTGGAACCCAGTTCTGTCGCTTGTGGCTTTCACTATGCTTTGCACTTGCTTTTCAGATTCCGTTGGGTTCCTGAATTTTGCAGATAAACTTGTCGGAATTCCTTGTCGTTTTAGAGATTCCGCTGGGAAACTCAGTATTTTCCTTTTACATTCGCTGCTAAGTGTCCTGGAGCCAGTGGTGGCCTCTCTGCGGTGTCTTTTAGCACTGCGCTCTTTGGCCAAGTTTGCGCGTTGGACTATTAGTGGTATGTTGAGATTCCAAATCTGCGGGACGGGGCAGTTTCTTTTTCTAGACGGGTCCGTGGGTAAGTTGTCCATATATGGCTTTGGTAGAGTTTCCTTGAACTCACTATGGTCGATGGGATTCCTCTTGTTACGACTACTTTTTTTGTTTAACAAAGTCGTGCGGTTTCAAATGAAACGACGTTTGGTTCTCAGTAGTCCCTTTTTGCTGGTGTCATCATGTGTGTTTTTTGTTTTGTGGGTTTTCCCTTTCCGAGTCAAGCACCAAAACATCTCCATCCATGGCCGGGGGTAAGGTCATGTGAGCCGATAGAAGTCAGGAAGGCATAGAACAGTGATTTGTCCCAACATGACAGCTTTTGCGTTGGCCTTGCAGGGACACTGCTAGGAAACCAGCTTGGTTGTGTTCTGTTCGAAGCCATGGCTTGTGACAAAAGGGTGTTGGTTGGCCCTTTGATTGCAGAGCTGTACATTGTTGTTTGTCCACGTTTTGTCGCGAATCGCCTGTAGCTCGTCAGCGCCAGGCACCCCCAGTGCGGGCGCTGAAGAATGCGAAAGTGGACTATGCCACTACCATTGTTGGCAAGGAGCCCAACATGTGCAGAACTTGCTGATGCTCAGCAGGGAATCGATTTCTGGGTTTTCGGAATGAGCCGTTTCGGGATCCCTGAAACACAGGGAATACTCGGGCTCGGTGGGGCTGGTCATCGTCGACCCCTTTAGGAATCTAGACAAGTGTACGGGTTCCTGTTAAGTGGGTATGGGTCAAAAGCAAACCACCAGGTGACCGCAGGTTTTAGTCTTTGGTTCCATGTACCAGGGATCCCAAAACGGGTACCTATTTTTGACCCACAGCCAAGTGACTTTGACCATCCGCCCGCATCTCCCGCGACAGAACGGCAGGAGAATCTGGTCCAGTTCCGCTTGGAGACCATTACCTTCATCCCATCAGGACTGTTGGCCTCGTTGGCCAGGGGAGGGTGGCTCCAAGTCTTAATGCGAATTACGTTCGTTTAATTGGGGCTTTCGTCCACTGTTGCCTTTAGAGAGATATGGTCATGTCCGGGAAAACTGCGTATACATATAATTTGTGTGCGCCTTGAGCAAATGGATCATGAGGAATCCTGGTTAGGGGTGGCAAGAAAGACCTCGATCCAAGCCCTGATCGGCAATGTGCAGATGCTTTGTATTCGCTGGCAGGAAGGGAGCCAAGGAGTTGGAAGGTATCCAGATTTGCCCACGGAGCTAAGGAGCTACCAGGAGTCCTGTAAGGACATGGTAGGTAGTTTGCGCGTTTTGCTTCAGATATCGTTTTTTTGAGTTCAAAGGCGCGCAGCACATATCCCTATCAAAACCCAGCAAGCCCTTTTGTACGCGTTGGGTTGGTTCAATTGGCTAGCCACGCAGATTTTGCGAAGAGGGGTCTAGGTCTGGTCATCACGTGAACTGGTCTAGCAAGTTGTTACATCGTTTGTCCTGCTGCTTCTCTTAGGGTGGCTGCCGCCACAATTGGGAGCTTCTCTGAGGTTTCTGTTTTCCCCATGTGCCATGTCCAGTTGACGGGCTCTTGAACAAGGGTGTTTTGAGTGCTGTCAAAGGCAGCAATGGTGTCCTTGAACCTACTGCTTGGGTGACTAATCATGGTAATCCCATGCGGCTAGTGGGAGTTTGACCCCAAACATGTATGGCTTGCTTTTCGCTTCCCTTTAACCAAGGTAGTTAAACAGGCTACCCGGCTACCCTCAAAACAACACACCCTGAATACAGAACCGCTCGCGCGTTTTGAGCCATCGCTTCGGAGCCACCGCCGTTTCAGGCGGCGGCATTGAGATCACGGTGCCAGAAGGCCGAGCCGGGACATAGTTCATGCGCAGTGTCCGGCAGTTGTCTAGCGGCTTCCCGACCCATGTTAGTTTGCAGGAGAGTAATGCATACTGTTTGTTTGTTGCATTGACCTAGCACGCGACGCAGTGATCGCCAATGCGAGCTCGCTCTGCACTTGATGGATGGATGCTTGGTTCGCGCTTGCTTGACGTCGAAGACACATCCCGCGCAGGCATGTTGACAGACATATTTTGTTCTTGGACCACACTCGCAGACATAGCCGCTCTCCTCATGATTGTTTGTTGCCCAACCATCATTTTTTGTGGAGGATGCCTTATGTGAGGCAATGAGCTTGTTGGCGGTGTTGCATTCAGAGATGACCATGTGGCAGGGCCATGGCCCGACAACTCTGATCACACAAAATCTGCTTAGATCGACCTTACGTTCATGCATTCCGGCGTCCCACACCACTTCGTGGAATTGTTTTTGGGTTGGGGGCTGGATGGTTGATGGGACTGAATCCAAAGTCTGACCGTTTGAACCTTTTGGTTTTCGAGGTGTTTCATTCGTCCCAAAAGGGCGTTGATTTCTGAGTCCTGTTGGTAGACTCAGCTATGAGTGTTGGACACGTGACCGGGGAGTCTCCCCCCCCCCTTTCAAGCCTTTTGAGACAACGTCAAGGAGTATCCCCAACAGCCTACCTGCCCTTCTTTCAGGAACCTGCCGCACAGCAACTTGGCTAACACCCCACGCCTCTCGCTGTTGAACGGGTGTCTGATGTTTTTTTTTGGGTTTTCGGGCTGCTCTCGGCCCGGTTTCCCTGGATGCCAGGCTACAAGTTCGACACCGACTGTGAGCTGGTGCCCGTGAGGCTGTCCGAAGATTCGGTCGTTCGAAGGAGATGCCCTGATATGCCCTGCAAATTCACAGAACCTGAAGGGTGGCCGGTGTTCTCTAGGAGTACCTTCCCCATTCTTTCTAGGGATCCTTCTTTCTAGAAAACCTCCAGAATATCAGGGAAAACGGCTGGTTTTTGAAAACAACGATGGTTGAAGAGAATGGGGCAACCAAGCCCTTGAGGTTCACTCTTTCCCAATGGCCATGGGTTTGACTTGGCGGGAGGGGCTGGTCAATTTGTTCCCTTTGACTTTGGCTTTTGGCCAACCAACACATGAGACCTTAGCCTCTAAGTCTCCCAACAGGGGGTAACCACTTTTATTTTATTCGACCTCATGTTTTGAGGGTTATGGAGACTCCAGGTAGAAATGATGGCTCTTTGGGTTCCATTCAAATTTGCAGGGGAGTAAGCAACAAAAGGAGTCCCTGCTAGAGGAGAATGTTTTTAACACCAAGGGGCGCTTCTGTCAGGTAATGCCCGCCTCTGATTAATAAACAGGGCCCCCCCTGAATGCCCCTAAATAAAGTTAAGGGGGAAAAAATCAGGGTCGGGACAAGTTTAGAATGTGTTTAGTATTGGGCTCTGTTTTTTTGGTTTTCGAATACTACTTTAGAATTGGGCCAATTCTAAAGTAGTATTGGGCATGTTGCTTTTTATTATTTTGCTTTGGGGGAATACTAGTTTAGAATTGGGCCAATGCTAAAGTAGTATTGGGCATGTTGTTTTTTCTTATTTTGCTTTGGGGGAAATACTAGTTTAGAATTGGGCCAAATCTAAAGTAGTATTGGGCCAAGAACTCTTGCAAGAGTGGGAATCAGCTTAGCTTTATTTAGGGTCAGGAATTATTTAGTGCATGAAGCTTCATGGGGGGTAGCCTTGCTGGCAGGGTCAAATTGTGATTGTTGAAGGTTTCCAGATAAAGTATTTGATGAAGGGAATCAGTCAATATTTTTGGGATCTGATGGAAGAATCATGTTTGATGAGCCAGCTTGAATGGAACGGTTGCCCCTGAATAAAGATAAGAGAGCAAGTCTTGGATCAGCGGGAATCAGCTTAGCTTTATTTAGGGTCAGGAATTATTTAGTGCATGAGGCTTCATGGGGGGTAGCCTTGCTGGCAGGGCCAAGTTGTGTTTTTGAAGGTTTCCAGATAAAGTATTTGATGAAGGGAATCACTCAAGATGTTTGGGATCTGATGGAAGAATCATGTTTGATGAGCCAGCTTGAATGGAAAGCTTGCCCCTGAATAAAGATAAGAGAGCAAGCTTTGGATCAGCGGGAATCAGCTTAGCTTTATTTAGGGTCAGGAATTATTTAGTGCATGAGGCTTCATGGGGGGTAGCCTTGCTGGCAGGGTCAAGTTGTGTTTTTGAAGGTTTCCAGATAAAGTATTTGATGAAGGGAATCACTCAAGATGTTTGGGATCTGATGGAAGAATCATGTTTGATGAGCCAGCTTGAATGGAAAGCTTGCCCCTGAATAAAGATAAGAGAGCAAGCTTTGGATCAGCGGGAATCAGCTTAGCTTTATTTAGGGTCAGGAATTATTTAGTGCATGAGGCTTCATGGGGGGTAGCCTTGCTGGCAGGGTCAAGTTGTGTTTTTGAAGGTTTCCAGATAAAGAATTTGATGAAGGGAATCACTCAAGATGTTTGGGATCTGATGGAAGAATCATGTTTGATGAGCCAGCTTGAATGGAAAGCGTGCCCCTGAACATAAAAAAAAAAAAAACATAACATTTTTTTGGGGAAAAAGTTTAGCTTTGTTTAGGGGTAGTTTATGATTTCGTTTGGGAAAAAGTTTAGCTTTGTTCAGGGGAAGTTACTAATCGTATGTGGACATTATGACATGTTGGTTTTGCCGCAAGTTGAGATCGGTTTCCGAAACAAGGCTTTTTGCTTGACACCTGGCCATTATCATCCCGGCCAGAAGGGATTTCTCATGGGCACGCTCAAATGGTCCGAGGCTTTCAAGTTCGGGACAAGATGCTGCCTGCCCGCCTCACACTCCTCTCAAAAGGAATACGGAATGGAACCCTAGCATTTTCCCCGGGCTTGCATGAAACAGCTATGTTGACCCTTTGCCTTCCCTCTGCGGTTGGAAGGCTGAAGAATAAATCCGGACAACCAAAACATCCTCCTCTCCTTCAGGGATTCAAGACCAGACCAACAATACCTGATACTTCACCCTTGAGGGATTCAATTGAATAAATGGAAGTGCCCTAGAGCTCACGGCTTTGGGCAGCGGCCGTGCTGTGTTCATAGGACCACCAAAGCACATGTCTTTGTTTGTCCGGTTGCGACCTTTGACCCGCTTCGACGCCAGGGACCCAACGGCGCCGGCTCCTCATCCGCTGAACTGCGAGGCCTTCTTCGACAGCTCGTTGGGCCTGCGCCTGGTCAGAGACGCGATCTGGGCCTTGGGGCTTGGGTCCCCCAGCTAGGTGCCCTTTCTCACCGTTTCTTTTTTGGGGGAGGGTTACTAAAATAGACTACAGAAAAAACGTTGGTACCCGTATTCTAACCTCTATACTGGAGGACCTAGATAAGCATGAAGGGTTTCCATGTTTGATTCGTGGGACAATCCCCAAAAACCCGGGCAGGTTTTGTTGCAAAGCTTGGCTTCAACAAGACCCGGGTACCCCTTTGTGACTTCAGCATCAACAACTCGCCATGCTGGCATGACTCATGCCATTAAAGGAGGCTTTATAGACTGTTTCGGCTGATTTGCCAGGGTTCGGTTCAAGTGGTTGTTAAAAGCAGCCAGTCTAATCATTTACATGTGCGCGTTAGTGTGTCCAAAAGGGCACTTAGGGAGTTGATCCTGAAGATGCATGGCCATTGAAGTGTCATTGCTTTTGTTGGCGTTCAAACGGCCAAGATGCTTCCCTTTGCTGTCGCTTCCTATCGGACAGCTCCCCGGTCACCCCCAACCGTCCAAACACATTGACATAGACTAACAATTATCAACATACACACAATGGGTTTATTAAGACAAGCAAGCAACATATACTTACCGTTACCTACCACATAAAACAACGCAACAAACACGTATGTTAGAGGCGCTGCTCGTCTGCACTTTTGAAGTTGCCAGCCGAAGCCACAAAAGCTGCGGGCTGGGCAGCATCTGGTTTAAGACACCATCCCCGCGTTTGTGTTTCTTCTTTTGTTTCTCACTTTTTTTACATTGGTAATTAAACCAAGAGGGAGGTTGTGTAGACAAATTGTTTTAAGCCATTTGAGCAAGAAGTCGGTGACATGAGTCTTACAAGTCGGTGCACTCTTGCAAGCAGGGTTGTCAAAGGCCTCGTGGCTTAAACATGTTCCAACAAGGGGTTGTTGGGGTCTCCAAAGCCATTTCATATCTCAGGACACGCGAAATATGCAATCAGAGTTGGAGAATATCGTTTTTTTTTGTGTACCCATTGGCCAAGCGGGTTGTCTTACCCGGATTCCATCCCAAATCCAACCTCTCGACCGGAGAGTCGCTGAGGAATGGCAAGCTGGTGCTGCGGCTCCGAGCCGGCCCGAACGGTCTGCCGGCCTGGGCCCCGTGTCGCCAGCCCGGTCTGCATTTTTGGGGCGAGCCATACCTGCGACTTGGGGCGAAAAGACATGTTCTTTTTTTTTTGTTCGCCGTTTCGCGAAACAACACGTCGTTTGCCCCCCCAACAAAACTGCCGTTTGAACAACATGCCACTTCGAAGACAGTCCAATGGTGGGGAAACGTTGCCGTTTGGACAAGACAAGTATCGGTTTGAAGCATTTTTTTTAGCGAAACAGCAGAAACATGTTCCCGCCGGGAAGCCACAGGTATTGCCATGGTCCAACGACCGGTTCCTTATGGAGCAGTCCACATGTTGAAGCCAGCCAGGACGGGCCAAACTTCACCAAATCTTGTTGCCAGAGTTGGACTTCTGACCTCAGCCATCAGGGCTGCATGTTTGCAGCTTAGGACACCTCAAGTAGATTTGGTTGTGTTTTTTTCAGGATACCCCACCTGGGGGGAGGGGGGGTAAACTGAAAGAGAGCCTACATGGGGCACCATCATTTTGGGTCACGTATTGCAACATCTGTTTTAAGAGCGACTCATGTGAGTCACCAAGGCTGCACACCACGCCTTTGCAGTGCTGGCGGAGAATCCACAGGCACGACACACCATGGTGTTGGTAACACGAGCGACCGCCATGACCAAGGTTTTGGATTGCAGAGGGGCGTTTCTCGTACAGATTCAACTGGTCAATTTGTCAGATAATATCAACATGGTTTGCGGGCAGCCTGCCTGTCCGTTTGTCGTTGTGGCGCAAGGAAATATCATTGAAATAGACATGTAGATTGGGAGGGAGTGTTTCCAACCAGCCCAATGCAAGCAATGAAGTACAGTACATTCCAGTGTTGAATTGCTTGTTGGGTTTTGTGTCTGAGCGTGGGGTGCAGGGGCATCCTATCCTGTGACACACCAAGCTCTTTTTGGGATGCGTGACGTTTGCATCCTGTGGGACGCAACCAGCAACCACTGGGCTGAGTGCCTTGGGCCGTCGGATCCAACGATGTGTCTGTGTTGAAGACAGTCAGCTGGACCCTCTTTGGGCAAAATCCTGTGGGTCCGGGAGGGACTGTACTTACTTTAGTATTGCCAATTCTACTTTAGTATTGCCAAGGACCGTTTTTTTCAGCACTGCCCAAAAAGGCTAGACGCTAAAGAGGACCCCAAAACAGTCACCTAAAGAGGATCAGGGCCCCCTATACCCCCCTTTGAATGACTGTTTGCCCATACTTTTTTGTAAAGAAGTTATCTTAATTTTGCTTCAAAAAGCCTTGTGTTTGCCCGGATTTGTTTGCTTGTTATTTTGCTCGACTTCTTTGCCAGGATTGTTTGGCCTGTATTTCTTCGGAGGCTTAGTCCAGCCTGAGCCAGACAAGATCAGGAGAGTAAAAACATGTTTTTTGGATTTCTTCGGTGATTGTGTATTGCTGCAATTGAGGACCCCAAAACAGTCACACATGCTATAATAGAGGGTGCTATTAATGAATGGAGGTGTAACATCACTGCGTTCTTTGGAAGGGCATGAAGGCTGGGTGAGGTGATGCTTAAAGGGAAATGTGGACAACCCCGATTGGTTGGTGGCGTCTTTTGGCAGTGCAAGACGTAAGCCATTGGGTCACGTTCGAAACCAGGAAGTTACATGGACCTGATAGATGGCTGCCATGTGTTGAGTTGTTTTACCACAACCAATATTTGATCAATGTCCATTTCACTTTTAAATCAACACTATTGATTTGTTAAAGGTATTTATTCCTTGTTGGTTTGAGCAAATGATGTGCCTCGTTTTTTTACTTGCACATGCTCAGGGTCTCGACGGGAGTTGTTGGACTTCCCTTAGATGTTGTCACGTTCCAGAAGTTAGGGCCGTTGCGCATGCCCTTTAATCGTCTCATCTGGCCATTCGGAGCCTTCCCACCCCCAAAGACAATCCGGAGAAATGAAGACGAAGGAATGTCACAACTCGGGGAAGTTCTTGTGCACGCCAACGGGAGCCCCCTTCCATCGCGACCAGAAACCATGTTCGACTAGGGTCGAGGGACACAAGCCAAAGGACACCAAAGGATGGTATCCGTGTTTCCTCATGCCCACTTGAAGAATGATTTGAATGACCAGTTACAGAGCCACTTATTCCCGATTCAAAGCATGTAGTCTTGCTTTTTTGAAGCGGGAATGTGTTTGCTGGCTTTGGTTTACTTCTTCCTGTATAGTCCGAATGTCGAATGAACCAAACAACGAGATACGATGCTAAGGGGGTTTCCTGTAATAAGGGTGTCCCCCCAAAAGCCTTCTCTAAGATGAACATAGAACCCCACAAGAATTAAGAGATCTTCATGTACAGATTTGCTTTGGAGTTCCCTGTGAATATCAACCAGCATGAATGCAACTCGGAACAGCACCTTCTGTCCAAAGGATGTGTGTGTGTGTGTGTTTTGTGAGGATGCCCTTTCTTGGTTGAAAGGGAAGTCGAAACGAAGCCCACCATTTTTGTTTGAGGAGTGTCCCTATTTGACACACAAAAAAGTGTCTCCGCCCAGACCACAACCCTGAACTACCCCATCAGCGGCACTGGGAACTTGGCTTGCGGCACCTCGCTCGCACCTGTGAAGCCCAGGATTTCCGAGGTTGGAAATACGTGAAGTGGTGTATACGTCCTTTTACGGTCGAAGACAGAGCCCTGGCGGATGCGTTTTGCGTGTGGATAGCATGGCCGGTTGAGAAGTCGGCTGACTTGTTTGGCTTGGTGGATTGTTGGTGGGTAGGTTGTCCGTGGGGGTGTTGCGGTGTTGATATTTTTGTGTTTCGTTGAATCTGTGGCTTGTTGGTCACAACTGTAACTAGATGGAATGGCAAACTATCCCACATGGGTTCCCGTGCGTTGAAAAGATGGATGCGCTGAATATCGCAAGTAAGGGAACAAGGAAACTCTTCAATTAACTGCCATTTACCATGGTCGTGTGGCCGCGTATGGTTGTTTACTTGCACTAGGTGGGGCATCCAACGTACATTGCCGTGCGGTATTTTCTGCGCCTCGTCGGCCTGTTCTGGATTCGACAACTAGGCAAGTTGCCATTTGTTGGGTGGGTGCGTTGGTGAGCTTCCCTTTCACCCAACCGCTAGAAGGAAAGCCACCATTCTTGGAGTCCACGTACTTTGACAGCGCTGTTTGACTGCTCAAGTGGTTTTTGAGCGACAATGCTGTCTAGGAGTTCAAGAAGCAACCCAGTTGTGGCAAGAGGTTCTATAGACTTCGCACAAACTGGCGCGGAGATGACGGGCCACCATGGATATGGGAGAGCTGACAAGCGTGGCCGTGGCATCAGCTGATACAGTGGCCAGGCACGTGGCTGAAGTCAACACGATTGTTTTTTTTGCACACGTGCATGGCTTGTTTTTGGGCCACTTTCTGCGATACCTAGCGAATTCCCTAAAACGTAGCAAACTAGCCATAGGGATGGCCCACGCTGGTATTTCCAACAACCAATGTATGCGCGTGCCTAATCTTCATCACGACAGGTGCACAAGGCCCAGTTGGAGCATGAAGGCCTTCCTGTCAAGCCAGTTCCATGGACATGATTTTCAGTTCATCAGTTGTTGTTGCGCCGCGGTTTACCCCAACCCACAAGTTGTTCCATCGAAACAACACAACCATTTGTCCTCGAGCAAGCTTTTCGCAAGCCATATTTGATCTCTTGGTTTGCTTCTGAGGTTCAGCTACACGTTTTGGTGCACATTGCCACAGAGAGCTCATCAGGCGACAGAACATGTCCATTGCCACGGATCCATCTCTCCCTTTGAGCCCCTCCAGCAGCCCTGGAAATCCGTTAGGAAGTCAGAAAGCGCGAAAGGCGGCGCAAGGTTTCTCTAGTTGCCGCTTAGGTACATTGATTTGCTGGGTGTTTGAGAGCTTTCAGATCATGGCCAACGTCACGCACCCTTCGCCCAGCCCTCAGATCCAAGTTGGTACAAAAAGTTTCTCTCAAAATGGGTTGCAATCATTTTAGGTGACCCCTATTGTTAGAACACATTTCTGAAGGAGCGTTTCTGGCCATTTGGGTGGAACGAGGGGCCAGGCTGATCAAGCAGAATCGGCGCATGCTAGCTAATCACGGATGCTTGGCGAGCAGCAATATTTGTTTGCTCTATGCTTGGCCCTGGTGCGTTGGTTTGCTGTGAAGGCCATGGTTTAACCCCTGCAACCGCTGCTCGACCAATGTCGACTTGGGTTGGAATTTTAAAAACATCTGGACAACTGTGCACCCGATGCTATAGACATGCCACCATTGCCTTTTTACCGCTGCGCTTTGGGCATTCTGATGCCCTTGTAAATCTAATGTCAAGCTAGCGCAACGTGCCCTTCCCGGGGCGTATTTTCAAGGGAACCACGATCGGGGGTCACCCCGTGACACAATGCAACTGTCTTGTGACCCCCTGCAAAAGGCAGAAAGCGCAGTCCTTAGCTGGATGGGCCCAGTCTGGCCCAGTGGTTCCTTTTGATGGGGTTCCAACACTATGGCCCTCTTGGCCCACAAAGTTCCAATTCTTGTCTACTGGACAACTGGGATGGGTGCCCTGAACTCAGCCCCAGAGCACAAGGGTCCCAATTTGTTTTGTGTTAAAATGATACTTGTCAGAACGGACGCCAACTCTTTTTCTAGCTTTTGGGCTGGTGGTATCTACACATCTCCGAGGACCACTCGCCTGGACTACTCCACGGCGGCGCAGGGCTTCGACATCACGCGGCAGATGTTGGAGGCCGGAGCGGAGGGGAACCGGCTGCCAGGTAGGACCCCCGTCATATGATGGGTGTGTGTGTGTGTGTGTGTGTGTGTGTTAAGAGCTGCAATGGTGTAAAGGAGTTCGAACTCTCGCAAAAGCACACACCTAATATAGCTGTGGGAAGGCTCCTGGAAGACCAATTTCTTCCGAAAGCAACCTTCTTTTAGGTTCCATGGCAGAGAGAAGGCTATGGATTTTGGGGCGATTTAGGTTCTCGTGAGACCTCTGAAGCAATTTTGGGGCGTGCTACGAGTTGAAACCCTGGGTCGCCCATAGTTGTGCCAGGACCCTTAGGGCCAGGTTTTTTGAGAGGCTTAGGGTGCCGAACCAGGTGTTCCTCTGCCTGGCTGGACAAGAAATCTGCCAGTTTCGGCCCCCAACTCCAGGCCAAGTCGACACAAGGGCACATTCCCAAATAGATACGCGGACTCTGGGCAACATCTTAGCGGGTTTGCGACTTCACCCATATTGATGGTTGTTGCGACTTCACCCTTATTTGGGGTTGGCGCATCACTGATGCGCCTAAGTTGGATAGCTTCTATGACCCATGCGCGAAGGGTTCACACGGAGCATGCTGCAAGGAATTGCACTCACACAGCACTTCTTTGCGCAACACTTGCTCATTGCCGGCTGCTTCTATGTGACGTTTTTGTTCGAGTTGTTTCGCATAATTAGCTGTCATTTGTCGGGCTTTGGTTTGCCGCTGATGATTGGCACTTTTGCCACCTGTTTGTGCGCTGATGATTGTCCTTGTATACTGATTCCAGTTGTTGCATGAGGAATCTAGAGAATCCTGTGGCGAGTATTTTGCGTGTTCCCGTCTGCTCAATGTGAGATGACGCTTCATTGTCAGGCCACACCAGTGCGACAAAGCTCTATATTTCCCTGTTGGAAGGGTCAACCATTGGCAGAATCTTAGTGACATTGGAAACAGCTTCAACATGTTGCAATGTCTGGGTGGGCAATATATTGACAGAGAAATCTATTTACGCCCAGCCGATTTCTGGTCACGCATTTCGCCGCGGGCCAGTCTGGCGCCAGGCACGAATCCCCACACTCACGGAGGAGCAAAGGCCGGGGTCGCTGAGGCTTCCAAGTCACTCAGTTCCGGGCTCTCACCAGAATGGTTCTCAGCCTTCGGTCAGAACCCCTAAGGTTCTCTGTTTCCCTTCCGGGTAATCCCTTGTCGGCGACCACCACCCCGTGGGGGAGCGTGTTCGGAAATCGCTGAACTGAAGGCAGCCCGAGGTTTGCTCCCGTTTTCCAGCTTTGGGAGCTTCCGCCTACCGGCTTCCTAGGGTTGGCGGCTTCCTCCTGAAGTTCTTTCGGACGGTTTTCCAAAGGAAGCGCCCAAGAGCCGACCCGCTGCACGTATCGTCCTTGTCTCTATTGCAACCGCTGAACTTGCGAGAGGCACAATGAGAACCCTGTCATGAGCGAATGCGGTTGTGCGCCCTTGTGATTGGGTCAGCAAAAGGCCCTCAATGCCACTTGTTGATGATGCGCACCATTGGTAGTCTACTGGCTTTGGGACATGCGCAGCTTCCCCAACAAGGACCAGTTCCGCTGCTCCTTTGGGTCCAAGTTTCAGGACCCCAGTCTGGGGGCTGGCTGGTTGGGAAATGAATTGAATGTTATATGTACATTGTTTACAGTACACAAATACGCATATTAATATTGCTTATTGTGTAATATGTAGCAAATTAATATTCATATATAGTACTTAGCACAGATATGTGCAAACATTAGGCCAGTCTGGCAAATCAAAAGGACACCAAAGTGGGTGCGGACGCGCCTGTATTCCCTCCCTTGAAGCTGCGGAAACCCCCCCAGCACTGAAAGTCCCAGGCTGGGCACAGGGCGCGACGACCGGCCGGGGCAGCCCAACAACCTGATTTTCGCCATCAAGTTAAGCAGGGGCCCCGGACGTCGAATTCAAGGCCACTGTGCCTTTTGGGTTGCGGAAACCAGATGGTCCAAGATGTCCAAGTGCCCTTCGAGGATCGGTTCTTGTTGAGAGTAAACGGGGGTAAGGGATTGCAAGTGGTTGCCTTTTTCCTTGGGTTTCAACGTAAGGTAAGTTTTGTGTTGGTCATGGCAACAGGTGAGCATGGCTTAATTTTGAACTTGAGGCCAATCTCGCACTTCATTTGTTTGGTTAAGATTGTGATGTATTCCGATTTGTGTGCGGGGCAATGCAAAGATTCAATCACGCGACCACTCGCGCATCAGCCAGCTGACCGTCATTATCCGCTCACACGGCCTGCTAGGGTGTTCTTGTTGGACTTTCAGCAAGTAGTGTTTCAACACAACACAACTCAGCAATGAATAGAGGGGCGGGATTGATTTTCATGACTATCAAGGACCCTGGACAACTTGGAGTTTCCTTTCAGTTGTTCAGTGGCTTCCCCTGGTTTCCTTCAGTGGTTTTTGCCCGGAAGCCATTGCTTTTGGATTTGAACTTGTGGTGCTTTCCCACTTCTGTTTCGCTTTCGCTCAAGACCAGGTCGTCCGGCTATTCACATGTCAAAGCTGGGGGGGCAGGGTTGGCAAGATTGATTGTAAAAGCGCGAATTCTGTGCCTCGGCTTGTCTTTCTTTTTCCGAGGTCAGGACGCCCAGACGGACGGGTACATGACGGTGAGGGCGCCCTATGGCTTCACCTTTGAGGAGGCAAGCGATCCATCGACCCGAATTGCTGGGTTACCGGCGGGGGGAACCCGGGATCCCCAAGGGGTGGTTTGGAGGGATTGGAAGTCCTGGTTCTTGTGGAGAAATGGGTAACCTTCCTGGAACACCGAACCACCAATCCAAAACATCAATTAGAGGGAAGCCGTTTTGAACATGGGACAGCTGCCATTGTGGTACATGGATTTCCAAGGGTTTATGCGGGCCTGAAAATGAGGGAAACCCATGAAAAGCAACCGGTTCAGCAGCATGGAACCCCGAACAAAATGCAACATGGTTCCTTGTGCTCCCCAGCAAAGAGGTTCCCATCAACAAAGAGACCCAGTTGGTTGGGGTGCCGACCAGGCCTAAGGGGAGGAGCTCGCCAGTGACGCCAGTGGCTACCTCTTCAACCGTGATCTAACCATGGCAATGCGTGCCATGGGAAATGGCAACGACTTGAAGGTAGAGGAGTCACCCCAAACCGAATCATAAGACGAGGTCCCCATGCTGTTTCGCAAGCACAACGTTGTTTGGACCTGGCGCAGATGGACAAGGGCTACCAACGAATCAGTTTGGATTTGTTTAACGAACTCGGCATGGCCGCTGGCGGTTTCTGGCCGGAATGATGCTTGATGCTTTGAGGTAGGCGTCTCTCTCTCAAAACGAAGGGACTTTCAAAGCTTTCCTAAGGCAATCAAAACGTACTTTGAAAGGGACTTTCAGACGTGGGGCCAGATACCAATTGCAAGCGACGCCCTTTTCTTCTACTTTGTTTCGAAGGTTTGTCGCTCTTTGAGATCAAAAGGCTACTTGCCGAAACCGCGCCATCCAGCTTTCTAAGGTTTCATGAGGCGAATATGACTCAACGCTCTACTTATATTGGGGGGTGTTCTTACAATAGGGCTCCAGCAAAAAACCATTTGTTTCTCTTTGATTGCCAAAGAAAAGGGGTCCACCATTAAAACTGGAACACTCCCATACAGGAACCTACTTGCTCTCCTCAATCTGACGCCATTCAAGAGCATGAGCAGCGAAAGTGACTTCTACACACGCATGAAATCGAGGGACCCGGTCCTTTGACCGGCTGGAGATCTCTGCGCGGCGCAGGAGTGCTTGCAGTACGTGGAGGTCAAAGAGAGCTCCACCTTTGGCCCCAAGGTGCGTTTCCCCGAGGACGGATGGCTGCCACGGTAGAAAATGCTCGGCTGAATGTTGCCGATGTGAGTCAAGGATGGGAATCCTCACTTGGGTATCACAAGGGCTATGTTTCACCATGTGCTCATCTGAGATATGGAGAGCTGCGGGATGTTGCAGAATCGAATGGATTTTCTTTTAGGGGCATGTTCTTTATCACCTTGTCAGATGGAGAAAGCTCTGCTTCGTCCCTGTCAGGCTCCTTGGTGCTGCTGGGGGGGGGGTCCCCCATTTTGAAACATGGCGGCCCCTGTGGCGGCCGGCCCCTTTTGGTTGCAAGCGCTTCTGTACGGGATGTCTCAGAAGGGTGGATCCCAAATGAGTCGGTTTCCTTTTGGCTTCCCTCTAGCTACGACAAAAGAAGTTGTAACCGTGGTGTTTGGGTCATTGCTTGCTCTTTTCTGTCTCCACCTTTAAGTCAATAGACCGGCTTGATGCTCGTTTGTGAACAAGAACAACACGGTGCAAGACGAGATGGGTGTGTCTTTGCTTGATGGTATGGTCTTGGTATTTGTTGTTAAACCGGGAAAACGAGAGAAAGACAATCATTTGTTTGGGTCCCCCCAAAATAGACATATCGTTGATGGTTTACTTACTCACTACACACTTTCTGTTTGCCAACAAGAAGTTGAAATGAGGTGACCGAGCAAAAACCAACCAAAGAAGCAAACAAACCACGAAGAGGAAACCAAAAGCCTCGCCAGGAGTTCACGGTGTGGCCCTCCGATGTGATGATCACCACCTGCCACAACCTCAAAGCCTCAGCAAATTCGGTGGCCCGGAAGGGTTCGGGTCGTCGGGACATGGCCCCACGGAAATCCGTGGGGTTTCTGCCGTCAGGTTGCGCGGGACTCAGGTTGCAGGCGCAGGTGCGAAGGAGAATCTCTACTAGTTGATGATCCTCAGTTGGGCTGAAAAAACAACCCCGCGCCTTTTCGTTATGTAAGGGGCCGTCCCTTAACTTGTTTCGCAGGCCAAAACCATTGTAAACCGATACAGAAGAAAAAACAGATACCCCTAGAAGCCATGAAGACACACATCAGGTCCAAGTTGTTGTCGCAAACCAAGATTGCGGAATCATAAATTTGCGGGGCCCAAACCGATACCCAAACCGATACCCAACCGATACCCAACTCATTAGCCGCCATGCTGAATCCAACCAGCTGCCCTGCAGCCTCCCTGGAGCTGCCAAAATGTACTTTGTGTACTACACTTGTACTGAACAGTTGCGACTTCCGCACTCAAGCTGCCAAAATGTACTTCGTACACTACACCATACTACCTGCATCTCTTGAAAGTTAATAATTCCCACTCCAAAAAGAAAAAAGTACTTTCTTCCATGCTGGAGTGATAATTTTCACTCCGTGTTAAAATGCCCGTTCGGGTAGTTCCGACTGCTCAGGCATCCGTTCGGACCCGTTCGGAACCCGTTCGAAACCCGCTCGAAACCCGTTCGAACCCGTTCGAACCCGTTCGGACCCGTTCGGACCCGTTCGGACCCGTTCGGAGGTACGTAAAAAATACGCCAACCTCCGTTCAAGAGTAGAAATACCCGTTCGAAAGTGGAAATACCCGTGTCCTCAGGCCAAAAAGTACTTTTTCAATTTTGGAGTAGGAATTCTTAACTTCCAGGAGATCCAGGTACACTTACTTGCACTGAAAAGCTGCGACTTTCGAGCCGGAGCTGCCAAAGTGTACTGCGCATACTACTGAAAAGTTGCGACTTTCCAGCTGGAGCTGCCAAAATGTACTTTGTGTACTACGCTTGTACTGAATGAGTGCGCTTCGCATACTACACTTGTACGGAAAAGTCGCGACTTTCGAGCTAGAGCTGCCAAAACGTGCAAACCGACGCAGAGGAAAACAACCGATACTGACCAACCGATACTGACCGATACTGGGGCATAAGGGTACAAGGGTTGTCCATGGGGCTGTTTTTCCAACCCAGTTGGTTTGGAGGGGTTTGAACCCCTGGTTCTACCACGAGGGGAAACCACTTTCCAGCACCACCGAACCAAACTACCGATGAGAGGGAAGCTGAGAATGAGGGGCTGGGCCAATTACAACTTACAACGAGCTCACCTGGCGTAAAACGAGCTCACTCATAGATTTCTTTGGGCTTCCTTGTGTCCAGTTGTGAATGTATAGTATATTGTCCAGAATCAGGGCTGCTGTCCCTTGATGTTCATCAAAACCTGCCGCATATGGTACCCTCGCAAAAGACACCCATGTTTGGTGAGCCGGAACATGGTAGAGTCAGGGTTCCATAGGTTGATTTTTCTTCGGGGTGCGCAGAATTGGATCCCCCCAGGTCGAGCCAAGGCGCTCAATATAAGGGATGCATAGTTGAGTATTGTTTGTTCCCAAAACCATGACAAAAGTTTGGTTTCAGAGTACTCATCTGCCATGTTAGTCCACGGTTCCGCTGTACTGGGTACGTATTCGTGCAATGCATATGTAGTGCGACTCTCCTGATTCATCCGTTGATCGACAATTGATTTTCGAGGACACTGTCGATTGCCAAATTTCATGGGTCAGGTCAGTTCGTTCGGGATTTATGTGTTTTAAGGTCCTAAAAACGAATAATGGTTTTTTACTCAAACTTAAGGGTTTGACAAAACCAAAAAAACAAAAACAGGGATTTTGCAGCAAACCTCAAAGTGTACTATTGATGCCAGTTTCCTCGAAACAAGAATCAATTTGCTTGTTTCCCAGCGGACCCCGCCGTTTCTGCGCGCTAAGCCTTAGGGGTAAGACAGCTTGACGCGCCTGCTGAAAGGGGTTTGGGGTCATCTAAACAGAAATGAGTCTTGGCCGCCAAGAGGAAAGGGCTTGAACTGCTTTTGGGGAATAACTTAACTATGAAACCGCCTCTTCTGTACGAGCAAAATGCGTTGTTCTTGAGCCCAAATTCTGCTCGCATTTTGGCTAGATTGGGCTTGCAATTGCAAGTGTTCACAAAGAAAGCAGTGACCTGCAACAAATCCTGCATGGACACATTGTTTGGGTTTTGGCCACACACTACATAAAACGGAGCAGAACTGTTTTTCTTGGTAGGCGTTTCTCAGAGGCCCCAGGTTCCCCGCGAACCAACTCCGAACAAACTCCGAACGAACTCCGAACTCCGAACGAACTCCGAACGAACTCCGAACAAACTCCGAGCAAACTCCGGACAAACTCCGAACGAACTCCGAACGAACTCCGGGCGAGCTCGGAACAAACTCCGAACAAGCGAACAAGCTCCGAGCGAACTTTGTCATTGGTTGATTTCCGAACAAACCCCCGAGCCAACTCCGAACACACTTTGGCCATAAGTACGTGTTTGAGCAAAAGTATTTTGGTGGTTTAAACTGTTTTTTGGCTTTTTTCGGGATTACCAAAAGTTGCCAAGTGATTACAGGGGCCAGTTTCAACAAGTGGCCTGGGAAGGCGTTCAGGGCTGGATTTGTAGGACTTGAGAGCTGCGGAGGGCTAAAATCGCTACCGGGGTGATCTCGCAGCTTGGTTGGCGCTGAGGCTCGCTGTTGAAGCTGAAACAAAGTTTAATCTGCTTGACCAAGGCTTAATCCGAAAAAAAAAACCTTATTCCAAAAAAAAAAGCTTGTTGGCGCTGAGGCTCGCTGTTGAAGCTGAAACAAAGTTTAATCTGCTTGACCAAGGCTTAATCCGGAAAAAAAACCTTATTCCAAAAACAAAAAGCTTAAGTTCAACACCGGTGTTGAACTTAAGGTTTTGCCCGATTTTGGTCGTATGAAATAGCTGTTTTTTTGCCTGAACAACCTGGATTAAGCATTTTTCAAGGTTTTTTTTACCTTGGTAACACTGAATTTGTAGACAAAACGCGTGAACAAGCTGTAATTCCAGTGTTTTTGTACGACCAAAACCCGAAAAGTTCAACACCAAAAAAAAACTTAAGGCCAAAAAAAAACTTAAGGCCAAAGTTCGTTCGGAGTTCGTTCGGAGTTCGTTCGGGGCAAGAATTATGCCCCCCGCCCCCCCCAAAAAAAAAACTAAGCACAAATCATAGCCTGAAAGCAAAAACAAGCAAACAAAAACAAAACAAAGCTGAAAAACAAAAACTTAAGGCAAAAACAAAATAAAACAGCTCCCCAGACCAAATCCCGAAAAGTTCAACACCAAAAAACAAATAAGCTCCAAAAACAAACTTAAGGCCAAAGTTCGTTCGGAGTTCGTTCGGAGTTCGTTCGGGGCAAGAATTAAGCCCCGAAAAAAATATCAAGCACAAATCACAGCCTGGAAAAAAACACGAGCAAAAAGACAAAACAAAGCCGAAAAACTAAAACTTAAGGCCAAAACACAAAAATCAGCCCCCCAAAGAAAAATATGGCCAAAAATTGTTTGGCGCTTGTCCGGGAAGTAAATCCAGCCCGGAAAATGCATAACAGGAAAATCAAGTGACCAAAAGAACTAATTTCAACACGTGGCCTGAGAACATGTTTGTTTGCCTCCAAAAACGCCTTCCCAGGCCACTTGTTGAAACTGGCCCCTGTAATCACTTTACCTCTTTTGGTAAGCTCGAAAAAAAGCAGTTTGACCAAAGTGTGTTCGGAGTTGGCTCGGGGGTTTGTTCGGAAATCAACAAATGCCAAAGTTCGCTCGGAGCTTGTTCGCTTGTTCGGAGTTTGTTCCGAGTTCGCCCGGAGTTCGTTCGGAGATTGTCCGGAGTTTGCTCGGAGTTTGTTCGGAGTTCGTTCGGAGTTTGTTCGGAGCTTGTTCGGAGTTGGCTCACGGCCACTGAGAAATGCCTACTAAGAAAAAAACGTTCTGCTCTGTATTCTAGAGTGTGTGACGGTGTGTGGCCAAAACCCCCAAAAATGTGCCCATGCAGAATTTGTTGCAGGTCACTGCTTTCTTTGTGAAAACTCGCAATTGCAAGCCCAATCTAGCCAAAATGCGAACAGAATTTGGGCTCCAGAACAACGCATTTTGCTCGTACAGAAGAGGCGGTTTCATAGTTAATATTCCCAAAAAACCAGTTCAAGCCCTTTCCTCTTGGCGGCCAAGACTCATTCCTGCTTAGATGACCCCAAACCCCTTTCAGCAGGCGCATCAAGCTGCCTCACCCTTAAGTTTTTTTTGGTGTGGAACCGAATTTCCCACGCAAATTGGCACTGTCGATGTGTTGTTAAAATCGAAGTCGCGAGCAGTATCCTCCTGTGAGCAGGTAAGATAAGGCGCCAAAGAGAGTCCCAAACACGTGTTTTGTATGATCACCCCAAAACCCAATTCTCGTTATTTGCCTGAAGGACCCTGACTTGGGGATCCCAAACTTGTGGTGATTGAATATTCTAAACAATGCAGAATTGTCCAAAGGCCCTTATATAAAAGTTTATCAGAATCGTAGTGCCCACTAAAATGGTGGGTGTCTTTTTGTTTCCCAGTAAAGACAAACGGGGTCCGAATCCCATTTTGGGAAGCCCCCCACCCTGTCGTACATTAGTTGGTTGACCGCTTTTGGCAGAGCATGGTGGAGCAGAGCACCTTGACGAAGCGCAGCAGCGAGGCTTGTAGGTCGGCTGCCTTCGATTTCCAGACTTGCCTTTGGAACCCCAAACAGGGTCCTTTTGACCTCCCATGTGGGAGATGAGACCCCACTTCCGGGCTCTGCGCTCTTGGGAAGGTCATTTCAGGAAACACAAATTTTAGGAGATCATTTTAGGAAGGTCATTTCAGGAAGATCATTTCAGGAAGATCATTTCAGAAAGAGCCTCCAGCTTGGGTTACCTTTTGGCATCACACCACTCAAGGAAGCGGGCCTGATGACTCCAAGTATGTTTCACTGCCCAGGCCGCGGGGTGGATCGCACAGCCCATCTCTGGCTGGATTATCAGAACGGGCGTCTTGGCAGAGAACCAACCGTTGCCCTTGGTGGGCCAGTTTTCTTGAATGGTTTGTGAATTGAAGCAATTGTCTTGACCCTCCCCGCCCTATACATGCTTCGCTCCCACCCCACACCTTTGCCCCCCGCCTTGCATTCCAAACGACAATGACATGATGTAATTGGATTTGGCTGTGACCATTGACACGGGATACTAAAAGTGTTTCTAGGGATCAAGCTTTCCGTTCAGTTTGTGTTCAGTTTCAGCGACCCCACAACGGAGGTTTGTCACCTCAAAACTATTCTCATTCAGCCGTTTTTTTTTGAAGCGGCCTTGCACCAAGCCATGCTGCTGGTCGAGTAAGCGACTTGGATTGGCGGCGTGGTCAGTTGAATCCTCAAGTTGGATACTTGCAAAAGGACAGGTGCCCCTAATCTCCAAACCACCGCACACCACCAGGAACTGGACATGTAGTTTCTCGAGTTGCAAAGACTGGTGTTCCAACGAAACTAATATTGTAGGGGGCTGAGTAAGCCTGAATGATTTGAAGTCTAAAATACTGACTAACTATTCAAACTTGGCTTTAAGCGTCCCAGAAACCCGTTCCAGTTATTTTGGTTGCTGTCCCTAAAATCTCCAAGGCATTGGACTCGGCTCGCCTTGCTCGGCTAGGGCGCGGCTGCTGGCCAACGAGCTCTACATCTTCCGCATCGGGCTGGGGGCCCTCGAAAAAGCAACTGTCGGTGATCTCATTTTGGGGTAGGTGCACGCATTTTAGTCTACTTTGGGGATTGGGATGTTCACTGGGGGTACGGGACTTTGACCCATGGCCAAGTCTCAGGCTATGGTCAACTCAGGGACAGGGAGACTGTTGATTTTTTCTCCGAAAGGTTTGTATTGGTTGAAATACTTGGTCAATTGAGGACTTTCTGCCTCACTCTTAAGTGTTCCACAAGAAGCGGCACTCTCCAGTTCTCCCGTGTCCATCCATATGTTTCATTTGTGGCTTCTACATGGGAATGCTTCTGCAAAAGCGGAGCCGCTTTCTGCATGGCGTTGGAGGGACATGTTAAGGAACGCCAACTACCCGGAAGGGTCCCTATGTGGATACGCTGCCATATTCTTCCAACATTCCCGAAACCGTTTGGATGGCTGGAATGCCCATGGTTGGTTTTAAGCATGTTGATGCGTACTAAGAAGCAATCAAGCAAGCAACCAATCACACACAAGCAGACAAAGAACGCAGAATACAAGCGAACCAATTCGGATGTGTTTATGTTTACGCTTTAAAGATCTTCACAGCCGCCTTTTGTTTGCAGCAGACTTCGCAGGTTTACGCACAACCCCGCCCACCCCCCCCCACTCTGCTGTAAGGTTGCATTCTTTGTGAAGAACGGTCATGCGATATCTGTTGGGACTGATTCGTGTGCTTGTGTTTGTGTTTGTTTTGGGTGCGCCTTTTCTTGTTGTCAAAAGGGAATCCAACAGGAAACCAGCCATTGATATAAGAGATTCTCCTATTACGGTTAAATGATTTACTCGACATCAAACCATTGTGAGGCTCGCTATGGATCACGATGAACCATATCTTTTGCGGTTCGGGGCAAAGCGGAGCTAGATGATCTCGCCCACGGGCCTGCACGCATTGTAGGAATTGCGGCTTCAGCGTCCGCGAAGATGGGCCGCGTTTGGCATAGGCAGCTCTGTTCATTGCAATCACGTAGGCGTTGATGGCATGGGGCAAGTGCATTCATTGAAATGCCCAGCGCGCGTCAATTTACGCGAATAGGGCTTCATCCCAAGCATATCATTTGAGTTTGAGGTAGCACGAGTGGAAGCTCTTATTGGATCATGTCAGGGCAAGCTAGACGATTTCTGGGTTTGATATTATGCTTGACTGGCGAAATTGTACTTGGTATGGGCATGGCTGTCAACGCTCAAGAGGCACTTCGTACATTGTAATTGTCAGATTCCTGTAGTGGGCACGTCCTTTTGGCATGAAGCCGCTTGCTTATTGGGCACTGATACGGACCTAATGGGTGGATGAAGAGGCTGTCACCGGTTGTCAAAGGGAGAGCCATGCACACACACACACACACACCCACCCACCCACCCACGCACGCACGCACGCACGCACGCACGCACGCACGCACGCACGCACGCACGCACGCACGCACCCACACACACACACACACACACACGCGCACGCGCACGCGCACGCGCACGCACACGCACCGCGCAAGCGCACGCGCACGTGCACGCGCACGCGCGCACGCGCACGCGCCGCACGCCGCGCGCATCGCGCACGCACGCGCACGCGCACGCACGCACGCGCACGCGCACGCGCACGCGCGCACGCGCACGCGCACGCGCACGCGCACGCGCACGCACGCACGCACGCACACACACGTTTTCGGTTCGAGCTGTGCGTTGCCATTGGGGCCTTCGGAATGCGCTGAGGATCAAGTCGAACCCCATGCTGACGCCAACTGTGAACAGCACTGCTGGCTTGTTTAGCGCATCGGCATGAACCTTTTTCCTTTTGGCCCCGGAAGGAACCCTTTCCCGCCATTCCCAGTGCTTCCAGTTGCCAGTATAGTAGGTGGCCAGTATAGTAGTGGTATCTGGAGGCACTGTGCTTGCCTCTGTCTGTGATACCAAGGAAATCCCTAATGAAGTGGTACAAACATCATGGAGATGGGAATTCCGCTGACCATGGTTGTATGCTTTTCAGCGCATACACCCACACAGGTTGCACTGGATTTTAGAATCAAGGCAAACCATTGCGGCACAGTGCATGAACATACTTCGGGCTGTTTCTATGAATCCCCACCCCTGAAGCTTTTATACAATGGGGAAGGGTGGTGCCCCCTATTTTGACACATGGGCCCCTCTACTCGCCAGAGGAGTTTGTTTCAGAAACCTACAGGAGAGACAGTCGAAATCTGTTGCAGCTCAGGGGTGCTAATAGATGTTCAGAGCCGAGTAAGCTTTGAGGCAGCGATTTGGGGCCTACAGCAAACCCTCCCTTAGGGTAGCTGGTCGCTGCGACTTCGCGTTGCGCCGCGCCTTCGTGCCAGGATGGATCGTGCAACTGGCGGGAGAGTCCTCCGAGCCCATCGAGGGCATGACGCGCCTCGGACAGAAAGAAGCGATCCCAGTGCCCGGCAGCCCGCAACCCTTGGAACCCTGACATCTCTGAAACCTAAACCCCTGGCCGCACCTTCGAAAAACTCCTGGGCAGCGACCCCAAAGCTTTCAGTGGGCCCAAAGCTCGGTGCTTCCAGGCAGCCACCACTGTAGGTAGTGGAAGCCGCCACGGGCGTTGCACGGGTACTACAGCAGTACCGCAGCTTGCCAGCGGCTGCCGTTCCAGTGGCAAAAACTGCAGGTACTATGAGGGCACTTGACTAAATACAATGAGGACGTGCTATAAGCCGCACTATTTGCGTTCCGATCATAGGACAATCATGTGTTCTCATTGAGGCGTTTGAACATCAAGCGGGGAAAATTAAAGCTGGGCAACCTTTGGCTACATACTATAAAGGGCAGGGGTTTGTTCATGTTTGAAGGTGCCATATGAGGCTACAAGACCGTCACTTTTTGAATTTTTGGATTTTAACATTGTTGCGAAGACCATGTTTGTTGCAAACACTTGAAATTAGAATTTGTTTGCCAATCCACTCAGCATGTGAGGATCTGTTTTCACAGCTTTTCTGAAGATCTGTCCATGATTTTATTCGTTTGAGGGTCGATCGAGGAACAGGAGTGGCCCAGAATCAAGAATCCGCCGCCGAACATAAACACCTTCACTTTGCTTTCGGATGAAGGGGCATTTGATTTGTTTAATTGTGGCATGTTCTTGCGTCAGATGCCTAAAAAGCAGCAAGTTATGAATTTGCGGGTTTCAGTTGCTTGCTAGATGCGTTGTTGGAAAAAATGATCACCGCGCCCTGATGTACTCTTGTAAGGCTCAAGTTGTCAAGTTGTACAAATTCCGAATTTCCCAGCATGACTATGATTATTTGTTATGCATTGGGCTCTTTCCGAGAAACCGCACCGCCCTGCCGGATTGTCAGGTTGTGGGCATTTACGCAGACGAGTCGCCGCCTCAGAGGTTAGAAATCTATGGCTAAGCCAAGCTAGGATGGGAACTAGGAGCCCAGGATTGGAAGATGTCCCATAGAGTGGATATTCGAAAGATGTCCCATTTAAGATCTCGCTACATAGCTGGTTGGATTTAAGTAACACACAATCGATTAGCCGGTTGGATCTGGATCGCTTTAAAGGAGTCACCCATTGATCTGCCGGGTGATTCTCGTTGCTTCCGCGGATGGCCGCGCCTTGCATCGACTGGCAAGATATCGGCCATTTGTACAGCTCTTTTTTTCGTGTGTGTCGCTCAGGTAACCCCTAGTTGGTGGTTTGAATTGTAGAGGGTGGATGGGAAGCCCTCGAGCACCACACCACCAATCCAAACCAACAATTGGAGGCAAGCTGATACGGGAGTGCACGGTATTTTGCCTCAGGTGTGGAGCCCATTACCACGGCTCGAGACCGCACGCGGGGGTGCCCGGGCGACTGGGCCCCTATCGCAACCAAGCTGTCTACTATAATTACCCCAGGCCCTCCTCGGGCACTGCTGGAGAGTGCTGAATTCCAGGACCTATCATCAGTTTGCAAGCGCGGCAGTTGCTTTGGCGGAGGTGTGCACTTGGGAAGTCTGAGAGTTGGCCTTCCAGCCGTTGACTCACCCCAAAGCGAATCGACCGGATTTGACGTTTTGGTTTCCGCATGTTGGTTCATGTTAGTCATGACCATGACCCCCAAAGGTTAAACATTTATAGCCAGCTTCTTTGAGCCACTGATGTGATTCTGCCACCGAACTTTGCACATGACTTTTTCAGCTTTTCCTGCACCGCCCTTCTTGGACAGTTCAGAAAGGCCATGGCTCGCAAAGCTTGGGATGCGTCCAATACTGTCTTCAGTGCCACCTTCTGCCAACAGAAGTCAAAGTACATCAAGGATTAGGGGACTTGCACGCAAGGATATGTGTGTAATTTGTATTTAGAACCCATTTGTTAGAAACCATTTAGGGTTGCCCAAGTACCCCGCAATGCACTGCAGTAATTAGAAAACACAAGCAGCAGCTACACTCTTGGCGACTCAGTTGCTGCCGGCCGTCCTTGGCACATGCACAGGATGCTACCCAAGCCAATTTTGGGTTTTGCCAACATTGGGGTTACGAGGGAGTGGGGCGGTTGGGAATATACTGTATGCCTTGGTCAAAACACATGTTGTCGTTGGTACGGATTAGCAAACCTCTGGTTGATCAGAAGTGGTGTGTGGGTGTGTCACAAGGGGACCTCAAAAATGGTTGGGTGTTCCTTTGGGTTTTTCTTTAAGCCAAAACCAAAAAGGGTGCCCTCACAAGAAAGACACACCCTCCAGGGTGAACATTGGGTCGGGGCAGGCCAGGGTTGGGATCACAAATCCGTTTCTCAGGTTGGCCGGGGAAGTGCGCACGCAAAACCCGCTGAAGTTCCGCCGGGGCCTCGGATGGGTGTTTTGTTTGGACTTGGGTCCAGCTTATTGCACACGTGAGCGCGTTTGTGTGTGTGTGTGTGCAGTGGTTGGGCGGGTGGGTGGTGGGTCGGTTGGTCGGTTGGTCGGTCATTCGGTTGGTCGGTTGGCCGGTGGAGTTGGTTGGCTTGGCTTGGCTTGGCTTGGCTTGGCTTGGCTTGGCTTGGCTTGGCCTGGCCTGGCCTGGCCTGGCCTGGCCTGGCCTGTTGGTTGGTTGGTTGGGTGGTTGGTTGGTTGGTTGGTTGGTTGGTTGGTTGGTTGGGTGGTTGGGTGGTTGGGTGGTTGGGTGGTTAGTTGGTTGGTGGTTTGGTTGGTGGGTTGGTTGGTTGGTTGGTTGGTTGGTTGGTTGATCGGTTGGTCGGTTGTTTGGTTGGTTGGTGGGTTGGGTTGGGTTGGGTTGGGTTGGGTTGGGTTGGGTTGGGTTGGGTTGGGTTGGGTTGGGTTGGTTGGTTGGTTGGGTTCGGTTCGGTTCGGTTGGGTTGGGTTGGGTTTGGTTCGTTGGTTGGGTGGATGGTTGGTTGGTTGGTTGGTTGGTTGGTTGGTTGGTCGGTCGGTCGGTCGGTCGGTCGGGTTGGTTGGTTGGTTGGTTGGTTGGTTGGTTGGTTGGTTGGTTGGTTGGTTGGTTTTGGTTGGTTTTGGTTGGTTTGGTTGGTTTGGTTGGTTTGGTTGGTTTGGTTGGTTTGGTTGGTTTGGTTGGTTTGGTTGGTTTGGTTTGGCTTGGTTGGTTAATGGGTTGGTTGGTCGGTCAGGTGGGTTGTTGGGTTGCTTGGGTCGGGTTGGTTGGTTTGGTTTGGCTTGGTTGGTTAATGGGTTGATTGGTTGGTCGGTCGGGTGGGTTTTTGGGTTGCTTGGGTTGGGTTGGGTTGGGTTGGGTTGGGTTGGTTGGTTGGTTGGTCGGTCGGGTTGGTTGGTTTTGGTTGGTTTGGTTGGTTTGGTTGGTTTGGTTGGTTTGGTTTGGCTTGGTTGGTTAATGGGTTGGTTGGTCGGTCAGGTGGGTTGTTGGGTTGCTTGAGTCGGGTTGGTTGGTTTGGTTTGGCTTGGTTGGTTAATGGGTTGATTGGTTGGTCGGTGGGGTGGGTTTTTGGGTTGCTTGGGTTGGGTTGGGCTGGGTTGGGTTGGGTTGGGTTGGGTTGGTTGGTTGGTTGATTGGTTGGTCGTTTGGTTTGCCGGTTGGTCAGTTGATCGGTTGGTCGGTTGGCTTGGTGGGAGTTAGGAGCTTGCGCGCCTGGGAGGTTAGGTTGGATGCGGCCTGCTTGGGTTGGGTTGGTTTGGTTGGTCGATTTTTTAGATGGTTTGGTTGCTTTGTGTGTGTGTGCGTGTTTTTAGGGCTCCCTGTTTCAGGTCACCCTTTTGCGGTGGTTTGGTTTACGTGCAAGACTGTGTATTTAGTTTAGGCGAAGTGACTTGAGCCTGTTGTTTGCTACGTGGTGGCATTTTTTTCACGCAGGCTTCTTTTTGTTTTAGGCACTTGGCTCCATGCAAAGAATTCAGGTACTGGAGTACTGAAACCACATACCATAATATTTCAACATACTGTTCCCTGAGCGGATGAGTTAGGCCTCCGGCCGTTCAACACCATCAATCAGAACGGCGAGATCCGTGCGTTGGCGCCGGGCAGCTCAGGACAACAGGCGTCATTTTTTGAAGGGTGATCTGGTGTTTGGTTTGTGTGTGTGTGCGCGTATGTTTTCTGAGTTGGTAGCTTTACAGGTTGGCTTAGAGGGAACTCAAAGGACAGCCATCGTTTTGGGGCCAGGAGTTTGTTTTTCATTATGCGACTTATGAGCTAGCCTTCCACTATTTCACATGGAACCTGACTGGAAGGCCATGGCTTGAACCTTTTTCCGCGAGAGCAGGGGCCTTCTGCTGGGTTTCGAATCAGAGCGTGTGTGTGTGTGTGTGTGTGTTTCAATGAGCTCAGGGACTACTCGTCTTGTAGAAGCTAAGAAGACCGGGCAGGGCGGTAGCTTTCTCACCCGATTTGGTGAGAGGTTTCGATCGTGTGCAACTGAGGGCTTGGATCTTGAAGTGTACATGCACAACAAGCCCCCCCTTTCGAAGTCCTTTCATGATTCCCACATCTGACACCCCTCAATTATGTTCGGGCTTGCTTGCCCTCGCCTTGAAGCTGGCATCCAAGGTTTTTCTTGTGACCCACAACCAGCTAAAGCCCAAAACTTCCATTGCAACAGGTAACGCAGGTGCAGGAGCGCGATCAGGGAGCAAAGTACTGAGAGGCAGGAGAACTGCGTCCCCCCGCAAAACCTGTTGAGCTGTGCTTTCGGGTTCTGCCTCCACGTTCATTTTCGGAAGGCAAAATTAGATAGTGGGCCGCGTCTCAAGTTGGCTTTGGAGCCCTTAACTTGAGCTTCGGTTTCGCTCGGTGTCCCTTGCTTGCAAGGGTGCTAACTCCAACAAACAAGACACCCATGTTTGCTTGGCAAGGGTCCGCCCAAACAAAAGAGAGCAGCTACGCTCCTCCTAGCTGGCTGAATCTTGGACTTTTTGGCTAGGATAACTAGTGATCTACCAGTCTATGGCATCGTTCGGCGATCTTAGTAATGTCCAACAACCAGCCAAACCAAAACCAGGGCGACCCTTCTCAAAAACAAATCCTGCGTGTGGAGCATGTCTGTTTTGAGGTTGCCTCTCGTGGGGCTGTATTGAAGGGACACAAGGAAACCGACTGCAGTTCAGAATTCATGTGGCCAGTGCTTACATTCGTTCGAGGGTCTATTTTGATTTTCTGATTTCCTGCGGCGTTTTCGCGGGATCAATGCTTATGCCACATGGTTGTGTTCCAGAAATTTCGACTTAGGGCTCTCCACCTCCCCCCATTTTGAACCGCCCACCCCACGGGGGTTGTGGGTCTTGGCTTAGCCCCCCGAGGCCGGAGGGCTTCCAGTTCGTCCACCAGCCCTCGAAGGCCTGCACCACCGAGATCGAGGACGGGAAGTTCTTGCGGCGCGTCTGGTGTTTTGTGCCTCTGGACTCGTTGGGCGTAGCTTTCTCAGGTTTACCCCAGATGGTTTTTTAAGGAAGGGTACTGTTCTGGCAGATGTGGAGGTGTTGGTTTGTGGTTAGTTTCATTTGCGGCACCTGGCTTCGGCGAGTTTTGTTTGGCACAAACGGGCGGCAGATGTTGCACAAGCTAGATCAGCGTCCTCCAAAAACAGGCTCGTTTGGCACAGCTACGTGGCGTACTGGGAAGGAGTATTTGTGAAGGTGAAGCTTTGCTTCGCAATTGCTGTTGAGTCATATCCCGAGCTGCCAAGTGGCACTCTTGTTTTTCTAGGCTTCTGTGCTGTTGAATCATGTTAGAGTCATGAAGACTGCGACGAGTGGTGCACTTCTCATTGCAATCGTGTTGACCAGCTTCATGAAGGTGTTTAGCAGAACAGGGGAGCCCCAAAATGGCGTGTTTCCGTTTGGCTTCCCTGGCAAAACCCGAAAAGGGGGTCATAGGCTTCCATTTGCTTGAGAACAGTTGTTATTTTCCCCTGTTGGTTTTAAAGGGAATCTGTCACTACTGGAAATAGTTATTTTACAGTGGACTTAGGCAAATGCAAGGAAAACAAAGTAGCCGTCTGCAAGCCCCAGGTTTTCTGAGCCGCAGTGCCATGTGAACTGCGTGGCAAGGAGCTTCCGTACACCTACTTGGGTGTCTTCTATCCTGGCTTCGCACGAGCCTCAAAATCGAAGGACCCCACAAATGGTGGTTGTCCCTTTGGTTTGCCTTTAAACCGACCCCAAAAAGGGTGCCCTCAACAAGGACAGACCCATGCATGTACCTGGCATTCCGCTGTACTCGTAGTGTTTTTGGCTGGTGCACAGATTGCATGGTCATGAATCCCTTCTGCACGATATGCAGTCTGCCCGGAGAGTGAGCTGAAACAGGGTTCTTTGCACAGGGGTTATTACAGGTCCCTGGTCCTCAAGAAAACAGATTGCCGCGCATTTAGCCAGTTTAAGATCAGTCGAGCATGTTTTGGTGGTTTGATGTGTTTAGAGGACACAGAAGGAACTCTTAATTAAAGCCTTACAGCTTGTGAAGCCATGCTTGCGTTTCAGCTGGGTTCAGCTGAAACCTCCATGGGTGTTGCTTAGGTCTGGCCGCAAGATGATCTGGTTTGCCTGGCCGGCTGCTCAGGGTTGATGGCGGCCCCGTTGAGACTTCGGCAACACGCCGTGAAGTGAAGCTTTCCTGAAGCGGGGCCACATTTGTACTCTTCGACTGCTCTCTCCTGGTCAACATGAACACCCAGATCTGTGTAAGAATTAAGTGCAGTAGAGCACCAACAAGGAAGCAAGGAGGGAATCAATCATGGAGAGAGGGAGAGGTTGCATTTAGTTTATCTCCAAACGGGGGGAAGGAATCATACCCAAATCTGTCACGAGTCGGAAGATGGAAAACATGCGGGCGTTTCCAGAAGGGGCTTTAAGGCTTTGAAGAACTGGTCGGTTTCCCTTTCGTTACCTTTTCAAGCAGATCCAAAGGACGAACCCCAATAGTTCGAATGAGGTTGCGGGGCAGTTGTGGGGGTACTATTGAAGTAAACTCTTGAACTACCTTGTGATCATGGGAGAATGTGGAAGACTAAAAGATGTTTGACTATTCAGCCCTCTATATTACACCGGGTGGCAAGCTCTGTGCCAGTCAAAGATCTGGGCTGTGTCCAAAAACAGGCGGGCTCCCCAAACGGCGAATGTTTTTTTCAGGGGAAGCCAGAAGTGTAGCGTGTTTAGTTTTGTTGCGTTCTATGTTGGAATTCCTGGGTAGTTCAATAGTTTGAATGCTCGATCCAGGGTCAGCATTGATTTTGCTGCTGCAAAGGAGGTACCCCAAAAGGATATTTCTGTAAGAGCAGTGCAATTTTGTGTGGAAGGTTAGGCCTGAGGTCCTACTTACATACCCAAATCGGAATGCACTAAATTCAGATGCTATGCATGGGCTGTTCAGGGGCCATTCAGGGTACATACCTGCAAAACTATTTCTGTTGGGGTATGCAAGTGTTGCCTCAGACAAATCTACATCCCCATCTCATTCTATCCACCCCAGCGACTAGGTGGACGCCGTGGATTCCAGAAAGGCCGGGGCCATCGCCACGACCGGAATCCGAGATTGAAGTTGGCTGATGCCCTCGCAAGTTTACCTTTGCGCATTTGGATGTGTCCCAAAGCCCCCAAAGTGGGTGGTTTGCAATTTTGGTGTTCCCTTCAATTGAAAAAACAAAAAAAAACATCCGGAGCAACATGTAATCTGTAAACCCGGGTGAGCAATGCTAGTGGAAAAAGGAAAGGGAAGCAACAAAGCAAGAAAGCAGTTGACTGCGCGGCCTTTTTGGTGCATTCAACCTGCAAGAACTGCATTTTCTTCCGAACCTTTCGGGCATGACTCTGCCAGACTGACGGTGAAGTTTCCTCGGCCAACAGCCAGATCTCTGAGCGACTGCCACACAGCAGGCAAAAGGAAAACAACCCCCAACATGCAGCTTTAATGGAACGTACATAGGCCATGATGACGGCTATTGTAGTGCCTGCCATTGGCAAAGTTCACGCTCGGCAGGTTTTTTGCTTGGACTTTTTTTGCCGCACTCGGCCAGGTATCGGTGTTCTATCGGAACGCGCGGCCGATCACAGCTGGCCTGGAGCCCAGGGAGACCTCTTGGTGTCCTCAGACGTTTTACTTGCCTTTTGAGCCCTCAGGTTAAGCCAAAGAGGGTATAGGAAACTATGCCATGCCTTGTGTGTCAAAAATGAGCCCTTTGGTCGTTTTCAGTTGGCGCTGTGACCTCTGACGCAGCAGCAGCACCAGCAACAGCAACACTCGCAAGCCCAGCAACAGAAACACGCAACGAAGACGACAGGGATGAGGATGATAACGACAACTGCAACAGACATAAACGCAAACCAGAGCAAGGCCGGGTACTATCAGGATAGCAACAGTGACACTCAAGACAATGTTTGTTCAGCCGGCATCACTCAATGGGCAGAGAGCTTCGTTTCAGGTTTTTTGCTTGAGATGTGGCTAGTTTCCGGGCCTCGTCTACACGCGTTTCTCATCAACAGGTTCCGTTCAGTTGCGTCACAATGTGTTGTTTGGCCGCCTTTCATAGAATATAAATGGGGTGTTGTCGCCTTAATGGGGCTGACTTTCAATTGAATTCTATCAGAGGCGGTCAAGTAGAAACCATCGAATGGAGCCAGAAATTAGGGCACTCTCACTGTTCCCTGTGCTTCCTCGACTATTCTTTAAATAGCCTCGACCATTTAAAACACGAAAGGCTATAAAAGTAATGTCCCTCGACCATTAAAAGTAGGTCTAGACAAACTTGTCCAACTTGAGACGGCTGGCTCCTGACATCCCCTCGCGCTTCTGTGCAGTGAGAGGCTGAAGAACTTTATTGCCGCCTTTTATGAAATTAGCTCAGTATGTTTTACAGTCGCTTCATCCCGTTGTAATCACACGCCGTCACCATGCTGTGTCAATATGGCTTGTCCCTCACATGCCCGTGCGTGTTTTTCCACTTCTTGTCCACAGCTCCACAGAGTCTGATCGCGTGTTGTTTGTTGATTGTTTAATCGGTTTCGAAAAATGAGGCGTGGACAAACCATGGACAAACCGTGGAAAGTACGTTTTTTAGCGTGGAAAGTACGTTTTTTAGCGTGGAAAGTACATTTAAAAGCGTGGACAACCATACCCCCAGGAGCCAACAACGCATGTTTGATCGGCAGCGATGCCCCGAAGCCACTAAGATTGCAGCATTTTTCAAAAAAGCCGGACTTCAGTACCAACATGCGAAAAATCTATGCACGCCTCTACAGTAGGCGGGACACCTGGCGATTTTGAAAAGTGATGCGACCATACATTTGGCAAGCCGGGGAATGAGTGGCTTGGGTGCAGTCATTTGCAGCTGGGAGGATGAGGGCGGCGTGACTTTCAGTGACCTGACCCTAAGCAATTCTTGGGCAACAAAAACATTTTTTTTTTGGATATTCAGGGCCAGGCGCAAAAAACGGTCTTTCGGCAAAAAACAGTCTAGCAACCTCGACCATTCTTTTAATGGCCTTTGGAAGCCTAGGGTGTTGGTATTGTGAGCACCCCTCTTGCGAGTGATTTCAATTTCGACCATGGATCGTTGGAACCCGTACCAATCAAACTCAGGCTTGGATTACCTGGTGGTGCTGAGCGTGTACAACCCCTCGGAGATCCTCAGCCCTGCCTTCGGACTTTTTGACGCGACCGCTTGACGGCATTCTTGCTTGAGTGTGGCTTTTCTGGACCCTTTTTGCGACTTGTTTAAGTGGGAAAACCACAGACAGCCAACCACTTGGAGGGGGTTCCTAATCTTGAAATGCCCGAACAGCCTATGCTGACAACCTGAAGTTAATTTTCAGCAGACGTCATTTCCGAGGTCATGTCTTGACTTGCCATGCCTCGAAGTAAGCTGCTTCTGATATCATCGATCTGTGTGATGCAGTGTGGGCAGTTGATTTTGGAGGCAGCCAGCAGGGCCTTTCATTGTAAAATATTCTTTGCATGAGCTTAGCCAGAGTCAACCGAGTTGTGGATAACGTGTTGTTTGGCCCCATTTCTGTGATACAAAGAAACCCCCTTTGAAGTGACACATAGTGGGGAGGGCCGACTGTGGTATCACAGCAAGGGTGACTTTTCCTCAAGCACGATAGTCATATCAGTCAATCGCAGTTAGTATTTGTCAAGGCCTCCCTCAAGGATGCTGGGAGCAAAGGTCTCCAACAGTAGTCCCCATTGGCATTGAGGCAGCTTTTTGGATGACCCTTTTCCTTTGGACGACCCTTGGCAACTATAGGATGCCACATATATCAACCTGCGGTCAAGCTGCGGACCGCTGTTTCGTCAAGGCAGTGTGCCATGGTCATTGCAGTTCCCAGTGGTCGTAAATCGCAGGGTGACGAGGGAAACCTGTTGATATTCCATGGCAAGGACCCAGATCAGCACTGGTATCAGCCCATAAGATATATGGCAGTCATCAACATGACTCACAAGAACAGCAACGACGACAACAACAATATACGAGTCTACGAGTCTGTCGTTTTGGTGGGGACCCCCTTTCTGTACCTCCTTTTCGGTGGTCTTTGAAGACAAACCAAAAGGAAAACCGCCGTTTTTTGTGGGTTGTCTATTTTAAGAGACACACCCATGTGACCATTTCAGCGAGGGAGCCTTCGCTCAGGCTCATGCCTGAACCCTTCAGGGCGTTTAGTCAACTGACAAGCCTTCTATTGAGAACACCACGACCTCTGGTGGTGGAAACATCACCTTGCCAATGTTGCTTTGCTGTTGTTTTGTGGGAGATTGATGTGTCCGTTTGATCTGCATCCTTTGTCTCTTTTCTGGAACCTATGACCTTTTGTACGTGTATGTTCATGAAGGTTCCCTTTGTGGGGTATGCTACGAGAAACCGAGAGGACACTGTGGTCCCTGTCTCGGAGTTCCCCTCTTGACACATACCCTCGCCTTGGGCACAAAATGTCCGGAAAGCCTGAGGCTATGCGCCCACAGTTTGGCAGATCTCCAGCTACTCAGCCTGGGGCCCACAAGGGCATGCCGGCTCGAGGAATGCGGGGTCGAGGATGTCGCATTGGGAGGCTCAGTTTAGAATTTCTATAGTCAAATTTGGGAGGAACTTTGGGGGGACGAGCTCTAAGCCCACAAAAGCCAGGAGGACTCACATGTGAACAGCATAATTTTCACCTTGGCTCATGCACAACGGAGGTTCCCTGCAGATTTATATGAAGCCCAAAGATCTGTCGTAGCTCGAGGCATTCTGACACCCATTTGTGCGTACCAGTTAACCGTCTTGGAATCCATGGCTTCTCTCCCGAGGATTCCTAAAGCGCGTTGGTGGAATTGGCCCTCGGGCCTCCGTCAGGTTCCATGAAGGTAAATGGATGTGTTGCATGCGTAGCGGCGCAAATGTTGGCCCCCAGCTCTTGTCGCCGTGTCTGATGAGACGCGATTGTCGAACCTCATGTGCCTGACCGTTTTTTAGCCAACTCACAAAAGGGATGTGCGACCTCTCCCGTGATCAGGATTTGTTTGCTTGCTTTCATTGGAGAACCATTCCCCGCCCAACCTTTGCTAGTCCTGCATGCTAAACCCTCCACATGTTGCCTTGAGAAACGTGCTCCCCACTGGCGCACGGCCTTGATTTGTGCATGTCCATCCGAGCTGTCAGCTGGTAGACAAAATGCGTTCCGACTTGGCAATCCTTATCCATTCAGGCTTCTGATTCCGGAGACTTGGTGCATATGGTCAAGCAAACCCCTTGCTGCGTCTCGGCCGTCCCATAAACCTTCTACATGGGCGTTGCTGGGTTCATAATCCTATTGTATCAACACAAATGCGGGCAATAAGTGCAAACAGCACATGACCGCGTCGGGTCAAGCACTGCCAGGGTTCCATTTGTGAGCTCTCCCATAGACTGAAACTTAGGTATTCCCGTTTCCCTGACATCAACTATCCGAAACCCTGATCACGGCGCGCCGTCTGCAGCATTCAGCTTACCTGCCGAAGCAGGGGGGAAGAGTTCGCAGGTCGCCCTGCGTTCTATCCTGCCTTTAGCCCGTTGCGCTATGGGGGATGCTGACGTCATCACTGTAGCTTGGCTGAGTCCAGTACAGCCGGGTTCGATGCTAGTTCCGCAGTGCTGGACTTTCAAAGCTGTGAATGTGCCATGGGCAAAACCCAAGCCACCACACTCTTAGGCTGGCCATCCATAAAGAGGAGCTAAGAGGCTGGTTACGCAACTGGTGCTTAGGCATGTTGGTAAGCTGATGCAGAGCCATGCGACCTTTTGCCATAGCCTATCATTTTGGCGCAGAAACATCCGGTGATGGGCTTCGAGCTCACACTTTTTGGGGGGTGCTTTCCAGTGAAAGCATCATTTTGTTTCTTGGGAATTCCTTTTTGCAGAATTTGCAACACATGCTGAGTACGGGAGAGGGGAGGGTCCAACATAGCGACACCAAAACAAAGTTAGTTTGATGGTTCTGAAGGAACCTAAAAGGCATGTTCAGCACCCTATGTACAGGAATACTTACGTCGCGTTAGCAACGTTACCTGAGGCTATCAGGGTTACCCTTGATCAGGTATCTAATTTCAGGCTGATGCCGATGCCCATTCATTGGACAGTTCCCAGAACTTCGTTTCGAGCACATGGTTCACGCAGAACTTAAAGGTTTCACCCGGCACTATACCACAGGGCTGAAGGGTAAGAATTGTATATTCGGAACTAAGCGCATCCGCTTGTTCCGACTCCGGAAACCGAAGGCCGGCTTGCTTTGATGTGTGTTTCCACCCGCCAAGAAAAGGAAGCCACCTTGAAACAGCCAATCTATTTTTTGGGGGGGAGATGGGATGAGCTGGGACTGTGTAACGTGGCACTAAAGTCACTGTCAAGATTTACATCAGTTCCCACTGACTTGTCCGGCTTGTCCATTTCTGAAACCACATAGGTCCCGTCCCTGTCCCCTCTGCGTCTAGCCCCAGTTGCCGAGGGCTTCCTTTGAAGTCAACCACAGGCTGCCGCGTCAGAAGAGGCATCTGGATCCCCCAAAAGAGAAACGATTGCGCTTTGGCTCTCCATCCAAAGCATGCTGCTGGGATGGTGCCCCTCCCCCCCCGCTTCCCGCTTCATGGACGCGATAGGTCAGCGTGGCGGTGCGGATGCGGCCCATGTCCCAGAAAGAGCTGCGTGAGGGCGGGGAGATTTGTGTGGAGGTGAATCAGAAGCTGGGCCAGGCGGGCCGTGGGGCCGCAGGCCCCGCTTGGCGATTCTTTATTTAGTTTTTAGTCCGTTTGGATGTGTGCCGTGATGCTCGTGGTTTTGAGGCTACCACAAGGGTTGGGTTGAAGAAAAACCTTAAACAAAAGGAAACGCCGTGGAATGACAAGGAAGCTTTCTTCGTGTGGATTTAATGCCAGTGATCTTAGTAACATGTGCCGGAATCTTGCAAGGCCATCCTGACACACGATATGAGGGGCTCGCATGGGTGACAGGAAAGAGTCACACCATGATCTCTTTTCTAGGTGGCTTGGATGGCTAGCCATCAAAAAACTAGTTGCGGGAACTTAAAGGATAGTGAGGGACAGTCGCGAAAGGCGCAGATATCGACCCAATTTTGATTATCGTCCTTCCAGACTCGGAAATTGACTGTGACTCATGGTGGCGCCGGACTTCCCTTGAAGGCGCATGTCAGCAATTGGTGCGCGCAGGCGGCTTACTTTAGGTTTTGTATGCGGTGAATATGCGATAGCCACTGTACAAGAAGCCGGCGGGAAGCTGACGTGTGGCTTGATTATATTATCCGTACTGTCACTCGTCGTGCAGAAACTGCAAGGGTAGGTGGCTTCTTGCTGGCTTTGTGCATGAGAGCGAAGTTGTCCATGTTTGTTGATTCAATTGATGGTCATGTGCATCACAGGTTCATCGTTTTGTAGCTGAATTGTTTTCCTCAAGTACCAAAGCATCATCCCTCGACAACGTGGAAATGAAGCTCTGTGTCTGGAGGTGGAATTACAGCGCGAAGGCTCGCCAAGCAAGCCCTTCGAGTTCGATTTTGCTTTTGGCACCTTGGATTGAGCGCGAGTGGCTGTGTGTCGAAACAGCTCGGACCCAGATTCTCGGACGGTTTTCAAAGCTTGCCAACATCACACCAACCATCTTTTAACGGGCAACTATTTTTGATACACTACACTATGCCAGACTCACAATTTAAGATTAATCCTCGAAGAGAGGCAGTCACAGCATTGGTTCGGATTGGGTTAGAGACGACGGCCAGCGGCAATTGGTTCAAGAATCACCGCTTTGACTGCTTCGTGCAGGTTTTAGAAAGGCTTGTCTTGAAATTTGGAAGGACTTGGAGTTGATTCAGTCCCATGATGCCAGAGCAAAGTGACTCTGTGAATCAGTGGAAGCGCAAAACAAATCCGGTGCTACGTGTTGAGATGTATGCAACTGTTTTGATATGGCTGTCTTTCTGGCAGGTTCCTGTTTTTTTTGCAGGTTTTTTGGGCGACACTTCATTTCTTGCTACTGGGGTGTACACCAACCCACTGCATCCCACGGGCAAAACAAAATTAGACAGGACCTCGTCCCAGGTTCAGAATCCACCCAAGTCGAAGTCTTCGACGCGCTGGGCATCCCCTTGCTAGACAGAGCCTTCGAAGGACTAGGGGTCGGGAGAGTGGGTTCGGCGTTCTCTCTACGGCAGTTCCCACACCGGTGGTGCCCCTTACTTGTTCCCTTGTTGTTGAGGGAAGGCTAGGCTGTTTTGTTTCATGGGCACTAGGCAAGGATTGGTTGAGGCAAGGAGCGGTTTCCAAAACGGCTTGTTATTTTGGCTGACGCCCTAGGAGAAGCCAGCATGTTGTCCATCCACATTGTTTAACCCGCCTCTCCTTTTGGTTTCAGTTTCACGCCTTGCAGGATACAACGCGACCATCTTCGCGTACGGCCAGACGGGCTCCGGGAAGACGCACACCATGATGCCGCCTGCCTCAATCGGGCGGAACTGAGACTGTGCGGAAGACAATCTCAAAACAGATACCATTCCAACAACGACCCAAACACAGGGCAATCACCAAAACTGGTTTATTTCTCTTTGGCGCCTTTCTCGGTTTCCTCCGAACGCCATCTATCAGATGTGTTTGTCGGACGCACGGACGCACTTCAATTTCGAAGGGCCCCATCTCTTCGCCGCGCGTTGCCGTAGAGCAACGGGCAGCATTTGCAGTCTGTGTTCGTCAAATGACATTGGGTACGCTCACCCAAATACCATACACAGGGGCTACTCAACAAATCATCATGCCAGTTTAGGGGACATAATGAATACGTATGAATACTGTTCCCACAGTTGTGGTTATTACTTTGCTTTCCCTTTAACACCACACAAAAGGGGGTATCCTCAAAAATGACACGTCCACATGACGCAGGAACAATCATGACAGTGGGGAGCACCGTGGATTGATCCCGCGGATCTCAGAGGCGCTCTTTGGACGCCGCTCGGTCGCAACCGAGCCACAACCAACGTGAAGGTGACTCCAACGCAGTTTGGGCGGGGAACCGATCAAAGGGTTGGGTTACGGGGGCCATTGCCTGCAGATCTTAGCCTTTGAACCAAGGGATCCGAACTTGAAACACCATCAATGGCGGTACCTATTAGAGTTGCGTGGGCCCAGGAACAACGCCTTGGCTTTATTAACGGGGGGGCGTTCCATGACCAGGGAAAAGCCGGGCTCGCTGAAAGATTTCCCAAATCCTAAAGCAACTTCTCCGGGAGCGCGACTCCAAGGCATGAGTCACCGGCAATTTTGCCGGTAGTCTGTTGGTTGGGGAGGAGGGGGGGGGAGGCAAAAGTACGCAAAGAAAGTCAAGGAGACAAGGGCCGCATTTCCCCACGCCCGTTGGGGCAAACATTCCTATTTCTGTCCGTCAGAGCCAGTTTACAAAGAGGTGCCCATGCCCAATTGATTGGCCACCATGTGAGCATGACCATGACTCCAAACAGTAGACTAAATATGGAACAGGGTCCGAAAATGCGATTTCCTCAACCCCGGATGTGGGCCATGAGTACAGGGAATCCAGCCATCAAAGTTGCCCTTGTTGCTGCCATGGGGTCAGCTCGTTTTGGTTTGGCCTAGGTGCAAACGTCGAACCTAGGCTCATCCCCGTGTAGGAGCCCCTTATAGAAACCCCTGGTATGAACCCCTTCTTTGAACCTCTAGTCCGTGTTGGCAGCTTCCTGGTGTCCAATGCTCAAATGGAGATGCTTCAGCAATCCAAACACACGACACGTGTTTTGTGTGGAAACATGACTTTGTCAGTGGTCCCCCTTACAGTAAGGTATTGGGATCATGTGAGCCACATTTAATCTCAGGTGGATGAAGGTTAGGAACCAGTCCCAACCATAGATGGATGCAGCCGCCCTTCAAATTCTTCCCATGCGTTTGGGTTTACTACTTAACACCAAATTTTGATCGTGTCCCTCGCCTCCAGCGATGAGACAGAGTTGCCGTGTCACTGATCAGCCTTTTTTGCCGAGGCGTTGGGCAACTAGCTTCACCCACGCGGAAGTTCTTGGTTTGCTGCTCCTTCTTGGAGATCTACAATGAGCCGCTGCACTGAATGGGTGCGTCGTTTGAGTAAAACCCAAAGGACAATCACAGTTTTGGAGTCCCACCAATTTTGACATACGTACCCCAACGCTTATTTGAGCAACTGACCACCCCGCTCCAAAGAATGAAGAAGAAGGAGACGAAGAAGAGGAAGAAGAAGACCAAGAAGAAGAAGAGGGGGGTTCTCCTTTGTTTCCCTGAGCCCCGCAAAGACCCATTTGAGCAACTGACGCAAGTATTGGTAGTCTATTGCTATTTGTGCTTTGGTTGGTTTGGGAAGGACATGGCAGGGACGCCAACATGCTCAAAAAGCAACAGGAGTGCCCTCCTAATCTTCCCACGCCCCCTTCCGGAAACAAGTATACCGTCTAACATGGGACCCGCAAGAAGCTTCCTCCAAGAGCGACCTGCAATTAGGTTCCATTTAGCGGGTGCCAAGGTATCAGAATAATTGTGTTTTGAGTTTAGTTTGATGCTTTGTTCTCTGTAACTTTGTGCTGCTTGTCGCCTAGAGTCCATGTCGTTACGAATGACTCATTTCTTCTGCTAGGTTTGAACATAGGAATGACTTCTCGGTGCATAAGATCGCCCAACGGACATCTTGAATTGAACATTGCCTACAGTGCACTACAACATATACTGGGGTCTCCTCCAAAACTATTCTATATTTCAAGGTCGGCTAAGTATGAAACTGACCTGACAAATAAGCAGTTCATTTGCAGATGTTTGCAAACGTCAACCGACAAAATGTAATAGGGCATGTATATAACTCCCTCGTGCAGGGTCGTCTACGACCTCCTGGTGCCGCGAGGCTTTGGTGTGACTTCATTTGGGTTCCGCAAATTCGCTGGGGGGTCCTGCTGGATGTTGCTCGAGAGGGAAATCAAAAGGAGACACACCGTTTTTGGGAGGGTCTTCTAGTTTTGGAAACGCCGCCAACATAATCCTGCCACCAACCGGACCAACCATCCAACAGTAATTAGAGAACCGACAGAAGGCCTTTAGTCAGGCGGAAGCACCAAGCAGCTGCTCGAGACAAGGATAAGTACAAGCAACCAGCACACCAACATGTTTCATGTCGATTGGGCCTGAATGGTGTGCGTGTGTGTGTGTGTGTGTGCCGGTGTGTTTTTGTTGAGGATTCCCTTTTTTGGGTGTGTTTTAAGGGAGACCAGACGGAACAACACCACTTTGGGAGTCCAAATCCGTACTTTGACACATACCCAAACAGTATCCGAATGTCAGGGTCTTTGTTCCCCCCCTCTCAGCCACTGGGTCCCATCTGAGTGCCAGCAACATCTTGGGTTTGTTGCGCTTCGAACGGCGTTTTTTTCTTCTTGTCAAACGAGATCCAATCGTGCAACTCACCTTCCCCCTCTCCCCCCCCACGCCATTGAGGACCAAACTTGCCGAGATACGAAGTGCGGCAAAGGTCCCTCCCCCCTGTTCTACGCATATATGCAACATGCTGCAGCAATTGAAACCCGGGTAGCTGAAGGATGTTGAAGGTCAGTGGGGGGAGCTGACTGGGAAGCCCATTGTCATTTTGAGACCTTTTGGTGTGTTCCATAGCAACGCGGATGGGAGGACCCGGTCGTGACTCACAGGCAGGGCCACCCCTGCTGCTGGTCTTGAGATCAGAGAGGGCAAGGGTCTTGGTGTCTACGTCAAGGACCGAATTGCACCGTGTTTGCGTGCGTGCAAACTTGAGCCACAACCTAATCTCCGGCCTTTTGATCCTTTCCGTTGGTTTTAGGTAGCTCATTTGAATCCAGGTTTCAATTTGATAATTCTGACTTACTGGTAGGACTTTGGTAGGCCGCTTTGCTGTTGATGTCTCGCTTGGAGCTTCGGCTCTGGCGGCCTTGATGGGCCAGAAGCCAGGGTAGCATGGAACAGAGCCGTGACTGCTGTGCAGACACATCGGGTTTAAACAGCGGTTCCCAAAATGGGTGGTTTCTTGTTGGCTTTCCTTTAAATACCAAACTAAACTGTCCACCATTTTCTAAGCTTTCTGTAACATCCATATTCCCTCTCAATTTAGTTTGGCTGTTTGCCAGCGGTCAAAGACCAACTGCTGACAACAGCTAAATATGGACCAGAATCACAGGGGCACCACAAGAGGGCACTTATCGAGTTGCCATCTGTTCTTGGACCCTGTTGCAGCCTGGTGCTGCCCGGTACCAAACATACTGATGTTTGTCAGCTTAAACGATTTGACAAGCCGTTGGCTCCCGGAACATCGCCATCTTTCCCCACCATCCACCCATCCACCCATCCATCCACCCATCGCCAGGACTTGCAGGAGATTGTGGTGGACAGCGCAGGGAAGCTGCAGCGATTGATCGACCAAGGCCGGGGCCATCGGTCATATCTACTCTGTGGGGCGAAAATGGGGTAACCCCAAAATGGCTTGCCCTGGTAAATGGAACCCATGACTAAAACCTGCGGTCCAATTCCTGGTGGCTTGATTTTGACCCACACCCATTTGGTTAGATGTTACTGACTAACCTTGAATTGGTGGGGAAGATGCTTTTTTTTCCAACTCCTTCACAAAAGTTGGATGTTTCCAAAATGTATTTTAGAGCTCTTGCACAAAAGTTGGATTTGTTCAAAGGGGGGCAATTGCCACCAAGCTGCGGATGGACAAAATCCTTACCAGATGGTTGCTGGATTGCCCCAGTATTTTTGGGTCCATCCAGAGTATAGTTGCTAACATGAGGTGTTGCATTGTGAAGTGAGAAAGCAGCCATCCCTTTATTACAGATTGACTGAGTTTCCTCTAGCCTCAGAAAGATTCAGAAAGATTTCGGTTCGCGAGTGCGTGGTCCTGTCAGACCTGGTCCGACAAATGTTGGGGCCCAGTTCCTCTCAAGAAAGAGTGGCAAGCTTGTCCCCTAACAAAGGCAACATTACCACCCTGATGCATACCCCGTCAAAGACACCATCCAGGTACCCCAGTATTGCCCTTTTACCCTTTTTTGGGGCAGGGTTCCCGTACTAAAATAGACTACAGAAAAAAGGGTACCCTTATTATTCCAGCCTCTGTACTGGAGGACCTAGTGCTCTTCTCGAAGGTTTGCGTAATGTAAGCAGTGGTCGTGCGGCGTGCAACTTGCCGCACAGCTGAGGCCGGTTTTCTTTTGGTTTTGAATCGGAAATTGCGATTGTATGTTCTGGGTTGTATATCATAAATGTGTGTGCGCGTGTCAAAACTGGGGAGTGTTCCAACATGTTTGTTTTGTGATTGGTGCACGATGCTTCAACGTTTCCAAAGAAAGTGCCCAGGTTTGGCACAGCCATACTGTGGATGGAACATATAGGGGTTATCCATGAGAACCGGTGCAGCATTTTGTCCATCCGCAGTAGGCCTGGGCTCATATTTGCTGGTTTATCGGTCTGGCTTTGTCTCTGCTCCCGCAAGAAGCTGCTGAAACCGATGTCCGGCGAGGTTTCGAGCATCGGGCCACTGCGGCGACGCAGATGAACGCCACGAGCAGTCGGTCACACTGCATCTTCACCATCAAACTCCACCAGAAGGATCGAGCGTGCGGGGGACACCGGTGTGTGGGTGGGGGGATCTGAGGGTTTCGAACGCTTCGGTGCAAAACAGCCCACCAAACTGATGTGGCCTGCAAGGATGGCAGTTGAATATTGCAGCAAAACACGACACTGTTTTGGTGCGTCCTTTTTTGGGACCGTCTTTTTGGTTGGAATTACAGGCAAACCCTAAACGGAAACCTCCCATTCGGGTCTCCCCTAATTTTGAGACAAGCCCGTTTGTGGCTATGCTTGTTTGTTCACGTCAATGACACGGGTAGGAGGTCTATCTTGAAAATGGCGACCCCCTCGCACTCAACTCCCAGCCATGTCTGAAAGGCGCAGCGATTGGGACGATGATATGTCTTGTTAGCTGGTGCTGCCCTGCTCGGAGTGGACTGAGCCACTATTGCTAACCAAATGTTCGAGCGATTGGTCGCTGTCGGGAGTGCAACTGCAACCGGTTTTCAAGTATCGACGCATGTGGTCAGCTCAAGTCGGCAGCCATTGTTGAGTATTTCGAAAATCAGGGCCCGCCACTTGCAACTATGGTTGTGTTGTTTTTGTTGTTCTTTAAGCACCAAGCCAAACGAGTCCTGGATTGCAGAACAACCCCCTCTTCCTACTGTGGACGGACAAAATCCATTTCGAGCCAGTTGGTGGTAGTTGGTGGTTTGTCGTAATATTCAGAGGCTTCATCCATCCAAACTGGAGCAAAGTGGATTTTGTCCATCCACAGTCGTGCGCTCCATTGGACCGATGTGCACACCAGGATGACAAAGTCAGCTACTTGGCTTGAAGTGAAGACTGCCCAGCTCTGTACTCCCCCTGCATATCAAAATTAAGCCCAAAAGGGCGCCTCAAAACAACTGGTTTTGGGGGGTGGTTCCACTTGAATCTGCGTGGAGTATGCATCATCCCGTGAGCCCAGTTGAACACTGTTAAGATATTTGAGTCTCAAAATGGGAGATGAACCAGCCAGACATTGGCTGCCCTGGATAAAGAGAGACGTTACTTGCACGCATGTGCCCTTCAGACATAAGGCCCAGACCCATAGTCTCTCGAGAAGGTTAGGCGCCGCGGCTACTGGCGATCTGGAATATAGGAATTCCAAGCATGACAAATTATTGTTTTTCCCTTGGCAACAACACTTAACCTGCTCTTTTCGGCACTTTCCCTGGAGCGCTTTTTTTAGGGAGGAGGGCCTCATCGGGGGAAAAACCCAGGCGCCAACAACAACTTCTCCAAGATGAACCTGGTGGACTTGGCCGGCTCGGAGCGGGCCTCGCGCACGGGGGCGGAAGGCTCCACGCTGAAGGAGGGGGCCAACATCAACAAGTCCCTCTCCGCCCTGGGCAATGCGACCCGGCAAAGCGCGGGAAACAACGGGAGAGGGGAGATATATTTTTGTTTTGTTTGTCTCGGAGATATGCCTTTGTGCAATGCAAAAGCCAAGGGTGAAAATGGAAAAAGGGGAGAAATGATGCAATGACTAGTATGTCATGGACTGACCACATTAGTTACTTCGTGTTGGGCAGTGCACCTTAGAGAGATGAGCAAGCAGTTGGTCTACAATTGATGGATACAGTTTGGCTTCCGCTTTGGGCATGGCCCCTTGGGACCAAGAAGAAGGAGGGCAGGCTGCGGAAAGCAGAAGGTAATTTGAACAATGGGTGTTTGAATCCGTTTTGGGCAATGCAGCTTGGGACTGCCAAAAGCAGAGGCACGTGTCGAACACGAATGCGGGTCCTTTTACTGGAGGGTTCTCTGATTCACGGTCGTAATTTGTGCAGATCCATAAATTCCGCAACAAGTCCTGCACGGTATGCTTGTTAATCATCTTGCGTCTTCGGCATTTGATAGTCAAGCCACAACAGCGCTGCTGTGCTTGTCAAGGTCATTGATTTCAGTTCCTTGGGCTCATGTATTTTGGTGTTGCTTCATAAACCCATTGCTGAATAACAAGGACATTATTTGCAGGGATGTTGATCCCTGGATGACTCTGTGTGTTGTTCCTTGAGGCTTTGGTTCAGGTCATGTTCATGTTGTTGATTTCCTTGTTGTTGCTGTTGCTTCGTTTGATGTCCAGTTAGCTCCAGTGGAGTTGGACAGCTTGTTTGGTGCGATGTAAACAAGACCTCATCCAGTTGTGTACCCGCACAAGGCAGCCAGCCATGATTGGCGAACTGCCACGAAATGTTCGTGTTTCAGGAGGGTGGCTTGGGGAGTAATTATCGAACCATTTCAGCAGCTTTGACACATGCTGTCCTTCTGTGCCGGGGAGAGGCGAGAGGCGCTGCGAGTAATTTGTTTTGATAGAGAAAAACAACGATGCCCACGACTGCTCCTCACTTGGCATGTTGGCCGTTCTCAGCCACCCGCTGGGCCCTGCCCTGGTTGAACAAGTCAAGCTGTGGATGTGTCCGGTTTGAGCAGATTCAATTGCATTCCTGAAAAATATGCCCCTTGCATTGAGAAAGGGGCACGGAATTCAGGTGGCTCGTAATGAGGACTTATGGATCAGTATTGGCCAACCCTCCATTTTGAACGGCCAGCTTGTCGAACCCATTGGTTCCATTTGGTTCCCATGTAGTAGTATTGTGGTACCTATCCCTTTGAATTGGAGGTGAGCTGCAAAAACATCTTGATGCCTTCTATGCAATGGGAGAGGCACCCAGTGCAAAGCTAGGTGGGCTGACGGTTTTATCGACTCACCGAGGTGATCAACACATTGAGTTCTCTGGCGGCAGGCAACAAAAAGGTGTTCATCCCTTACCGCCTCTTGGCATGCGTATCTGGGTGGATCCAAGGAATATTGTGAGCAGTCAAATCCACATTGATTTCTCCCCTGCAAGTTGGGTTTGAGCTGGTTCATGAAGTTGAACAGGACCCCAAACTATGATGCCTTCTAAATACATGGATTCAGGATTCATTGAGTTGGATTTGGCCCCATGTTTTCGTTTACCAATGTATCATTGCCGATTAACAGACCACAAAGGGGGGACAAGGGGTTGATCCTAATCCGGGTGCCAGGCTTATTCGGGATATTGTCTTGCTTCTTTCTGACGTGGGGATGTGTCCAAAGCCGTTGCGCCCTTGTGAACTGTTGGTTTCATGTGGGGTTTCCCGACTTCGAACTCTACTCCAGGCTCGCTCGATTTTTCGCGGGGTGTTGGTTTGTGGAAGGATCCCTGGGTTCAGAATGGGGAAGTTACCACTGTGCAGACGAATCGATGAATCCGTTTCCATGTGCCCCGCACCCCCCTGCCCCCCAGTGCCATGGACATTGGGCCTCTTCTTGGTATCCCGGCACGTACCGACGGCACCAGCATCCCGAAAGGTTGATCCCCCCCTGCGTATCACGCCTTTTTTAGGTACACCCTCCCCAGTTGGTGGTTTGGGCATTGGCACCCCTGGTTCTTCCTGCCCCTAACTTTGCAGCACCACTCGAAACCAAGACCTCTCCCATCCACCTGGAACCTGACTCCAACGGTTCCAACGGGAGCCTAAGGAAACTCCAAGCTGACGCGGGTGCTGCAAGAGTCCTTGGGCGGCAACGCGCTGACCACCATGATGGCGGCGCTGTCGCCGGCGAAGACCAACGGCGCGCTGGGGCCGATAGGAAAAAAGGCAACACGACTATACTACTCCACTTTGGTGCATTTTGCTTGGATGTTATGACTTGAACTTTTTGTCAACTAATGGGTTTCTATTAAACCACCATGGTTGTCGTTGGGAAACATTTTGCATTTTTGCTTATTGTGGTTTAGTGGGAAATCCCCACTTAACTTCTAAAAAGTATTGTTTTGCTGCCCTTGGAACGTCAACCAAGCCACGGTTTTAAGGCACAACTCCGCGACTCCAAATAAAGGCCCTTCCTTTTGGAGGGTATATGTTTAAAGGCTTTGTCTCAAAATAGCAATCGGAAGCCCAAGGCTCTTTACTTTTTGCTCTCCTTAAATTAAGCCAACCACCTTAAGGGTACCCTCAACAACGCACACACACACACATGTTTTGAACAGTTGGTCTTTAATGGCAAATACCTCTTTGGGTCAAGAGGGACATTATACCCTGAGAATAGTTGTTTGGAGCACGGGGAAGCTTTTATTTTTTAAACAAAATATAGGTAATAATGCAAACGGACTGGGTATGGGGCGGTGTGAGATCCTTCTTCCTTTTGCAACCCCACAAAGGGGCGCCTCACTCCCCGAGTTTCTGGACTTGAGCCGCTGTTCGGGGGTGGACCATTTGAGCGGAGCAGTGTGGACTTGTTGTTTGGGCCAATCTACTCAAGTCTCGAGTGGGCTCGTCCGAAGCTAGGGGGAATGGAACCTGGTTCGTTTCCCTCAATTCATATTGCACATGTCTTCGACTGCGTGACTGGAAACGCACCCCCCATTTTCCATGCGAGGGCTATGCCTTGGTGACCCTTTTGCGGCAAGGACACTCATGCTTCTCACCAAAAGTTGACGAGGCTCTTACTGAACGGGTCACACATGTTCTTGCGTTGGATTTGTGGTTTGGAGGCTGGGGCGTGGTTTTCCATGTGTCCTCTACAAGAATCAGGGCCTGAATTCTTGTCAACCACCAATCCACATCACCAATTAAGGATAGCATGAGAAACACACAATCTGAAGAAACACATCCCTGGCAAGTGCAGCGAGCCACCTTGTCTTCCCCGAACTAAACGACTAGCAGCCTACCTTTGGTTGCTCATGTGAGGGATGCTCAGCAAGAAAGAGTCCCAGTTGTTATTCTTCATTCCTGGAGTCAGGGCCCACAATGTTTAAACTTTTTCTGGCCAGTCAACTCAAGTCAGTGTCCACTCCCATGAACCATGTAGCGCTTACAAGAAGCATAAAGAAGGGCAAGAGCCAGCTGAGAGCTCCTGTTTTCCTCAAGCAAGAAGGTCCACAAAGGACATTGCCGGCATGCCTGTGCTTGGACGATGATCCACAAGCATTGGACATGTGGGAATGTGTCAAAACTAGAAGCCCGGGCCAGTCCGAGAGAATATCTTAAGAAACCAGGCATTTCAAGTCGGCCGTGGTTTTGACGTGCGCCCACAATGCAAAAACAAGGGGAGGCCGCGTTCAACAGATCTCGGTTTGCTCCATGTCAATCTTGGCCCGGACAGCAACAATCATGACATCATGAGCTTTCAGGCTTTCAAGAACCCGCCCCAATGGCTGTCGCAGGCGATGAGACGCTGTCTACCCTGAATTACGCGGCCCGTGCCAAGACCATCAAGCTGAACGCGCATCTTAGCCGTGAACTACATGAGTGTTTTCACGACCTCCATGGTGGTTTTCCTTTTGATTTCTCTTTAACACCACCAAAACAGGGGGAAAACACACCCGAAGGTCCCTTTAGGAAACTTGCCCAAACCGGGCGGATCTCAGCAAGAGGAAGGCTACTTGGGGCAGGTCCGGTTTGTCGGAGAGGGGGAAGCTTGATGTCCACCTGCGGAATAACTAGGGTTTGGCTTTCGAACCCTTTTCGGGAAAAAATGGAGACCCTGCCACTTTAAAGTGCGAACATCCTGCTAGACAATCCAAGTTATTGTTACCGGTTTTGTGTGCATGTTGCGCAAACAAAAGCCACCTCAGCCAACCTTTTGACCTGACGACTGTTCCGTGTTTGCACACCAGCCTGCCCAAATGGTTTGTTTTATAGGTCACGTCTCTTGTTTTTGTTTGATACAGTCTACGAGAGACAAGTGATGTCCCGAACAGGCACATGAACACGCGCACGCATTTACACATATATAGATGTACATGTGCGTGTGATCCCCCCAACCCCCCCCCCCCCCCGGAGGGTTGGGGGAGGGGAGGTGGAGCTTGTGCTACTGGTTGGTAGTTTAGGTTAAGCAAGAAGGGTTTATGGCTGGTGGTGTCGGTTGGTTTAGGTTGCTTTGGAGTGAGCTCGGGTTGGTTTAGGGCTGGTTCATCTGGGTTTAGAAATTTGGTTTTGACGGGTTTCAGGTGTGGTGTAGAGTTGGTTTAGGTGGGTTTAGGGTTTGTTTGTGGTTGGTAAGCGGGTCAAGGTTGGGTTCAGGTTGTTTTTGGTGTAGTTTAGGGTGGGCATTTCGCTATGGTTTAGGGTTTAGGCAGGTGTGAGTTGGCTTGTTCTGGGTTCTGGGTGCTTGCGGAGGGGGCTTCGCTGAGGTCCAAGAACGAAGAAGCGGAGCATCTTTCCAAGCTCGAGGAGGAGGCAGGGACTTGCAAGGCGTATTTTTCGAGGCTTCACTGTTCTTAGCTCGTTTTTCTCAGATGTTCAGGTGTTTAGTCTTCTTTTTAAATTTGTGGCTGGCTGCAAAAACAATTTTGTTTGCTCAGGCGCAAAGGAGGGGCAACAAGTCGGATCTTTTTTGCGTGTTTTGTTTCTTAAGGGGGGGTGGCAATCCCTTCAACATCTGAGGGGGTTCCCTGAAATGTTCATCTACTAGGGTGCCCCTCTGTTTCTCCATGGAAATTCACTGGGGGTCGGGATGGGGCCTTCAGTTGCGACTCTTTCATCTTGGAGCATAGACCATTCGAGGTTCCACATGTTCGCATGAAGTCTGACCCTGGCGAGTTTCCTGGCTTCACTGCCCTGCGTTCATTCCGTTTTCCTTTTGGTTGCCCTGTAAGCTGCAGTTGAAATCGCTCAAATCGGGCCCAGAAGCTATCTTGTCTACTAGTCGTCATGTGCCATCCATACGAAACCCCCTATAGATTGCCGGCATGTGCAAAGCCTCTGCTTGCAACCCAAATGCACTTTCAGCCCGAAGGTCCCGACAAGGAGATGAGCTATGTATCAGGCTACGCATGCGCAACTAAACGTCAACAGCAACATGGTATAGGATATCGGTGTTTGGGTGGTCTCATTGGTTTTTCAGATTGTTAGGTGCTAGGTATTGGTCCAGAGAGGATCCCTATTTGTTTGTTGTGATAACATTGCCGCCGGGTACTCATGTTGTGTATGGCTTGTACATATCCACTCTAGAAAACGAAATGCAGAACAGGCTGTGAATTCCCAACCAGAATTCCAAGCTTTCTGATGTTGGATTTGACTCAAGCCAGTGCAAAGAAGCAATCAAGCTCCCGGCTTGCAAGCCTTGCCCATGTCATGGGTGGCAACATCAAGGAGCATGTCCTTGGTCTTTTCGGCAGTTTGATCAGAACGGTGATGGAAAGCTGTCCGAGGGCGAGCTCAAAGGAGTTCTGCAGGCGATCTCCACCGATATGCCAGACGAGGAGATTGAGAGCCTTTTCGGCAAGCTGGACCGGGATGAGGATGGAAAGCTATCAACCAGCGAGTTCCTAGACTACGTTTTTGACGATGACTCTGCTGCCGGAAGAGCAGTCGAGACAGTTGATCAAATCAAGGAGTTCGCAGAGTCTGAACAAGTGCAAGCTGTCAGCAGTGCGATGCTGGATGCATACAGCAGTGAGTTGGGCCAAGAATTGGCTGACAGAGCATGTGACTATGTTGGAATTGACAAGGATAAAATGGAGGCGGTAGCAGGGGCGGTTGGCAGCATGGTAAGTCAAGCCTCGAATTGGTGGAGTTGAAGTCTCTCACAAAGTGAATCTGACCATTGGCAAGTTTTACTTCGCACCATGTTGTGTTCTCCTGTTGAATCTGTCGCTTTGTGGCGCGTGAAGGTGTCCAATAATTTGGACAAGGTACCTCCCTCTTGCCCAGGACAACGGATTGTCAGTGAGTTGAAACAGTGGAACATGCAAAACGCAGCGGATGGTGAGCTGGCAAGACAGTTGAACTGACCTAGCAGTGACCATGCACTATTGTCATGCTGTAATCGTTGGCTTGTTGTCCTTTTCGAAGCACCCTACGCACGTTCTGCATACACAAACGCCAGTTCACTGTGGTTTATGACTGCTGCCGAACTCAGGCAGCAGTTGGTTTCGCAAAGCCGATTGAGACGTTAAGTTCTGTGCACACGTCTCAGGCCAGCTGTATACTTAGACCCCCTACTCCAAATGCATCTTTTACAGGTTGATACCTCTTTGTTCGGGGTAACTAGCCTAAATGCCTTCTTTCTCGTCATCAGTCGACTTCATACCCTAAAGAGACAAAAGGATTTGGAGTAGGGGGTATTTTTCCGGAATGCTTGCATGCCCGAGCTCAGCCAGAATCTCAGCCTGACTCATGCCAAGCTTGAGAGTCACATGGTGCGCCCACCCTCGTGAGCCGAAAGTCCTCAATTGGGCCAACTCCCTCTTCAGCTTTCCAAGAAATACCAAGGTATCCCATCTGGATGTGTGATGGTTTTGAGGCCCCATTTAGGTTAGTTTAATGGGAAGCCAACAGAGCAACCCTCTTTCATGGGGTCTGGTACGAGTGCGAAAAGGGAATTACTTTGTTTGGGGGGAACCTTTTGTGCGCCTTCGGGAACATCGCGGTCAATTGTGTTCAACAACCCATGGTGTCCTTATATCGGGACCCGCTTTTTGTTTGCCCCCCCTTGGGACCCATTTGAGCCACAGTCAAAATCCGGGTAGATGAAGGTTAGCAAGGGACAATCCCAACCATAAATAGCTGCGGCCGCCTTCTTAGTTCTTGAAGCATGGTTTGGGTCGACCATTTCAATACCGAGTTTTGATTGTGGCTCATTTCTGGGTTTAGGGTATGGCTCAAAATGAATCCACCAAAAAAACCGCAGGTAGTCCATGTTCCCACTTACCAGGGCAAGCCATGTTGGGTATCTTTTTTTGACCCACAGCCATTTGTTAGTGAGGAATTCGCCCCAGAGATTCATACTTGTTTCCTGGTCAGACAAGGGTTATAGTTGCCCAACCCTGGCTTCCGGTCTTTTTGACCCACAGCCATGGGTGAACCCAACCCCCCGATCTTCAGGTGGAGATGCTCCGCGCCAAGTTGGCGGAGGCGAATGGCTCCAAGGTGCAGATCGACACCACCCGCGCCTCGGGCGGTTTCCCTTTTTTTGAGAACCGGACGCCCCGTAATGCTTTGCTTTGAGCATATATATATATATATATAGATATGTATATATATATATGTATGTATATATATATGTATATATATATATATGTATGTATAGAGGTTCTAGCTTTTGTAGTTCAGATAGTGTAATATGGATCTGCCTTTACAAAATAATTCGGGATGGTCATGGAGCCCTTAGGAGTTTTGACAATGAGAAGGATTCCTATGGGATCTTCTGGACGAAGAAGGAGTTTTGACTCTGGCATGTATGAGCCACTTGCTCCAAACGCGGGTAGATGAACGGTGAGGGATAGATAGTCCCAACCAGATGTCTGGCGTGATGGGGTTCCCTAGATTCAACCCAGAAACATCACCCCAAAGGGCAACTCCCTTTGACTTTGCCGAAAAGGATACGACAGGGCAAAATTTAGGGAACGCTGAACCACTGAGTCAAGGTACCCGAAGTTGTTTCACATTGGCTCGGAAAGGCGGGGTGCCTTTGGAACATCGCGAACGTCGCCTCCTTTGAGGCTTAATTGCAGGTGTCCCGAGGCTCAAGCGCAGGTCAGGTTTGGCCACATGGAGTCTCCTCCAAAAGTAGTAAATTTTGGGTTCGACTAGATATGTCCTCCAAAATTATGTCAGTCTACTTACCCTCCATGTTGTTGTTTTTGTTTTGTTTGGGGGGGGAGTAGTCTATGCAGCAGAATCTGAACGTCATATGCTTAGCGCACCCCAGAGGCGGGTCAAGTGAAGACCTAAGCGGGCACGTGGGTTGAGGCTACCAGGACCAGATCGAGGAGATGGAGCGCTTCATGAAGCAGACCTGGGAGGACAAAGAGCGGGACACCCAGAAACACGAGGACCGCTTCAGTGGGAGGGACTGCCGGTGGCCGTGCGTGCTCGAACGAAAAAGGGTGCGTGTTTTGCTCCTATGGGGCTTGGTGGGCACTTTTTGGGAGGCCCTTGAAAACTGGTAGAATACTGGGAACATGGCTAGTTTGCTACTCTTGATTCAAGGGGCCGTGGCAAGCAAGCTTGTAAGGTCCAGCTGTTTCTGCAGAGAATGCGCCGCTACACATGTTTGTAAGAAATTGCGGTTTTTTGGGACGCTTTCTGTGATACAAAGGGAACCACCTTGTAAAGTGACAATGTAGTCTAGGGATTGTTCGCCGTGGTGTCACAGACAGGGTCATGTCCCACAACCCTGGATCGCTTACTACCCTACTGCAGAGTACGCGCAACAATTGGAGGAAGCGCCCTCGCATGGCACCAAGCACTCAACAAATGTTACATGTTGTGTTCCTGCTAGTTGTCTCCCAATCGTTCTATTGAATACGCGCCTGCTGTTTTTTTGTCGACGTGCATGCTATCCTTTGTTTGAAAGTCTCAACTCAGGCGTCTCATGTTTGCCCACCTGCCGGCTCCGGCTTTGCTTGCTTTTGATTGCTTGATTGCTTGATTGCTGGCTTGTTCTGTTGGTTTCTCTTGTTCTTGTTTGACGATGTGTCTGCGTGTTCATTTGTTGCACTATGACGTGTGTTTGTGTGTGTGTGTGTGTGTGTGTGTGTGTGTGTGTGTGTGTGTGTGTGTGTGTGTGTGTGTGTGTGTGTGTGTCTGTGTCTGTGTCTGTGTCTGTGTCTGTGTCTGTGTCTGTGTCTGTGTCTGTGTCTGTGTCTGTGTCTGTGTCTGTGTCTGTGTCTGTGTCTGTGTCTGTGTCTGTGTCTGTGTCTGTGTCTGTGTCTGTGTCTGTGTCTGTGTCTGTGTCTGTGTCTGTGTCTGTGTCTGTGTCTGTGTCTGTGTCTGTGTCTGTGTCTGTGTCTGTGTCTGTGTCTGTGTCTGTGTCTGTGTCTGTGTCTGTGTCTGTGTCTGTGTCTGTGTCTGTGTCTGTGTCTGTGTCTGTGTCTGTGTCTGTGTCTGTGTGTCTGTGTCTGTGTCTGTGTCTGTGTCTGTGTCTGTGTCTGTGTCTGTGTCTGTGTCTGTGTCTGTGTCTGTGTCTGTGTCTGTGTCTGTGTCTGTGTCTGTGTCTGTGTCTGTGTCTGTGTGTGTCTGTGTCTGTGTCTGTGTCTGTGTCTGTGTCTGTGTCTGTGTCTGTGTCTGTGTCTGTGTCTGTGTCTGTGTCTGTGTCTGTGTCTGTGTCTGTGTCTGTGTCTGTGTCTGTGTCTGTGTCTGTGTCTGTGTCTGTGTCTGTGTCTGTGTCTGTGTCTGTGTCTGTGTCTGTGTCTGTGTCTGTGTCTGTGTCTGTGTCTGTGTCTGTGTCTGTGTCTGTGTCTGTGTCTGTGTCTGTGTCTGTGTCTGTGTCTGTGTCTGTGTCTGTGTCTGTGTCTGTGTCTGTGTCTGTGTCTGTGTCTGTGTCTGTGTCTGTGTCTGTGTCTGTGTCTGTGTCTGTGTCTGTGTCTGTGTCTGTGTCTGTGTCTGTGTCTGTGTCTGTGTCTGTGTCTGTGTCTGTGTCTGTGTCTGTGTCTGTGTGTGTGTGTGTGTGTTTGAGAGTGCCTTGTTCAAAGTTGACTTAAAGGGAACTTACAAACACAATCGCCCATTGCTTACTTGCTGGGAGGGGTCCCTGAGAAATTTGCACGCACCCATGTGTTGGTTCTGTTATTCGTCCGTTTATGCTATCAGGTCAGCCTCAACTGCTGGCTTGGATGGTGGTGTGGGGATTTGAGCCCTTGTAGAGCAAACCACCAACCCAGACCACAACTTACGCTACAGATCAACATGGAACCCCCACAAAAACCATTTCTAGAGGAACCTCTTTTTGGGGGGACCCCCGCCTGTTTGGGGGGTGCATGTCAATTTGTAAAGTTGACCCCATATTAGTAAACCCTAGTCTCTTTTTTTGGTGTTTCTGGTTTTCGTGGGGATTCTTCCTCCACTTTTGGAGGGGCCTCCACCCCCATATTCATAAACAGAAGTTTATGAATTCTGGGTCAACCTTGAAGCTGATCCTATGAAGTTGAAAGGAGGGACTGATCCTATGAGGTTGAATGGAGGGACTGCTATTGGTTCTCATGTTTAGTGCCCCATTCATAAACCACATATGTTTACAAAGTCCAGAAAAGATCCTATGTGGGAATGGGTCAAAATTAAACCACCAGGGGACCGCAGGTTTTAGTCCTTGGTTCCATTTGCCAGGGCTCCATTCAGGGTACCAATTTTTGACCCACAGCCATGTGTTTCCCCGCAGGAAGAGCGGCGAGCCTTAGAGGCGGAGGCTCAACGCATCGAGGCCAGGGCCAACGCGGAGCACAAGAGGCGCGGGTTGGCACGCGGGCGGTTTGGCATGTGGCGGTTTGCATTGGTTGGAAAGACCGAGGTGGCTTGGTGGTAGCTGGTTCGTTGATATCATAGTTTTAGGTAGGTTGATTTTGATGGTTTGTTTTTTGGTCATTACTTGATTTGAGGTTTCCTTTGTGAGTTGACTCCCTTTTTGAGCTCCTCTTGCAGAGTGGCTCCGGGCCTCTGAAATATGACCCAACCACAAGGGTTGCAAATTGGTATTGGGGCCGTTTTGTTCATTTTCCGAGAAACAAGCGTCTATCTATATTACCCTTATGACAGGTGGAATGGGAGCATTCATGTTTTTGGATGGGTTTGAACGGAAGCAAAGGCAAGCGGCCAGAATTCGCGCTCTGCGAGCCACACCATAGTCAGCTCACCCCTAATTTTGGATCTGGTGCTCCTTTTGGGTCTTGAAGGTACTGGCCACCTGCAACCAATAAGCGGGAGGTCGCGAATCAACTGTGTGTAGACACAATCTCTCTCACATGGGAATCCCCTTTAGGCAAGTTGTTATGGGAATCAGCCACTTTGGTAACGTTTTCTCCACAACCATGTGCTCTCTCAGTAGGGAACGAGTCCAGGGACTCATAGCCCTATGAGTCGTCTGCCTTGTGGTTTCCTCTCATAGCTTCATTCCCCGGGTTGGAAGGCGCTTGAAGCTTCTGGAAGACAACTGCGACCTGGAGCTCACCTTGCAGGATGTAAAAAGAAGCACCTGGCGGGTCTGTTGTGTTTTGGCAGCCAACTGTTGGCTGGATTTAGAGTCAAGCCACAAGGAAACTCGGAATTTGTGGGGTTCAAACTCTCAAGTTGAATCAAACCCAGATGGGACCCAGTTGTTTAATCAGACCCCTGGATGAACTTAGGGGGCCCACTTGAAGGGGGAGCCGTTACTTGGAGTACTGCCCGATTGACATGGTTTAGGGTCAGCGCGAATGGAGTGGGTCGCCAGGGGAGTCTTCATAGAGGTACAAGACCTTGATTTCTAGCTATGGCAACAGGAAGCCCTGAGCACTGCACATCTTTTGAAGCGAGTGCTTACGTGTTTCCTTCCCTTGAGCAAATCTTGGATGCATCATGGTGCTTTGAAAATGGTTCGATGTTCACAGTTGTCTCGGCCATTGTTTGGCATGGCAGTCTCAAGCGTCACACACGCAGGCCACTCAATATCTAGGGCTAATTGTGTTGTTTGTGCATGCCTTCGGTTTGGCACTCACAGACAGACGCAAATGGCATGATCTGATACGCAGATGCGTTGTTTCAACAAAATATTGTTTAAGCACGACCGAGCTTCCTAAGAATCGTGTATACTCCAAACAACTGCGAACAGTGTTTGACTTATTTGGCATTTGCAGCTTTCAAGCTGTTCCAGTTTGCACAGGATATCATGCCTAGCCACAAACAGGTTTGAGGGGCGGGGCCTGCGCCAATCTTGTCATCTATATACATACTACTACCCTGCAACAGGTTTGCACATGCGAATGGATCAAGAACCCCCTTTATTTATACGGGGTGTCCCATTTAAGAGGGGTCGAGGCGTTTTGAAGTGACCAAGCATTCAGAACGAGATCAGAGTCGGAAATGCAATACTGTAAGATGAGGCCAACCAAGAAGTCATCACCATGCTACTCATGTTGTGCCAGGCGCATACTCATCTATCATTGAAGCCAGCCTGCGTTTCTATTCTCATTTTCCAGAATCATCATCTGTTTGGGAAACACCAAGCCACCTGCTTCTTTGCATTGCCAGTCAAATGTTTCCAGCGAGCTGCGTTCCTTGTGAGCTGGGGATGCTTGTTCTGGTGCTGGCAAGCCTTTCGATGGATTTCACCCCCTGTTTTGGTGGCTCCCCACTATTCCCATTTTTTGCCTTCCGGTCACTGGTTGCGACTGGAATTCTTGAATTGACCCTTTCTCCACGCATTCAGTGGGCAGGCTCTCCCAACAGAAAAGTCTTCTGAAACACTCCAATCGCCAGCTTTCATGATTGCTGGAGGAAGGGTATTCCCGGCCTGCTGGCACGCTGCTTCTAAGCCCATTTCCTTTTGAGAGCGTCCCCTGCTAGTTTTTGAGAGCCATCAAATACATCTAATCTGAGCCCCAAGAGTTACAGACATGTGAGGAATTGTGCACATGTTAGGCAGATGGAAAGTCAGAAGTCAGGTCCGGCAAGGACCTTTGATTGCTTTAGATGTTGTGCCCATTGCTTGTTTTGAAAGGTGAAAAACCTCGAGTGTTCCAATAAACAATAGTTTTTAAAGCAACAACTTGTTAGACTCCATGGCTCCAGATCCTGAGTGCCTGCAATGTCTTCTCTAACACTTGAGGCTGTTTGCATTGTCTTTGGAAAAGGACATCCTTGAACAATGGACTTGAACAAAACTTCACTTGGAATTCAAACAACATGTCATAACGAAACAATTCAAGTATATACAATCGAAAACAAAAGTGCAAATTTGACTTGCTTTACAACTAGGATTTGAATACAAGTTTAGCTGTTTTTTAGCGGATTTTAGTAAAGCAAGGAAGTCCCGTCGCATTTTTCTACTTGGAATGCAAACGAAAGAGAATGAAACAAGCAACGCAACATCAAGGGACTTTAAAATTATTTGAATTATTGTCAAGTTATCATCTGATTAGGTTTTGTATAAATGCTAAGTAGATATGGATCAAAGTCCTATGCGGAAATAAGTTCCTTCTTAAGTGCTAGCTTGAGATATAAATTATGGACGATATCTTCCCTGACTAGCTTCCATTCAAATCGTAATTTCGCTGCAACTGTAGTTGGACAGGAATTTATTGTCAGATTCTAATTTAAAATAGAAGTACTCCAAGTCTTGAAATTTAGACCTCACACCCCAATAAGACTGAGTGCATGTTTCATGGTATTGTTTGGTGGGTGCGAAGCAACAAAAGCATAAACAACTCGAGACAACCAACAAACGCATTCAGACCCTATGTATCCATGTTGGCTGAGATAGGGTCTGCCTTTATTTGTTGTCTCCAATTATTTGTTGTGCGCTCCATGAAAAGCCAGCCCAGTGCACAGTTTCAAGGCTGGAAAAAAAGAGAAAAGACAATCAAACCATGTGAAAAGCCCGCCCCGCATGAGTGGCCCGTCTGTTCGTTTTTGGTCCCTGCTTTGGGTCCAGGAGCTAAACAGCATCGGGGGCGAGGCGTTCCAGTCCTGGCAGAGTCAGATCGCCGGCATCCTGCAGAAGGAGACTGGGACCGCTGAAAATGGCCATGGCTCAAAACCAATGGTACCAGTTTGGGATAGGTGCACCACCCATTTTAGTCTATTTTACTTACTGGGGATTGGGATGTTCACTGGGGGTACGATTTGGATTTGGACCCATGGCCCAATGAGCATGCCAGATGCCCTGTTGGCCAAGGGGCCCAAGGGCAAGCACTGCAGCTGAGTGTTAGAGACGCAGGAGCCCAGCATTGAAGCCAATGAACAAAGCAACATGATTGGTTTTGAGTGCGTGTGTTTTACTTTGGTTCGCATGGTTTGGAGGTTGGGGTTTGTTTGGGCATTTGGGGCTTTGTTTCGTTGCCAGACTTAGCTTGCCTGTTTAACTTTTTGTTGGGGTGTTGTTTCCTTGCCAAATGTATCATCGCTTTTTTAGCGGTTTGCCTTTACTTATTTTCCATCATGAATGATATCCCTTTGCAATTGGCCAAAGTTAGCTTTTTGCGTGAGGGAGTTCTAAATCCGGCCATAGTTTGAGCTTGGCATAGGAACTTGTGGTGTTTGTTCTGGCCGCACAAGGAGCAAGCGGTGACCACCCAGTGCCGAGCAGTTGCAGTGTGCAAGGCGCGCAGTGCTCAGAGGCTGAATGTTGCAAGTGGATCGGGTTGCTCCAAAGCTCTGAATGATCAAAACACATGTGGCTCCCCCACCCAGTCGTGGCAACCGAGAAGTTGTGGAGTTTCCCCAGCAGGGAATGAGGGACGGATTCCTAATTGCCAACCACCCTTTAATTTAAGATTCAATCGAATGCACCTGGAAATTCCCAGATTCATTCCCAAAAGTCCTGAATTACACTGTGATTTTCGAGCTCCACAAATGATTGTCCTGAGCCCCCTGAACCCCAAGGTGAACACCCTTGGTTACTCCTTCACCCCCAAGCTGACAAAAACGCGTTTGGGAAGAGAACTCAGGGCATCCGGGGGATTCGGAAACAGACAGGCGTGTCTCAAAATAGGGGTCCCGATTTTGGATCTTTTACTTGGGGCCCCGTTTGAGGAACTCACAACCTGAAGTGGTCCCATTTTTTAAAGAAACGCACAGATGTCCCAGTGAGATGCAGCCCCATGGGGTCAAAGTGATGATTGGCCCGATTGAACGCGGCCTTGTGAGGATCGGGCTCCTATCAACTGGACGGTTCAAACCAGTCGGCCAGTTCTCATGAGCTTAGTCCAGCCAAAGCAAGGTTTCAGGGAGATGAGATCTGGAACAACCCGTCGGCTCATCGCAGCCCTGGTCATGTTGACATGGTACCACTATGGCAGTGAAGTTGCGTTTGCCGCTTTGAGAGATCAGGGCGTCAAACACTGGTTGAAAGATTGTGAAATCGCAAGCGACAAGTTATAGCGGGGCGTCGGTTTTGCAGCATGACAAGTCTTTGTGTAGGGTTGTCCTATGGGCTTCGGTGGAACATTGTCCGTGCATCAGTTTCTACAGTTCGTTTGGGGAGGACATGAGCATCTCAATTTCACTGTCAGCCGCAACACTATGGCGGTAGATGCCGGATATCCCCAATTGTCACCTCATGTTGTCCGTATCTCATCTTCTTTCCACATTTCCGCTGTCCCGGATCCCATCTCCTCAAGTTTTCGTCCGGTTGAAGACAGGATGCCGCCATGCACGACATCGACACCTGGACGGAGCGCGCCGGAGAAACAGAAAGAGATAGCGCTGGTGACAGGACGGGAAGGGTGGACCTCTACGGGTTGTGTGGAGGGATTACACCCTCAATGAGACCTTATTACAGGCTTATCTGCTGGTACCTTCTGTGCGCAAAATATGAGTTTCCTTTCCGGTGGGCTTCCCAGTTGCCCTTTGGAATCTGGAATTCCATCGTGGGTGCTTCAGGGAATGTGGGTTTGACATGATTGTTGTGCAAAGGACACGCAGTCAGCAGCATGGACTTCATCCAACAGCAGCCGGAAGTTGACTTGATTTACTCCGCATCAACATAGAGCCTAAAAGGAGCTCTTTGAAACATATATTCCTTTGCAGGGAGTACGACCTATATTTTGGGTGTGTTTGCAACAATGCAAATCATTGACCACATGGGTCCTCTCTTCACCACCCGTGTCTCGTTGCATGGGCGACGTGTTCCGCATCATTGTCCACTAGCCTTATGATATTCGCTGAGAGTCCAGCGTCAAAGTCAGTTTGTGTGTTTCTTCAAATGAGTTTGGTAGCTTGCGTCTCTCACTTGTGTGTGTGCGCGCGTTTGCTTTTGTGGAGGAATACCCTTTGCAGGCTTTTTGAGGGGCAACCAAAAGGAAAGCACTTGGAAAGCGCTCTCTTAGTTCCCTATTTGACCCACCCACTTGCCGAAAGGTAACCAGAGGCTGGGAAAAGTTGGGAGAAACCACATCCGAAATGTGGTTGCCTCACCTCGGATTGGTGGTTGTGGGGGGATTTTCAGGCCACTCTTGGTCCGATGGGAAAGTGGCTCAGAAGCTGATCCAATCGCAGCATCTATGTGGATAGGGTATTTCTATGGTGTAAGATCAAATGCACCTGAAGTAGAACTGTGATGAAACATTATTATCATGAATATCTCAAACAGCTGAATCATGGTTACATGTAAATGTTTCAACACTCAAACCTACATGAGAAGCTGATCCAATCGCAGAGAGCCCCTTGCAGTGTCTTTTGTTCCTTTTGCCACAGCGGCCAGCTCTCTCACACGAGAGGAGCGAGTAGTAAAGTCTGTTGTGGGGAACAGCCCCTGCGACCCAGCACGCCCAATTGCATTGGGAACTCCAAGCAGTCTTAGGATCTCATAGATGGGGGGGGGGGACGGGTTGGGAGTGGTTGGAATATGAAAAACACAACTTCTTGCGGATCCCCAAAAAGAACGGTTGTGGAGTATGGGGGGACCCAGTTTCTGTGATGTGAAGGAGATCCCGCTCAAATGTCAAAGTGACGAAATAGTCCTTCCCAACGGAATCATCCACTTCGGTATCGCAAGTTGAATTTCGCCAATGCTCAGAGGTCGACTTGAACACGTTCGCCAAAAGTGGGAGCCAACCAAATAGAACCACCTATAACTACATTGATTTTGTTTTTCCTTTTGGTTCCCCTTTCAGGCCAACTCCCCCCTGCCCCCCAAGGCTTGCCTTTGTGAGTGGCGAATGAGCCATTTGCCTAACCGAGTCGGGCGCAGGATGCTGCTCTCCCAGGCGGAGCGCAAGGCCGGTTGGGGTTGACAGCCCAACTCAAAGCACACTTCCCAAAACGAGGTTGTAGCCCCACCAATCACAGGTTCACGACCATTTTGGAGGGGAATTGACCTATGGGCTATTTTGCCCCCAACTACTCGAAGGACAGCCTGGGCATCTTTTTCTGTGTCCTTCTCAAGTGCCCTTAGATTCTTTGTGGAATGCAAGTCCCAACCTGCGAGGTGGCCTCGATGAGTCGGGAGTTGGAAGCCTTGGGCTCCGCCGAAAGGCCCGAGGGCTCGGATCGATCCGCGATCGGATCCGACGCACCGTAGGTCAGCCAACCACGTCTCTTTGTTTTGTTTGTACAGCGCTACGGCGCTACTCGGCTCAATCAAGTAACCCGTAATTTGTGTCTTGGATTGGTTTGGATTGTGATTTGAATCCTGGTTCTTGCAGGCGTAAATGGAGAAGCAGCCCTTAACCACCAGAGCACCAATCCAAATCACTCGGAGAGAAGCTGACATTCTGTCAGTGAAGTTGATCGTAGGGCTTTGCAGAGCGGGGCCATAGGATTTGAAGTGGCAAGTGAGTGAGCGAGAGAGAAAGACCGTGGGTTCTCATCGAATGAAAGCAATCACGTCGAACCACTGTGGCATAATTCTAGGTCCTCCAGTAGCGCCCTTTTACCGTTTCTTTTTTGGGGTAGGGTTTCCCTGAAAAAATAGAATCCTCTCCACTAGAGGACCTAGAATTGGTTTATCGTGGTCCACTTGGAATACTTGTGGAAGCTGCCAGAGCTCCAGCTTCGGCGTACTTTTGGTTCTTAGCTTCGGCGTACTTGATGTGTTTGCTTCTGTCAGTGGTTCTTCTGTGTGTGGGAACCAATGAAGCAATCTATATGCAAGCAGAGGGTTCCTTTGCCACACCCCACCAAAGGGACACTTATATTATTATGGCCCGATAGGTGATGAATGTGTAAGCTTTGCAGGGGAACAGAGGAACATACGGCCTGATTCGCTGAGGCAACTGGAAGCAGCTCTGGCTGCGTTCCTGCCTCAAGTGCGTGCAGCAGCTGTGAGGGCGAAGCAGGACGACGCTTGGCCATCCTTTGGGTCAGAAGCTATCGGGATGTTCCGAACCTCAAAATGACCAAATGGTTGTGTCTCACATGGGAACCCCAAAATGGGTGTCTCCCTTTTGGGTTTCCCTTGAAAGCCATAACCAAAAGCCCTCAACATAAAATGACGCACCCAGATCACAAGGGTGGAGACCAAGCTGTAAGTTCCTCTAGCTGGGGCCCTGCCCCGCTTACCTTATTGGAGGGGGGGGTTGACCTTGAAACTCAACCAACCAAAACGGGGGGCTTTTTCCCCCATGATCGCCGGGATTGTTTATATGTTGTTTGGGTTGACTAGCTATGGACCAAGATCTGCACATGTTTTTCATAGTACCGCAGAGTTAGGCTAAGTTAGGTCAGAGACAGGGACGTTCTAAACCTCAAGACCAATGATGCCTAATGACCCCCCTCTCTCTCTCTCTATCTCGAATGCACAGCGTTTGGGCGCGTCGCGACCAACCAAAAAGCCGCAAAATGCCACCAAGTGTATCCATCCTATGAATATTTCTTTCATCCGCAGGTCCCCTGGCCCTGGCCCTGGGACTTAGGCGCAGAACGAGAGCGCGGAGCCGAAGGACCCCAAGCAGGCGGAGCAGGAGCAGATTCTGGGCCTCATGGCGCCAGAGCAGCACATGGCAAATTGGAGAAAAAAGGATAACAAAAATGAGGTTATTCCTTTTGATTTCCTAGGTCCCCTAGTTTATAGTGCCCTTTTACTTGCTTTTCTTTGGAATCCCTTTGCTTTTCGTTTGACTTCCTTTGGTTTCCGCTTTGCTTTCCCCTTGATTTGATTTGGCTTCCTTTGGTTTCCCATTGGTTCGCTTCAGTTTGCGTTGGGGGGAATCCCTTTGCTTTTTCTTTGGTTTCCCTTCGGTTTCCTTTTGTTTCTCTTTTGATTCCTTTGGTTTCCATTGCTTTTGATTTTGTTTCCTTTGGCTTTGGTTTGCCTTTGTTTTCCCATTGCTGCTTTGCCTTTGTTCCTTTGGTTTCCCTTCACCTGGGTTGCCAAGCCAAAATCCTTGCGGAAGGTGTCTTGTCTATTCTTACAATATGATTGTGACCTGCCAACTGTACCGAAGAGCTTCACACAATGACAATGGAGTTGAGGGTACTTGTTGTGCAGCCAAATTAGGATATGTTCATAAGCCCCTTGTAAAGTGCTCCAGCTCATTCTCTATTAATTTATCCGGGCGGAATCAACAAGTCCAAGCCTACAGATGCGGTTGAAACGGGAAACTGCACCTGCCGTTGCATCAAGTTATTCTCCTCGCATGGGTGGTTTTTCTTTGCGTTTCTTTTGTCCCTCAATCTCGCTCCCCGAGTTCCCGGACTTACTTTCCGCCCTGGGCCGGAACACTCCGACTGACACAGGAGGTGGACTTTGTACTTTTTTGGGATGGCCCATTCTTTTGTCGGAAACAAACCGCGTGGTGGCCCTTTAAGTCACTTTTTCGGAAGTCCGATTTAGGGCAAGCAACACATTTTGAAGGAAGTGAACCCAAGGTGTCCAACTTCCAAGGTGCGGCAGATGGACACACGCCGGTGCACCATTTGGACAAAAATCGCGGAGGACCATCGCAGCTTGGGCACAGCTCTTCCGAAATGATTTTATATTTGAGTGCTGACGAAACTATGTTAAACAGTAGTTGACGATTGCCTGAACCCATGTAAAAAGTAAGAGACCAAGAGGTTTTCAAACCCAAACCCTCTCTACTCTTGTGGCTTGCCTGGGATTCTTTGGGGGGAAATCAGGATCCAGGTGTGGTCAACAGGGCGATAGTCTATGCTTCATTTGCAGCGACTCTGAGAAACTCTAATTTCCCATGCCCCCTGTGACCTTGGCGCATGCGTCTGGCCAGCAAGTACATCATATTTGTTGTGGCACCTTTTCATCAAATGATGCCGGCGTACCCTTCTTGGTTTGGTTTAACGGGACACCAACATTTCAGCGGTCCGAATCCCGATTTGGACGCACACCCACAAGCTGCAAGAGTCCCGGTGTAGGGCAAGCCGCATGACCCAGAAGTTGGATTCTTGACACTTGGGAATAGGGCCTAAAGCAGTAAGAGTGGGGTTCTGGGCGATGTGTTAAACCAAACTGCCTCATTCGTCGGAGATGACATGATGTACTAGTTATTATTTAGGCCTTTCAGCAGAAACGCGAGCGGCCCGGTTCCATTTCTAAAATCGGCGGAATATGAGCAGCTAAGTCAACAACTTCTACAATATGTGAGCAGCCTTCTTTTGAGAACGCTTGCAACAAACAGCTCAATTATCCGGGTCAATTGTCAAGGTAACTTAAAACTGGACCACATCCATCCACATCCAAGCATGTCAACATTGATGTTGTTTTTGAGGCTGGTTTGCAAAAGCTGAGGTTCCACTGCGCAAAACGGGGTGTCTACTTTCGCCCCATCTGAGGACACCTTGGGCAGTTCATGGACAAGTTGCAAAACTTCCTCACTTGTTCGGGCCTGGATGACACGGCCCGCAAGCCTTTGGTGGAGGACGGGACGCGTCTTATGGGCCTTCAAAAGGGCAACCCCATGAGGCCAATCTTATCCTTGGCTGGCTGAAGCTTCACTTCGGACGAGGACCCTTGGAAGATCAGAGCACCAAGAGGACAGCGGTTTTGGGGTCTCTATGGTTTTGGGACGAATCCAATATTTGGAGGGTGACGTCCGGGACCCAAACCAGTGGCGCCTAGGGGAACACAGCCTTGTTTTCTGAACGAGCACAGACAGTAGATCATGTCGCGTATGACCTAAATCCAAGCCGAGCGACCGTCAACACCGATCGGTTCTTGGCGCGCCTGTATTGTGGATGTGCCAAGGTATCTTGGTTCCGCTGTGCACGGCGGGGAGGCCCTTGGATGCTGAAGGGATGTATTTATTTGAACCCCGGTTTGACCAATTCAGCAAAGAATTCCTATACCAAGCTTGATAGTCTTGCTTGGTACAGCCATAAGTCCATGTTGCTTGAACAAAAGGATTTCAACACATTTGACATCATCTTGGTAGCTATTGCCGAAAGTTTGTGTTTCTTAAAAAATCATCATCAAGGAACCTTCAAAACCATTTTGGTACAACCAGAGGCGCATGTTGCTGGAACTAGAAGCACCGAAGCCCCCCTCTCAATTGGTGGCTGATACTTCCGTTTCGCTTTACAACCCCAAGAAGGGTGTCAAGCAAGGCACCTCTAAGTTTTTTTTGTTTTTTTTTTTTTTTTTTTTTTTTTTTTTTTTTTTTGGGTGGAGGAGACGCAAAAGGAGGCTCAACACTGCGCGGCAGGCCTTGGGCAAGAGGCCCCCGTGGGGAGTGAGTCAAAGGGTCTCAGTCTCAAAGTGCTTGGCTCTCAGTGCCCCTCATAGACCGTTTGTGTTCGCACGGTCTGACTAGATTTTGTTCTTTTGCGGGGTCCAGCTGGATTCGAAGGACGCCTGTAGACAAGGGCACGGGATCTTGGAGGCACGAGCTGCCTTGATGAAGGTCTTCTAACAAGCTGACCCAACCGCACGTGCATGTTGGTTTCCTTTGCTTGTCTTTTTTTGTCAACAGGGCTGCCAATTTGCTACCAGGGTTACAGGACCCAGTGTTCAGGGTCCAGGGGTTGCCAGACCACTGCTTACCAACTGACCTGGGCTTGCTAGGCTTAGGATTTGGTTTCGTCTCCGGAGACACCTGGTCACCGGTTCACCCAACGACAGGCGTGCGCTGCGCAGAGCACGCCCTTGGGCGTGGCGGAGGAACTGGCCTCCACGCAGATCAAGGCGAGCGAGCCGATTCGGCGAATGCTGTCGTAGGTTCAGGTGCCCTTGAAGAAGCCGTCAATGACCTTTGGGTCTTGTCCCGATGGGTAAAGGGAAGGACCCTCAACCAGGGTATGTTCAAGCCAGATGAGATGCTTTGAGCTTGCCTGAACATGACGCAGAATCTGCACCCTGCGAGTGGGCCGAGAAAAGGTGTCGCCAGGGGACATATGAGTTGGTCCTTGGTTCATCTTGGCCCTTGGGTCCTAAGGAGGGGATCGGACGAACATCCAAGGGGCGTTTCACAAACCAGTCTCCTTTTATTTGAGGGCTTCCCACGAAAAAATAGAAGTGGGAATCGACCCCAAGAAACCCGTCACTTGGCAGCTTGGAAATTGTTGTTGACTCTAAGCGATCGCTTCAAAGGAAACACTGTCCGTCCGTTCAATACTGGTTGCGTGCCCAGTGCCCCGGGGACATTGGATTGCGGTGAGAGGCCTCCTTGGCCTAATGGCAATTTGGTGAGTGTATCCAATGTCGTCCCCATTGCTTTTGATTTTCTCTTACGGGCCAAACTTGTCGCTTTTGACATTTTAATGTGGCGCACACCCCGAGGAAGGTGGACCACTTGGAAGAGGATGGGAGTGCGTTGGGATTGGGTGCAGGTCAGGATTTATCTTTTGTGAATGCACTGAGTTGAGAAACGGAACTCGCTTGACACTTACTGCTGGAGCATAGATTCCCGTGGGCGCGTGAGTCTCTCTCTGTATAGATATGTATATGTGCGCATACATGGTACACATACTCCTACTCATGAGTGATATATGGATTCCTGGAACATACATATATATATATATGATACATTCGTACAAATTGTGCATGAACAGACATATATAGTATTCAGGTTTAGCATAAGTGACAAGTGATGCAAGTAGACAAACACTTTCATACATGCATGACTGACGCACACACACACAGACACACAGACACACACACACACACACACACACACACACACACACACACACACACACACACACACACACACACACACACACACACACACACACACACACACACACACACACACACACACACACACACACACACACACACACCCACACCCACACCCACACCCACACACACACACACACACGTGGACATGCGCAGTGCACATATTTCCATCGAGCATACATACACTGCATACATACACATGTATATACATTGTGTGTATGTATTCATTTACACACACAAACATATGCATGTTAGGATGAATAGGGAAAGAGAGACAGAGAGAGAGATTAGAGAGAGAGAGAGAGAGATCAGAGAGAGAGAGATCAGAGAGAGAGAGAGAGAAGAGAGAAGAGAGAAGAGAGAAAAGGAAGAAAGAGCGAGGGAGAGTGAGAGAGTGCGTGAGACCACGAGAGAGAGAGAGAGAGAGTATAGATCATGTACTCTTTATATGGCACGCTTATTACTTCTTTTCCTCTGGCCTTGGTCCACCGCCTACCCGGAGGTGAGCTCCAACCTTGACGCCGCGGGCTGCGCGCGCTTGCTGGGTGGAGTGCAGAAGGCGCGCAGTCGGAGGCAACACATGAGTCAAGAGTAGTAGCTAGGTGTTCCGTGCGCCCCTTGGAGTAATTCCGTGGATTGACCAGATTCACTTCGTGCCAGTCTCAGTACGGGATGGTGCTTCATCCTTTGCCCCTGGAGCGAACAGTTTTTTTTCCGCGCGAGGATGCAATGACCGACTTTTTCCTACGGGTGCACCTTTCTTCAAGTGCATTCTCAAAGCGGTACTTAGATCCTTTGTGCTTACCCGTTTGCTTTGTGCTCATGCTTACGGGATGGACCTCATGAACATCCCGCGAACGCGAGGAGCTAGCGTTTCTCGTTCCTTGCGTAGGATGCTTGATGAAAAGACCGGGGCGGTCCCTTTTGCATTTGATCCCTTCACTGTTTTGGGGCATACCCCGGGAAAGGAACTTGCAGGTCTTTCAATCCGGGGCCAACATCGATGCCAAGCATGTCAGCTGATTTAGCATTGGGATTGTTTTGATTTCTCCGTGGGGACGCCAAGCCCTGTACTTGGAGGGTTTGGTGGGGTGAACTTTGTTGCTACCTTGCGGGGTCCCATGATCCATGCGTAATGAGTAGAGGGAACATGGGTAAACATGAGTCCCCATCGGGGGAAGGGAACGCGGCCAAAGGAAATCCAACAAGTTACGCGCGCGCAGGCAAGCCAGGCCCTAGGCGGCTGGACGCCCAATGCGGATCAGAAAGGCCTGGAAGCGGAAGCGTTCACGGGTACATTGTGTCGTTTGCGGGGGCCATGTTTGTTGGTTTTCAGGGGAAACCAAAGAAACACCACACTTTGTAGTGGGCCCCTTGGGACACAAGGCATATTACAGGTGAAAAGACAAAGAACCTAGGTGGCCTCAGTTGCCATTGAGCCTTCGGGCAAACCATTGAGCTTTTGGGGTGAAAGATGCAGGGTGAGCAGAGAGGTTCTTTCGGTGTGTGCTTTTTGAGTCGGTACCTTTTATGCCTTGCTTTACACCAACACCCAAATGGTTCGAAATCCATTTTTGCCCACTATTTCGGCACAAACCCAGGTCCCCCACCGCCCGCCTCCCCACGCTGCGAGCAGCGTTGTACACTTTTGATTGGCTGTGGCCTCAATGCTTCAGAGACCAAGTTCTTGTGGCTTCCCGTATGTGGTCAATTGTCTCCCCCCACCCTATCCCTGTAGCAAACCTGGGGAAAATGTGGGCCTTTGGACTCCCTGTACATTCTTTTAGGAGTGACTGCTCTGTGCCTTCTTGCAGTCTGTCAGGGTCCGCGAGTCAATGACTCAACAGAGACCACTGTCTCACCCGCGCACTGAGATCACCGGATCTTGCTTTTTGGTGTGGTGCTCAGTCCATTGTGACTAGGGCTGGATCCTTCAAAATTCCGCACCCAAGCGCGGATTCGCACGCCCACCCTATGGCCGGGTCCATTTCCCAGCCATCTTTTCGGTCGGCAAGACGCCAGGGGAGTTCATCCAAGTGGAGCTGGGCCGGACCTCCATTTTGTGCGGGTTGGCCATCCAGGGACGCAGACCCGCCTCAGGAGCCGAACCAAAAATGCGTCGAAGGTGTCGACGGTGGGTTGCAGCTTGTTGGGGTAAGGCAATCTCAACCTGCCTAAGATCCACGCGTGTTTTCTCTTCCTTTCCCAGGAACATCCGATTCCCCGTATTTGTTTGAATGGACGAAATATGTATCATACTCTGAAAGTGTAGTTTTTTGGATCAGTTGATCAGTGGCACCCTTTTCCTGGTGGTCTGGCGGCTTCCCCACCGATGGTCAACCCGCAAAAGGGTTCCAATCATGTTTCTACCAGGGTCACCGACCAGCTGGTCTCCTCGATATTTGTTTCATATTTAAGGTCACTTTAAAATATGACACCTGACTCTGACCTGAAAGTCTCATTCTTGTGTCCCCACATTTGGGCCAGCGATTCCCTAACGTGGCACGAGACAGAGGGTCTCTTTTACAAAAGAGCTGGGATTTAGTAGTCTCACGGGAACCTCTTGACCACCATGTGTCCACCAAAGGGACATGAATTCCCTGCATTTGTTCAGCTAAGCGTCCATGGTTGGACACAAATCCCCCGCATTGTCCACCAAAAGAATTCGTGGTTGTACATGAATGTCCTACATTTGTTTATAAGAGGGTCCGTGGTTGAACATGACTCCCCCGCATTTCATGTCTGTTAGCTGGGCCCCAGGATCTTGGGAGCAGACGGGGCCGCTCTTGGACAAACTCTTGGAGTCCTCCGATCCGGTGCCCCCGGCGCGCCTCTACAAGCGCCCGCCCGTGCGGCTCATCCACGCCTCTCGGGCGGAACCGGGATTCGGCCTCGGGTTGCCGGTGGGTTTTCTGAGAAGGGCGCCCTGAGCGCAGGGTATAACGTGTCAAACAACCGGATGAGGGAGTCCCCGAGGCGGTTGATTTGCTTTTCGATCTTTTTTTTGTTTATCATTAGAATTATTATTATTATTATTTCTGGGAGTTATCAAGGTCAATCTAATTGAAAATGGTTGTTTCCCCTTAGCCAGTGGTGCAGATTCAGAGCGCCGCAGGACCCTACGCTTGTGCTTTTCAGCCCATCAACATGTGAACAAGGCGATGATTCGGCTCGGTCGCGATGAAACCGAGGCAGCTCTCATGGAGCAAGTCTGAATTTAAGATAAACGGAAGGCTTGCTTTGTGGCTTCACCAGCAAAACCTTAAAGCATTTTGGAGAATGACCGCTAGTGATCGGCAGGAGGTCAAGACCAACTGAGGAAGGAAGGCTTGCAAGAGTGTGTGTGTGTGTATGCGTCTGGTCAATTACAACGTGGTGATGTTAGAGCCTATGGAGAAGAACATTGCTGAATGGACAATCGTGACAATTGTGGGGCAACTTTCGGGCATGTCACTACATTGGCGTGTCGTCACGCAAGCTGTCCCTGAAAGAAAAGTACGTCGAGACCATTGAGGACAAACCTGGCACTAGAGGAATAAGATAAGTATGTGGAGCTTTGCAGCGGTTGTAGCATGTTGTTCCACCGTTAAGATTTGGGTGTATTTCTTTTGATTGAAGCTACTTTCGGCCTTCTGCCGTTTGTTTCCCATGGCCACCGGGGGTTTGGGCGATGCTGTGGCCGATTTTCTCAGGACATCTTCCTGATTGCGCACTTGCGTCACCATGCTCTGGATGGTGGCCGCTTAGCAAATCATGGCCTTGGACGCTTCGGGCAGGGGCTGAAGTTGGCCCAACTGCCAAAGAATTGTGTTTGTTTAGGTGATTCAAAAGAAGCCAAAAGGACAGGCCACCATGTTTGGGGTCCCCCTACTTTGACACGTGCCCCATTCATGGCAGCTCTTCAAGTTAAGATTGATTGGAAGTTCACCGAAGTTTCTTTTGGTTCGGGCGGGGTTTCCCGATTATGCGACAAACCTGGTCAATCGAAATGAAAGCCTCACCATGAAACCTGGTGACCGGAGTCACACATCCAAGCAGAGGACGGGCAAATCGTTTTTTGCACGTCACGCGGTTCGGATGGAGCGCCGGTAGAGTGCCGCCAAGCTTCTCCGAGCACAACTATCTTTACTCTCCCATCCACGGACATGGAACCTCAGAGGTCACAGGGTGTCCTGGACGACCTGTGTTTGTTTAAGGGACCGTCTGGTTGGTTCGATTCATGCTAGCGGAGAGGAGGGTAACTGCATGGGTGGGCATCCTTTCGACATCATTGGGATTTATGTCCACCAACCTTTTACCCCTTTAAAGCACATCATAGTCATTCGCCTGTCTGACAGGCGGCATTCGGACAAGTCCCACGGTTGTCGAAGCGTGTTGGTTCTAGACAGGCACTATCGGTGATACCCTTTGAGATTCACATATGATCAAGTTGCTTTGGTTGGATTGATAGGAACCAATCAGTTTGGCAACACAGCAACTTGCACCCCATTTCCACAAGAGACTCAGACTGGGTTGTTAAAAGTATATCCTCGATCCAGATTTTCTGGATGGTAGTGGTTTGTGGCTTCCCTTGGATTCTGCTCGGATCTCCTTCAATAACATTGTCAGACTTCGCTTACAATTGTAGCTTTTTGCCTTTTTGGGTGTCCATCATTTGTCTTTCAATCAGCAACATCAAAGTCTGGTCATGAATAGCTCATGTTTAAAGATTGTTTTGACAGACCCTGAACACATTGCTTCGGTGTACGGGGTTGCGCCAACCCCATTTTGAAGAACCCAATCAGCAGAGTTGGGCAAAGTCTGTTTAAGCAAGGCACTCTTTTAAGGGCAAGCAAGTTCTCCCCTCATTTCCTTGTTCATCCTTGTTCACCTTTTGGTCCTTGTTACTCGAGAGACTGGACACGCGCCCCCATTCTTTTGCGGCCTCTTCCAGAAACGCGTGCCTTCTCAGGGCTTCTCATGTGTTTGTGTGTTTCTTGTAACGTGTCTGATCAGGAAGAAGAACATGTGCCAGGAAACAGTTGCGCCAGGTCATGTGTGTGTGTGTGTCTTGCAACGTGTCTGCAGCTTGGCCTCTGCCAGGCAGCCCAGAATTCACTCCCACCCAGTTGGACTATGACCAGCTGAACAAGGCCGAGCGCCAGGCCAAGGCGAGGCACGCGCGGTAACGCGGTAGCGCTGCTCTGGCGTGATGGTTCTCGGCGAGGTTCGTTTCGTGTGCCCTTTGAATTGGGGGAAACATTAGGCCATCCAACCGCTCCCGCATTTCCCCTTCAAATAATGATTTGTTTATATCAATATGAATCAATGCCACGCTGCCAAAGTTGCTGTCATGCTCCGGGCCCATCGGCCCATCCATGAAAAGCGTTGCCTCAAGCCATGCCAGCTGGGCTGAAAAAAATACCCCGCGCCTTTTCGTTATTTTAGTGCCTCCGGCTCAGGCCGCCGACATTACAGGCCTGCTTTCTTATTTGCGTCCCTTTGGAATTGTCCCCTTGCCCCCTTCCCCTCTGAGATTTTTGCCCCCCTTTCTTTGTTGAGATCCATTCCCCCTTTCCGCCCTAAGGCCTTTTCTCCCTCTGTTTTTTTCCCTTTTCCTCCCTAAGATGTTTTCACCCCTCTCCCTGTTGAGATCCTTTCCCCCCTTTCCCCCCTAAGGCCTTTTCCCCCCTGAGATCTTCTCCCTTTGCCTCCCTAAGATCTCCCAGATCGTCTCCCTTTCCTCCCTAAGATCTTCCCCCCCCTTTCCTCCTTAAGATCTTTCCCACCCTTTCCCTGTTGAGATCCTTTCCCCCCTTTCCCTCCCAAGGCCTTTCCCCCCCCATGAGAGCTTCTCCCTGTTCCTTCCTAAGATCTTTTCCCCCCTTTCCCTGTTGGGCTTCCCCCCCTAAGTCCTTTTCTCCCAGATCTTCTCCCTTTCCTCCCTAAGATTTTCCCCCCCCCTTTCCTTCCTAAGATTGTTTCCCCCCTTTCCCTGTTGAGATCCTTCCCACCCTTTCCCCCTGAGGCCTTTCCCCCCCTGAGAGCTTCTCCTTCCTTAGATCTTTCCCCCCTGTCCGTGTTGGCCTTTTTTCCCCCAGATCTTCTCCCTTTCCTCCCTAAGATCTTTTCCACCCCTTTCCCTGTTGAGATCATTTCTCCCCTTCCCCCCCTAAGGCCTTTGCCCCCAGATCTTCTCCCTTTCCTCCCAAAGATCTTTCCCCCCCTTTCCCTGCTCAGATCCTTTCCCCCCTTTCCCCCCTAAGGCCTTTCCCCCCCTGAGATCTTCTCCCTTTTCCTCCCTAAGATCTTTTGCCATTTTTCCCTGTTGAGATCCATCCCCCCTTTCCCCCCTAAGGCCCTTTCTCCCTCTGAGTTTTTCCCTTTTCCTCCCCACGATGTTTTCCCCCCTCTCCCTGTTGAGATCCTTTCCCTCCTTTCCCCCCTAAGGCCTTTTTTCCCCCTGCGATCTTCCCCCTTTTCCTTCCTAAGATCTTTTCCCCCCTTTCCTTGTTGAGATCCTTTCCCGCCCTTTCCCCCCTAAGGCGTTTTCCCCCCCAAGATCTTCTCCCTTTTCCTCCCTAAGATCCTTTGCCCCCTTTCCCTGTTGAGATCCTTTCCCCCCTTTCCCCCCTAAGGCCTTCCCCCCCCTGAGATCTTCTCCCTTGTCCTCCCCAAGATCTTTTCCCCCGAGATCTTCTCCCTTTTCCTCCCTAGGATCTTCTCCCACCTTTCCCTGTTGAGCTCCTTTCCCCCTTTTCCCCCTAAGGCCTTTTCAGATCTTCTCCCTTTTCCTCCCTAAGATCCTTTGCCCCCTGTCCCTGTTGAGATCCTTTCCCCCTTTCCCCCCTAAGGCCTTTTCCCTGCCTGGGACCTTCTCCCTTTTTCACTGAGATCTTTCCCCCCCTTTCCCTGTTGAGATCCTTTCCCCTCTTTCCCCCCTACGGCCTTTCCCCCCGCTGGAGATCTTCTTCCTATTCCTCCTTAAGATCCTTTGCCCCCTTCCCTTTAAGGCCTTTCCAGATCTTCTCCCTTTCCTTCCTAAGATTGTTTCCCCCCTTTCCCTGTTGAGATCCTTCCCACCCTTTCCCCCCTCAGGCCTTTCCCACCTGAGAGCTTCTCCCTTTTCCTTCCTTAGGTCTTTCCCCCCTTTCCCTGTTGGCCTTTTTTCTCCCAGATCTTCTCCCTTTCCGCCCTAAGATCTTTTCCACCCCTTTCCCTGTTGAGATCATTTCTCCCCTTTCCCCCCTAAGGCCTTTGTCCCCAGATCTTCTCCCTTTCCTCCCTAAGATCTTCCCCCCCCCCTTTCCCTGCTGAGATCCTTTTCCCCCTTTCCCCCCTAAGGCCTTTCCCCCCCCTGAGAGCTTCTCCCTTTTCCTTCCTAAATCTTTTCCCCCCTTTCCCTGTTGGGCTTTCCCCCCTAAGTCCTTTTCTCCCAGATCTTCTCCCTTTCCTCCCTAAGATCTTCCCCCCCCCCCCTTTCCTCCCTAAGATCTTTCCCACCCTTTCCCTGTTGAGATCCTTTCCCCCCTTTCCCTCCCAAGGCCTTTCCCCCCCTGAGAGCTTCTCGCTTTTCCTTCCTAAGATCTTTTCCCCCCTTTCCCTGTTGGCCTTTTTTCCCCAGATCTTCTCCCTTTCCTCCCGAAGATCTTTTCCACCCCTTGCCCTGTTGAGATCATTTCTCCCCTTTCCCCCTAAGGCCTTTTTGCCCCAGATCTTCTGCCTTTCCTCCCTAAGATCTTTCCCCCCCCCCAGTTCCTTGTTGAGATCATTTATTTCCCCCCTTTTCCTTCTAAGGCCTTTTCCCACCCTCAGTTCTTCTCCCTTTTCCTCCCAAAGATCTTTCCCCCCCTTTCCTCCCTAAGTCCTTTTCCCTGAGTTCGTCTCCCTTTGCCTCCCTAAGATCTCTTCCCCCCTTTCCCGCTTAAGATCCTTGCCCCCGTTTCCCCCCTAAGGCCTTTTCCCCCCAAGATCTCCACCCTTCTCTTCCCAAAGTTTTTTTCTCTCTTTCCCGATTGAGATCCTGTCCCCCGATTGCCCCTTAGGGCCTGTTCCCCCCGAGAAAGATTTCCCTTTTCCTCCCAAAGATCTTTTCCCCCCTTTCCCCCTTAAGGCATTTTTTCCCCAGATCTTCTCCCTTTCCTCCTTGAGATCTTTCCCCCCTTTCGCTGTTGAGATCCTTTCCCCCTTTCCCCCCTTCATTTCCTTCACCAGCATAGGCAACATCCCCAGCATCACTTGCATCATCCGCATCCTTGGCAGGCGCTGATGCGGATGATGCAGGTGATGCTGGCGATGTGCCGCTGGAGCTGCTAAGGATGCGAAAGCGCACCCGGGGGGAATCGAACACCCCAATGTTTTTGACAAACTGAGTTGCAAGCCCGCACAATGAACAGATTTAGTGAAGCGTCTTCGAATCACCGCGTGGTACGTGGACCCCCCCCCCGCAATAGTCTGAAATGCTGCCCCTGGGGAGGGGTTAGGGGAGGGGTAACAGGTAAAGAGGTAAGGAGCATTTCTTATGTCCAACACGCCGCCTGTTGTCGGCGGATGTAAGGGGCCGTCCCTTAACTTGTTTCGCAGGCCAAAACCATTGTAAACCGATACAGGGGAAGAAAAACCGATACCCCCAGAAGCCATGAAGACACACATCAGGTCCAAGTTGTCGTCGCAAGCCAAGATCGCGGAATCATAAATTTGCAGGGCCCAAACCGATACCCAAACCGATACCCAACCGATACCCAACTCAGTGGCCGCCACGCCGAATCCAACCATCTGTCCTGCAGCCTGCCCTGGAGCTGCCAAAATGCACTTTGCGTACCACATTTGTACTGAAAATCTTACTTGAACTGAAAAGCTGCAATTTTCGAGCCGGAGCTGCCAAAGTCTACTGCGCATACTACTGAAAAGTTGCGACTTTCCAGCTGGAGCTGCCAAAGTGTACTTTGCGTACTACACTTGTACTGAAAAGTTGCGACTTTCCAGCTGGAGCTGGGAGCTGGCAGAGTGTACTTCGCAGACTACACTTGTACGGAAAGTCACGACTTTCGAGCTAGAGCTGCCAAAACACTGCAAACCGATACTAGGGCATAAGGATACAAGGGTTGTCCACGGGGTTTGTTTTTCAACCAAGCTGTTTTGGGGGAAGTCTTTGTCTGGCCAGGCAATCTTTGTGCATGTGTGCGTGCGCTTTTTTGGAGCTGGTCGCCTTTTTACCTTGGTTTACAGAAGCCAATGGAGAACCCACCATTCGGGCGTAATTTGCAGATCGATCCACATGGTCCCGCAAGCACCGCCATGTCTTCCCCTCAGCGGACCCGTTGCATCCTGGAACCCACTTGTTGGACAGGTCACCCACAGCCCTTTTGGGCTCCATGTTTGTTGCAGGGGAGTACTTAGCTGATCCACAAGGTGTCCCTACGGCGTTTGCCATTCGGAGCATTTCCATGCGACCCAATGGTTGAATGATCGAAACTAGGAGCCCTTTCGAAAGGAACTCAGGAAACCAGCCAATCTTTTGTTCAGGCAGTCGCCCCTTTGTTGGGGGGGGGCCTGAACAGGAGACTAGGAAAAAAAGGTCATGTCATATCTTGTTTTCAGCCCAGATAGGCTCCACCTTGGTCTTTCAGGGCACAAAACCAGACGCTTGACCCTTTCTCCCCCACAAGGTCCTGGTTAGAAAGAAACGATTAGCAGGATTGGGGTTTTTCGCATATAGGGGACCCAACCAACGAAGAGTGTCCATGTGAGACACCAGTCCTCTTCGCCAGGTGGAGTTTTTCGAGCTGCTGCTCTCCCGGATCAACCAGTCCATCCAAACCTGGCAGTGGGAGGTGGCGCCACTGAAACTCACCGCTGCCGAGCCTTGGAACCCGAGGCGCTGAGCCCCCCCCCAAAATGGGCGGGTTGTCCCCTCGTCCCGGACGAAAGCAAGCCCACAAAGGGGTGCATACCCAACAAAGACTTTAAATGGTAGACCCTTGTTTGATGGTTTCAAAGTGGAACCAGAAGCAGAGGGCAGAGTGAGGACAGAATTCAGCTGAGGAAATCCTGGGGGGCAAGAACACCGCGGAGAGCAACCGCATGCTGCAGCGACCCATCTGCACATTTTGTGTTTGACCCCATGGGTTGGCCAAACTTGCACACTGATTTATTCAGCGAAACTTCAAGCAATCATTGATTGGCAGCTTTCTTGATCAGGTTGTGTTGGCATTCGAACTTTGATTACTTTGGGTTGACAGCTTTCTTTAGTTTGGGCTCGGCCCAAAGCGACTATCATTTCATTTCCTGGCCAATCAACTCAACAGGTGAGTTTTTCCGGAGCCCCAGCCAAACCTTCTTGAAGGTCACTTGACACTTGTGTAGTGAACTCAGCTGATCACATCGAACCAAACAAGGCCTCCCAAAATCAAGTTTCTTGACAAAAGCGCCGCTTTTGGGTCTCGCGGCAATTTGCAATTCACGCCACAGAAAGATAAAGAAGGTCCCCTGGGTTCTTCATTTTGAGCCACATGTTATGGGCAAATGAAAGCAATCGGCCCGAAGGGCTTTGGTATGCGACCTCACCCCAATATGAGTGTGTCTTTGTTTGAGGCACCCTTGTTGGGGTTTCCCTGTTTCGAGACCAACCCTTATTATATAAGATTCCTCTTAAACGCCCTCGAAGGGTCTGAAAATGTATTGTTTTTTGTATGCAATAATAGCTGATGATATCTAGACAATGAGTTATCTTTCCTTAGCAAGCCAAAGTACATCAGGCAAGCAATTTATTCGGCTTCAAGATCTTGCCCAGGTTGATGTGCTATCTGACCCTGCGCAAGAAGACAGAGGATGCCACTGTGGCTTGCTTGCATGCGTGGAAGTGTGTGTGTGTGTGTGTGTGTTTGTGGGTCTGTGAGCCCGTATTAGTGTTTTCCTTTCGCCGCTCAAGTTATACAAGCTGTCTGCGAGGGTCGCCAGTTGTCCACCGTATCTATAGTTCCAGATGACATCAACATCACAATCACTACTTGAAATGCTCGGCAATTGTCCACGCGAGGCACAGCCAGAGTTAAACAGTTTGCGCAAAGGCGGAATGCCACAAAAACTGGGTTAGCTGTGTTGTGAAATCGTTTCGGCTAAACATGCAAAACAAGGAACGATTATTAGCCAAGACTGCACTTGTGCGCACTCGGAAGCAAAGGAGGACGCTGTAAATTCCCTGAATTCCAATGTCCTTTCGAGTAGAGGGACATGTTAATCGGCTGCTAAACGCCCATTCGATCAGAGGGTGTGGCCATTCGAGATGCTCAGAGCGCATTGACCGTTCTCACCTTGTACCTGGGTGTCAGTCCTGAGCTCTTGTCATATGAATCTTGAGCTCTGCAGTCCGTTTTTAGTTGACCCCTCACGTTTCTGCCGGTGCTTCAATAGCCTTTCCAAGGGCTTGCACTTCCTCAAAGAACACTCCCGTAACGAGAAGACAACCTCACGAATTTTCCCATTTGGGTGTGGGTCAAAACCAATGGTACCATTTTGGGGTAGGTGCACCGCCATTTTATTGATTTTCGTGGGGATTGGGATATTCGCTGGGGGATAACCGGGGTTTTGACCCATGGCCATATCCTTGGGTGCCTCAACCGGTGCTCAGGGCTGCGCAGGGACCTTCAAGCTGGAAGATCAGTGGGTCACCAAGTACACCCTCTCCTCCAGCGCTGCAGCGCGGCAGAGTTTGCGTCCACGGCCCTCGTTGTTTGGGGAAAATACGGCTGTGGGTCACAAATGGGTACCCAAAATGGAACGCTGGTAAATGGAACCAAGGACTAAAACCTGCTGTCCCCTGGTGGTTCAATTTTGACCCATACCCATGTTGTGACCTCATCAAGGGGCGAGGCGATCTTCATGAGTTGGTTCCTTTCCTGGAGATTTCCTCGATTTTCGCTGGGATGATTCTTGGCACTTCTGTTTTCCAGGGCGAAAGGTTGCCAAGCCAATGGGCAACACTCAGCGTATTTCGCGGAGTTGAGTGGCCTGATATACCCAGAAAGCCGCAAACCATTGTTTCCATTATACATGAAGCTGCGCTGGTGTGAGCATGGTTCTCGAAATACCGCTCTCTGCGACACCAAGGAGGCTTACCTTTTGGACAAGCTGCATGTAATATAGCAACCCTCTGGGCGATGGACTTACATGTTGCAGTGACATGGTTGGCTGGAAATATCCGCGTCACGTTCGCAGCTTCTCCGACCACACAACCTTTGGATCGCTGGTTGACAGGGCAGCCTGGTTGGTGCGAGAACCTGAAGGGGCCGCAATGCAGTTGACAACGACCCTTCTCGTCCTCTCCAATTTCGAGGGTGGTATTTGGCCAGTTCCAGTTTTCTCCTGAGTGTATCGCCAATAAAAAACATGGCCGGGGGAGGGTACAAGGGGCAAGTCTAGGGGTCGCTTTCATGGACCCAGCCGCGGGGGCGGCGGGCGGCTTTTGGATCGGACGGGATGAGGACGGCAAGAGCTGGCAGCCTTTTACCACCTCGAACCCGGACAAGCCGAAGGCTGCGCTGCACTGTGCCCTGGGTTGTTTCTCCCTCCCCGAGTTGGATTATAATTGATGGGGGGTATGCACTATATGCTTGTGTTTTTCAGGTTCCTGGAGACAGGCGACATCATTTTGTTGTTGCCTGTCTGGAGGTTCGGGTGCTGAGTCGTTGTGGTCATGCGCTGGCCAGCGACAGAGGAATCCGACATGAACAAGGGGTGCTGGGCATTCGACTTTTTGTTGCGTACAAATTTAGTGGCAAGCAACAAGTTGGGGCTTGTGTTTGGCCGATCCGCTTAGTGGTTGTGCCATGGTTTAACCCAGCCTGGGCCTCGCGCAGGTCAAGTGCTTTGAAGGCCCTCAAGACGGCCAGCAGGCTCGTGAACTTTCACAAGCCAAGATCGAATTGGTTTGCATGCTTTGCGCTCGAGGGAGGGTAATTACTGGTATGATGGTCGGCCTGTATTGCAACCACCTGCATCTAGGGTATTGCTCGAAGTGTCCCTTGCACGCGGAATACCAGAGATCTCCATTTGTGGTGTTGTTTCCCTCAGGACAAGCCAGAGGACTGGAATTGGGGGCGTCCACTCCCATCCCCTCCAAAAGGGCAATCTTGTGAACCTTGAGATCAACTGGTGTTTCGGGCATTTCAGGTGGCACAACTTCCTCCGATCGATCTGTGTCGTGCTGTGGGGATAGACTACGCTCCATGATAAACCCGCAAATTGATTGATGCGTATTCGGTTTGCCTTTAATCCAACATAGCCCCAACAAAGGCACCTCGAACAAATACAGCTCCATGGGAACAACTCTGGTGCCAAGCTAATGGAGAGGTTTACAGGTGAGCCTTGGATTGAAGGTCAAGGTACGTAAAGATTGGAGGGTCGTGCTGCAATCCAGCACGCAGAGAAAGTGGATTGCTCACAAGTATGATTTTACATGTTCATACAAGTTGAATTGTTTTCCTTTGTTGCGGATCATTCAGCACGCGTGTGTTGTCCAACATATGCCTTGCAGAAGCAATTCTTGGGACCGAGACGCAAACATCCACACCAGCTTTGGAAGTACGCTAAAGACAACATTCGACTGAAAACCACATCGCACGTATCGCACCAAAGGCCCAAGCAAAGTGAGCCATTCTATCAAACAGAGGCATTTGTTGGCATAGTATCGCCATGTATGCCATTGGCCATTTGGACATGTATTTCCCACAGATTCAACATGTATAATTCCTATGTTGGCAATTTGTGCATGCAGAGGTGCTACAGGTCTCAGAAACATCAGCACTGTTCACCCAGTTTCCCTGTTTGTTTGGTGGCAACAACTGCCATACTGGGGAACTGGGATTCGATGTGCGCCTGCCGTGCGAGCCAGGTGCGCTATCAATCGCTTTGGGAGCCTTGGCACCTAACTGGCCTGTTTCCTTAAACCACAGTGAACTGCTTCCTTTTCGCGTTTTCGACCGAACCTCCCTGGAAATCAACTACCAACAAAAAGGACCCATGTATTTTCTCGGGGCCACAGGAGATCCGGTGTCAATTGGTATGATCCGCTTTGCAGTGCAAAACCAGAGGAGCAGCATATAATCAGTTGTAGGGTTTCCCTTGTTTGCAACACCTAGCAAAACCCACAGGGCGGAGGTGGTGAGTTACGCAAAGAGTCGGATGTCATCCTTGCCATTTGACAGGACGCGTCTCCCTGGGACACTTGAGAATTGTCATGATCGTCAGGGTTTGGTGTGTGTGTCTGTGTGTAGCTACGTTGCCCTTCTATTAAGTCTATTGTGCTGAAAATATGGGAGCCCAAAAAAAATGTCGTTTCCTTTTGGCTTCCGTGCTGGGTTGGCCAAGTTTGACTGATTTGTCTATTGTACCTAGGTCCCCCAGTATTGACCTTTTACTCTTTTTGGGGGAGGCTTCCCCTACTAAAATAGACTACAGAGAAAAAAACAAAAACTTATTCTAACCTCTCTACTGGAGGACCTAGGTACTTCAAAGCCACCTGGAAATGGGGGCCTCGCCCAGTCGGCCACGGAGATGCGCACGGTGAAGTTTTTGCGGCTCACGCCAGTGGAGTGGCACGTCCATCCAGGCGCTTCGTCGACGTGGAACCACCCCAAAGGGACCCCCGCCACGTGTTTGTTGGGCTCAAAACGAGTTGGATTTTTAGGGTAGGCTAAATATGAGCAGAGTCAGAAACTATGATTTCTGTGTACCCCAGCTGTGGGCCAAGAAATGAGCCAAGGCTCCTGTTTTTCCATGCTGGGGGCTTAGTCATCTTCCAGTTAAAGCTCGCTGGTTGGAAAGAGGGAATGAGTTGGAATGACCCCGTCTGAACTATCCATCTGGTGGTTCCCTTGAAGTGTTCATTGCCTTCCCTCTGAGGCCACCCAAAATCAGGAATCAGGATCCATGGTTTTGACGATTTGTGGGGGATATCAAAGCTGGAAACAGGGACACCAAAGTCAGATGAAAGGGAAGCTAGAAGCAGCAGATCTTGATCATCTTTCAAATCAAACCTATTCCTAGAAGATCGCCCCAAACACGCGCACCTGTTCGAAACTCAAAAGCTCAGGGCTGAGCCGGACTTCGCGTCTTTTGAAACTTGGGGGTAATCTGGAGACAACCAATATGCGTGTGAGCACTGGTGGGTGCGGGTGCGGGCGTGCGGCTGTGGGTGCGGGTGCGGGCGTGCGGGCGTGCGGGCCTGCCTGCCTGCCTGTTTGTCTGTTTGTTTGTTTCTTTGTTTCTTTGTTTGTCTGTCTGTTTGTCTGTCAGTGTGCGTGTGGTTACCCTTCCTCCTAACATGGCACCTGACAAAAAAGGTACTTGGAAGATCAGGTTCCTCCCGGAGGGAGTTCCTGTCAGGGCCGCGGTTTCCCTTTTGGAGTCAGCCAACCGCAACGAGGAAGCAACGAAGCGGAGCCTTGGCGAGGCCTCCGGCTGGAGCTGTATGGCTTCCCTGAGAACCTGCAGAGCTCCGGCGCCGTCAGCGAAAACCAATGCCGCACCCTCGGCGCGGCAGCTGGAGCGTTTTGCTGGTTTGGGCCCATTCACCAGGGTTTTACACTGGAAGGGAAAAGAAGTGGTTTCCTTGGAAGTGCATTTCAGTTTACTCCAATCAGGTCGGCGCCTATAGTATATCCAACGGGTTGAGCACTTGTAATCCAAAGATGGTAACCCTGGTAATCCGAAGCACACCAAGCCACTTTTCAGGTTAGTGCTAGACTGGGGTGGGGGTGGGAATAGCGGACGGTGCGGAAGGTCAGCTGGGGTTCTCTCAAAGGGATCGCTTTGGGTTGGTGTTGAGTGCAATGGCTATGACTTTTAATAAGAAACCACCTCCAAAGTGGTTAATTAGTGCACATGAATCATCGCCGGAATGATGTCCAAAGGTTCCGGGGCCCCGGAAGGGGTCTCATAGGGATGATAATTGTTTGGGATGGAAGGACATCAAAAGAAACATTCACCTGGAGGGAATTGGTCCCTAATCTTAAACTCAACACCAACACAAAGGTACGACCATGTGTTGCAGCCAAAAGACTGATGAAACATATAATAAATTAAAAGTTTTGATACTCGGGTATGCATGAGTGTAATTGGGGTAGCAGCTCAAAAGACAGCTTGGCGCATCCTTGAGCATCGTTTCCAGAGGAGCTTCGGCACTCCAGATGTTGGTTTCAAAGAACCGAAATTCCCACAGCTAGAACGGGTAAGGCTGGGCCTGCGTGTCTGACATTTTCTCAGAGTGGTCAGCAACCGTATACTATACTTGTTTGTTTTTGTGTGTGTATTGCAACGCATTTGTATACATACATATCTAATGTAAACACCGCATGAAATGCACGCGTATTGTGTATTTAAAAGTCTGCCATTTTGTTTGTAGAGCGGGCGCGTTTTGGTCGTCCCGCTTGCGGACTGCGCTGCAGGCCGCTTAGACGTGGTCAAACGCCATACTGCACTGCTGCAGGCGAGGTACCGCTGGATTTTCTGCAGAGACATAGAGGTCACTAGATTCCTACAAACACCAGGGGACTAATTGGTTCTCACATGTGTTGGGGAAGAAAGTAGACAATCATGTAGGTTTGTTTCCAATCTAAGGAAGCCCCGAAATGGGTGCCTTTCAATTTATCATTTTGAGAAGGACCGAATGGTTCAGACAGGAGCTCAAGCAAACTATCACGAAATAATCTGTATATACCTACATGTTGGATCCCCCCCTGTATGTCTGAAACCGCACCCTCTGCGAAGCAAGCACGGATGGGAATACTTCACATCTAGATGTTTTGCTTGGGGGACAGCCTCTCTCCCACCAGAGGCCCCAACCCTAGGCCGTTGGACAACGCAGCCCTGAATCCCTGACCCATGCCTATCAGAATTGCTACGGCGTCACGAATTTTCAGCTTTTAACAGCGAAGTCATTTCAGACGTTCAGTCAATCTAGTTCATTTGGGCTCCGATTTGGATCCGTTCCATCAAGTGAGCAGCACTCAAACGCTGTATTGGCCATTTATGTGGTTCTACCTGATTTCATGAAGGCGGCAAGGCCTACACAAGTCACAAGCCTTCAGAACCGCCTTGGTAGAACCAACAAGCCAATCGGTGTTGTTCGCTGCTTGCGGCTCTCAAGTCGCCTACCGTCCGCGTTCCGCTCAGCGCTGCCTGGGGGTGGCAAGCGCCAGCGCCGCGGAGAAGTGGAAGCAGATGCAGAAGGCGGAGGAGGAGAAAAGCCCGGGGCCGAGCCGAGAGGAAAACACGCAGTCGAAGGCGATGTGCTGCGCACATGTGTTTGTAAGAATGTGTGTGTGTGTGTGTCTTCTTGTGTCTGTGTTTGTGTGTTGTGCGTCTTTGTGTGTGTGTGCTTGCGCCGGTGTTGTTTGTGTATTTGCGCGTGGTTGTGTGTGTGTGTGTTGTTTGCGTGTGCGTGGGTGTGTGTGCGTGTGTGGGTGTGTGTGCGTGTGTGTGTGTTCGAGTGGTTTTATCCTTGTATGTTTGCCGTGTTTGCGCTTGCATGTGTGTGTGTATATGTCTTTGTTTGTTTGCGTGTTTGTGGGTTTCTGTATTTGTTTGTCTGTTTGTTTCGATGCTTGTTTGCTTTCTTGTTTGTTTGTTTGCTTGCTTGCTTGCTTGCTTGTTTGTGTGTTGGGTTGTGTGGCTGTTTGCGCGTTTGTGTGTGTGTGTGTGTTTGCTTGCGTGCGCGTGTGCTTGCGTGTGCGTGTGCTTGTGTGCCTCTGTGTGTGTGTGTTTACTTGTGTGCTTGTGTGTTTGCGTGTTTGCGTGATTGTATTTGTGTGTTTGGGTGTTGGTGTGTTGCGTGACTTTTTGCGTGTCTGTGTGTCTGTGCGTGAGTGTGTTTGTGTTTGTGCCTGTGTGACACTGTGTGTGTGTGTGTGTTTGTCTGTGTCTGCCTGTGCATGTCTGTGAGTGTGTGTGTATGTGTGTGTTTTGTGTGATTTTGTGTGATGTGTGTCTTCGAGTCGTTGTGCCTAGTGTTTGTGTTTGCTTGTTTAACGATTGATTGTGTTTGTTGATATGTGTGCATGTTTCTTTGCGTTTGCGGTGTTAAGGCATTGCTTTTTGTTTTGGCAACTATTTGACTGGTGCTATAGGAGCAAGCAAATGCAGTTCCCAATGAAGGCATCTTTCCCAAAGTAGGGGAGCCCCAAAAATGGCGGGTTCCTTTCTGATTCCCTTGAAAATCCAGTTTCACGCGCGTACCTCCCTGCCCCGTTTCCCAGCAGCCTCTTACGTTTAGCCTGTGTTCGATTGAGGTCAGCAAGCCATCGCAGCCAAGACGGCGGTGGAGCAGCAACTGCAAGACGCCATGAAGCAGCCGCCGCCCCAGACGAGCAACACCGCACGACAGACGGATGTTCACAGCTGAGTAAAGTCCAGTACTAGTAATGAATACCCGAGGTGACTTTTCAGTCGACCAACATGCTACAACCCGCACAAAACCAGGTAGTACAACCCCCACCCACTATATACAAGGAATGGCTAATAGAGATTTGGGCGCTGCTCAGCCGTTGCGCAGTTGTTCAGTGCCATCCGTTGTTCACGGTCATTTGAAGCCCATTCAGAAAAAATCCACCCTATTCCATCCTCGAAATCTGTGTTTGTTTGACGAGTTCTACACTGAAGATGCTCAACCCAACCAAGGTTCCCTTCTGAAACCAGGGTCACGGGGCAACTGGGGTTGTTTCATGGAGGGCCCACCGGATTGCAATGAGGTGTGTCCAACCAAACGTGAAGGATCCCTCCAAACTGGGGCACCAACCTATGTATCACCAGGAGTAAGGACAAACCTAGGTTTCGCATTGGAAAAACAGGCGGTTGAGTCGAGCAACTTGTTGAATGGGTCCAAATGGATGCTACACACATGATTGTCCTTGGTGCATGCGAACGGAACCCGTTTAGCACCTGTTCCAAAATCCGGTATGTCCCTTTTTGCTGGCTTTGAGCATCAGCTTTTAACCCTCCCCCCCGGATGAGTTTCCTTCGGTGGGGGGATGCTTAATCGATATAACGGGATCCTGTTTTTGCGCGTGTAAGGCTGAAGAAGATCCGGAAGGAGAATCAGGACATGGAGAAGTCGCGGCTCGGCGTGTGGGTCACAAAGCTGCCGGATGGAGCTAGTAACGTTCCACGGGGTCCCAATATATTTCCCCTTTTGGTGGTTTAAACATCCCTTTCGGGTCGTTTGAAACAGAGTTTCCTTTTGTGCAATGTTAAATATGGTCACGGCGACGTTAGCCACGCGGGCCGCCGTTGAAATTTTCGTACACCGCCTCGGATTGCTGCTTTGAGGATCTCTGGAACCTTAGGCCACAGGTCCGGTCCAGCATTGTATCTGAATTGGAAGCTGTACGCCCACTGCCACACCTGCGGGTTCAGCAGGCCAGACTTAGCACTCCTAGTGCTTGTCTGGCTGGGCATGAAGTCTTTACACATCCCCCAACATCTATCTAGGTGCGCTTATCATTTGGGTGCTTATCATTTGGCTGGCGTGTGTGCAGTGCTGTGCGGGTGCACTTGAGCGGGTGTGCTTATCATTTGGCTGGCGTGTGTGCAGTGCTGTGCGAGTGTACTTGAGCGGGTGTGCTTATCATTTGGCTGGCGTGTGTGCAGTGCTGTGCGGGTGCACTTGAGCGGGTGTGCTTATCATTTGGCTGGCGTGTGTGCAGTGCTGTGCGGGTGCACGTGAGCGGGTGTGCTTATCATTTGGCTGGCGTGTGTGCAGTGCTGCGCGGGTGCACGTGAGCGGGTGTGCTTATCATTTGGCTGGCGTGCGTGCAGTGCTGTGCGGGTGCACTTGAGCGGGTGTGCTTATCATTTGGCTGGCGTGTGTGCAGTGCTGTGCGGGTGCACTTGAGCGCGTGTGCTTATCATTTGGCTGGCGTGAATGCAGTGCTGAGCGGGTGCACGTCAGCGGGTGTGCTCATCATTTGGCTGGCGTGTGTGCAGTGCTGCGCGGGTGCACTTGAGCGGGTGTGCTTATCATTTGGCTGGCGTGTGTGTGCGCAGTGCTGTGCGGGTGCACTTGAGCGGGTGCGCGTATCATTTGGCTGGCGTGTGTGCAGTGCTGCGCGGGTGCACTTGAGCGGTTGTGCTTATCATTTGGCTGGCGTGTGTGCAGTGCTGTGCGGGTGCACTTGAGCGGGTGTGCTTATCATTTGGCTGGCGTGTGTGCAGTGCTGTGCGGGTGCACTTGAGCGCGTGTGCTTATCATTTGGCTGGCGTGAATGCAGTGCTGCGCGGGTGCACGTGAGCGGGTGTGCTTATCGTTTGGCTGGCGTGTGCGCAGTGCTGCGCGGGTGCACTTGAGCGGGTGTGCTTATCATTTGGCTGGCGTGTGTGCAGTGCTGCGCGGGTGCACTTGAGCGGGTGTGCTTATCATTTGGCTGGCGTGTGTGCAGTGCTGCGCGGGTGCACTTGAGCGGGTGTGCTTACCATTTGGCTGGCGTGTGTGCAGTGCTGTGCGAGTGCACTTGAGCGGGTGTGCTTATCATTTGGCTGGCGTGTGTGTGCAGTGCTGTGCGGGTGCACTTGAGCGGGTGTGCTTATCATTTGGCTGGCGTGTGTGCAGTGCTGTGCGGGTGCACGTGAGCGGGTGTGCTTATCATTTGGCTGGCGTGTGTGCAGGTGCTGCGCGGGCGCACTTGAGCGGGTGTGCTTCTCATTTGGCTGGCGTGTGTGCAGTGCTGTGCGGGTGCACTTGAGCGGGTGTGCTCATCATTTGGCTGGCGTGCGCGCAGCGCTGCGCGGGCGCACTTGAGCGGGTGTGCTTATGGCTGGTTTTGTGTTCAGGGTTTGGGGCTTAAGGTTTAGGATTTGCGGCGCAGCTGTTGGCGCTAAACGCGACCTGCCACCAGCGGAAAATATGACTCGAAGTCAAGAGTGCTACGAGCGCTCTTGCGAAGCTGACACTCAACGCGACCTGCCACTGGCGGTAAATATAAATCGTAGTCAAGCGTGCTACGGGCGCTCTTGCGCGGGTGGCGGTAAACGCGACCTGCCACTGGCAGTAAATATGAATCGAAGTCAAGCGTGCTACGTCAGCTTGTTTGTGAAGAAGTCATGAACATGAAAAAACGAAGGATCCTCCCGCGTGTCTAACGTCGCCGTGAGCTTAAATATGGAACCATTGTGAGGGTTACTAAAGGAAGCATGACCATAACTCACAGGTGTCACGGAAGTCTTGACCATTTGTGCCCAAGGGTTACAAGTACCACTGGGCAAGGAAGCAACACTAAAAACTCAAGATCCTGATTGGGAGAAGCCAGTTGTTTACTGGGCAACCATGTGGAAGGATCCCAAGTTCATGTTGAGACCACCCTCTAACTACAGCTAGGCTTCAACCTCCCATTAAAGTCATGGTTATGTTGTGATATTTGAATGACTCCCATCTAACATAATGGCTGCCCAACTTGGATATGAGCTCCTGTTGGGTAAGCAATGGTTATTCTAAGCCCCATTGTTTCAGCCACCAGACAACAAATCGCCTACTTCGGCCAGGGATGCCCGCGCGGCTTTCGGCGCGCACTCGAAGCAAGGATGGCGGATGCCCAGCAGAAGCTCGTAGACGCGGATGCGGAGAAGCTGAGACTCAGCGTGGACAAAGAGCGGTTCGAAGTCCAGGCGCGAAAACCAAAAACTGTCTGTCGAGTTCAAAGCTCAAGCCTGCCCAAAGCCGACCTTTTTTGACAATTGGCCGTTTCTTGCATGCCCTTGTTGATCCATTTATATAGCCATGGCCCCAACAGGTTAACCGTTAACCTTTTGTTTCTGGGTCCTTTGGCCAACTGAGCAAGGGATGGTGCAGTATTCACAGCTTGCTTCAATAGGGCTCCATCTGCCGATTTTCCCCACAGTTTGTTTTCCTTGTTCCCCCCTTTTTTTCCCCGCGTTTCGTGTATTTTTTTTGTTGCCCCCTTTTTTCCCTACGAATCGTTTTTTGTTTTGTTTTTTGTTTCCCTTTTTTTCCGCTTTTTGCCGGTGGGCGCAGGTGAAGGCGTTGGAGCAGAAGCTGACCTCGAGCTCGGATCACGCCAACGATGCCCAGGGCCGCGCCAAAGAGCTCCAGGCCCGCCCTTGAAGCGGATGCCCGTGGTTGGTTTAACTTCCCTACAAAATGGGGGTGTGAATAATTGGTGGAACCCGCCTTTTGTATATGGGTTTTAAAGGATAGCCCAAAGCAAGAGGCTCTTTTTGAGGGTACCCTCAAAGTGGGGACATATCCAATACTACGTCCCCCAGCTAGGTGCCCTTCTCTCCCCTTTTCTGGGGGAGGGTTCCCCTACTACAATAGACTACAGAAAGAAGTTGGTACCCTTATTCTAACCTCTCTACTGGAGGACCTAGTTAATGTTGACCCCGAATGAATAAACCCCTGCTGATTAATATGGGGGTGTTCCTCTCCAAAAGTGATGAATCCCCACGAAAACCGGAGACACCCCCATATCAATAAACAGGAGTTTATGAATTTGGGGTCAACATTGCTTAGGAAGGGAAACTGAAAGGCAACCCCATTTAATTCAGCTTGAGGGCATAGTAGTCATAGGGCAACTTTGTCATCCTTCCCGGGTCAGACGGGGTTGTTTTCCTGCTTGGGCGGGTTGCCCTGCAACCAACAACGGGGGGTGGGTTCTTAGTCGGCCTCCGACTGGATGGAGGAGCTTGACTCAAAAGGGGATTCCAGCATGACAAGAGGTCAGGTAAGGTCGACCATGTTGGCCTTGTCGGCCTCTTGCTCCCATAGCCTTTTTCAGGAGAAGACGGAAGAGATGCAGAGCACCCTCAACGATGCTCGGGTATGAGCAGCGCCAACGTCATGTTGGCGAATCTAGGGAAGGGATTTGCTCCTTTTGTTCATACCCCACGGGTTTCATTTGAAAGTGTACTCGCATGAGGCAAAGCCAGAATAACTTACACACGTCTAGGGAAGTCCAACTCAGCTTTAGAATGCTAGACAGTTGGAGTTTTAGGACCATTTTCTGAGTTGTCAAGAGCAGGAGAATAGAGTGAGTTCAAGTAGAGTTGAATCGTGGTTCCGTGCAAAACCCCAAGAAAGTGGTTGCTTTGACCAAAGCCCCGGTAAAACCCCGCGACCCCTCCCCACTTGAGATCCAAAGCTTAAGGCAACGCTGGGTCCGTTAAAGTGAACTTGTTGGGGGGCTCTCAAGATGGCCTTTGGGCCTGGTTTGTTTTTACACCACCATGAGGGCGATTTGAGGGGTTTAGCAAGAACTTTAATTGTCCTTTGGGGTGTATCACCATGAAATTCTTTTTGGGGGAGGATGTCATGGACCCAGTGCTGGTGGCTGAAACCTGGGGTGTGCCAGACCCCGCTGAGGACATGAACCAACAGATCGGCGTCCTCACGGAGGAGCGCGACATCGCGCGCACCCAGGAGGAGGAGCTTTGGGAGCTGATCAACGAGAAGGCGCTCATCGGCCATGGCGCAGTCAGAAGCAAACCCGCGGATGGGCTGGGAATAGGCACCCCCACATGGTGAACCATACTTTGATTATGCAGGGGGCAAGAAGTAGAGCCCCCAGAAGCGACGTTTGCTTAAATGTGGAGCAACAACCTTCTTTGCCATCCCTTTAAAAAGGTGCGGATATCCTGCCTTTCAATTCTGCACCCTGGGTTTCGGGTAGACTTTAATAACAGGTGTTGTTTGTCATTGCCATGGTCAAACCACCCTTTGGGTTGGTTGGACGCCAGGAAGAGCAGCTCATGGACACCAACCAAGGCGGGGCCAGTGGATGGGTGTTCCACACCTTTGTACCATGGTCCACACACCCGGGAGGCTGGTAGGGATGCTCCTGGATGGGGGGAATTGAGACAGCCACAAGGATTTTGGGTATCCACAGAGTCGGAGTGTTGGCCGAGATGTGGTTTAAAAAGAATCCTTGCGTAGCATCTTGGCAGGAATGTCGGGGTAAACTAGGCAGCATCATTCCAGAAGTACCGATCGGGTTGTCTTTGGAGGTTATGGATTGCAAGAGGGCAAAACGCAAACTGAGCTCTGAAGGGGTCTCGTCCCTGTTTGAAGGAGTCGAGACTTGCCATAGTGCTGAGCAGAGTTTGTCCCTGACACATTCGGGTTGCAGCAAAGTCTTTTGCAAGGGCTCAACCTGAAATGTTTTGACCATGCTGTTCTCTACAGATTTGGTGATCTATTCCTGTTGACGAATCCTCGAGGCTATGTGAATCTGACTGACCAGCTCAATGACATGAGAGAAGAGCTTGAAGACAAGATCGAAGAGCAGGCCTGCGGGTGGGAGCACATCGGCTTGATCGTGAGAGAAAGAGAGAGACAGAGAGAGAGAGAGAGAGAGAGAGCAATCATTGCAGTGGTTGGCAGTCGAAGCGAGCTGGTCGACAGCCCATCATTTCAAAATATTTCACAGCTACAGTTCGGGTCTCCAGGATGGAGGCATGTGAACTTGCCGAGTGGCAGCATCTCCCTTCCTCACCTGCAACTATATAGAGGTTCATGGCAACTGGCGCCGAACTGAAGCCAACAGCTGAGTCTTCTAAAACGAGTCTCAGCGGTGGAAGGCTTCGAGGTCAGACATTCCTGCATTCCAAGCCTGCACGGCATGCCTTCCAATTTGCTTCAATATATGACAGGGAACGGGGAACTGAAAAGAGACGGTCAGAGTTGGGATTGCACCCCCCTTCAGTGAGCAGTTCATCAGCTCCTGAGTACAAGTCAAATCCGTCAGCGCCATGTGCTTACTTCGGGTCTCACAGCTTGGTTTCTCGGAGGCACAATTGTTGCAGACGATCAGCGATCGCAATCAGATGCAGCTTGGATGCAAGCCTCAGTTGAGCCGCAATCAAAACCGGGGAATATGAAGGAGGCCACCCTCTTATTTGTTTGCATGGAAATAGTTTTTGGATAGACCATTTATAGCCGGGTTTTGATTGTGATTCAGTTTCGCTTTGTGTTTGTGTATGTTTGTGTGCGTGGTCAGATCAAGCAGGTACAGCTGAAGTAATGTTGACCTATGACTAAAAAAACCTCCCCCGATTAAAGTTGTGTTGTGGGCCGGCACTGATTTATACCCCCCCCAAATAAAGTTATGTTGATGTTTGTGTTTCTTTTTTGGCGGGGAATCTACACACACTCACAACAACACGCCAAACAACACACACACACCCGCTAGCATCATCTCAACCTCTTCCACCAGCTTGTTTGATTGGTCAGTATCTGCCTCGCTCAGGTCTACAAGAAATACTAGCTCCCAAACTGCAAATTCTTTACATACGCTTGTTTAAAAAGGAGCCCCCAATCAACCCCACAAGGGGGGTAGTACTTGGGGGTTGAAAAAATCATTATTTAGGGGGGCCCCCTAAATAAAGGTTTTTGGTTGCCCCCCCCCTAAAAAAAAGAGAGAAGCATCACCAGCAATACTAAATCAATTGGAATCCCAACAAGTCAAATCTCAAAAGAGGCTCCAGCAATACTAAACCAGTTGAAACTCAAATCCCGCAGCAATACTAAACCAATAGACATCTCAAATCCCTCAAGTCAAATCTCAAAAGGAGGCTCCAGCAATACGAAATCAATTAAAAGCTCAAATCCAGCAATACTAAATCAATTGGAAACTAAACTGCAATCCAATCTCAAAAGGAGGCTCCAGCAATACTAAATCAATTGGAAACTAAACTGCAATCCAATCTCAAAAGGAGGCTCCAGCAATACTAAATCAATTGGAAACTAAACTGCAATCCAATCTCAAAAGGAGGCTCCAGCAATACTAAATCAATTGAAACACAAAAATATGTGTGCAATACAAAGAAACTCATAATCAAGTTCAGAACATTATTTAGGGGAGGAAGTTGTTTGGGGAGGGGGGGGGGTTTATTAATCAGAGGTAGACATTACATTGCTGACATATGTGTTCAAACAGTTGGTAGAATCGAGCGAGCGAACACAAAGGGAACAACACGCAGCACTGGTTCTAGTGGCAGCGCGTATTTGCAGCCTCCACGAAGAAGAGAAGGAGACATGGGCCGCCCATTCGTTCAAATGCATTTTCATGCATGATTATTTCAGAATTTCAACATTATTCTTTGTTGTTTTTTGGGGCGCAACGTTTGGTTTGGTTTGCAGCCACAACTTCCTGGATGGGGTGCCTCTTAAACAGTGTCGGGACCCAACAGGGTTCCAAACCATCAATCTATCTTCAAGGTTTCAACAGCGTCCAACAAACTCTGCAGGGTTTAACAGGATCCAAACAAACAACATAGTGTGCATATTATGTAATGTACAGATGTACAGATGTGCATGCATATTTGCATAAAGGCAGGCAAGCGGGCTGACGGACAGACAGACAGACACACATGGAATATCCATACAAAGATAGTTGTACAGGCGCACATACATGAGTATGTATATACAACAATCTATGTCCATGTATACATACGTAGGTGTGGGCGTACACATATATATATATATATGTACACATACACATAAGCAAACACAACATGTATAACTATATACGTAAATATTTGCACGTGCCCATATATTCATACTTCCATACCTTCATACAAGTACGTCAGCGCATATGCATACATATATATATATATATCATAGATGTATACATATATCTATGTATGTAAACATAATCATACCCTAGGCTTCCAAAGGCCATTAAAAGAATGGTCGAGGTTGCTAGACTGTTTTTTGCCGAAAGACCGTTTTTTGCGCCTGGCCCTGAATATCCAAAAAATAATTGTTTTTGTTGCCCAAGAATTGCTTAGGGTCAGGTCACTGAAAGTCACGCCGCCCTCATCCTCCCAGCTGCAAATGACTGCACCCAAGCCACTCATTCCCCGGCTTGCCAAATGCATGGTCGCATCACTTTTCAAAATCGCCAGGTGTCCCGCCTACTGTAGAGGCGTGCATAGATTTTTCGCATGTTGGTACTGAAGTCCGGCTTTTTTGAAAAATGCTGCAATCTTGGTGGCTTCGGGGCATCGCTGCCGATCAAACATGCGTTGTTGGCTCCTGGGGGTATGGTTGTCCACGCTTTTAAATGTACTTTCCACGCTAAAAAACGTACTTTCCACGCTAAAAAACGTACTTTCCACGGTTTGTCCATGGTTTGTCCACGCCTCATTTTTCGAAAACGATTAAACAATCAACAAACAACACGCGATCAGACTCTGTGGAGCTGTGGACAAGAAGTGGAAACACACGCACGGGCATGTGAGGGACAAGCCATATTGACACAGCATGGTGACGGCGTGTGATTACAACGGGATGAAGCGACTGTAAAACATACTGAGCTAATTTCATAAAAGGCGGCAATAACGTTCTTCAACCTCTCACTGCACGGAAGCGCGTGGGGATGTCAGGAGCCAGCCGTCTCAAGTTGGACAAGTTTGTCTAGACCTACTTTTAATGGTCGAGGGACATTACTTTTATAGCCTTTCGTTTTTTTAATGGTCGAGGCTATTTAAAGAATAGTCGAGGAAGCACAGGGCATAATCATATATACACATATGTGCGTGTGTATCTTTTAGACACGGTGTATCATCACGGAGACGTATGCCAGCTTTCGTTTTAGGCTCAGCGACGAGGGCCTGCGGCTCCGCAACGAGCTGGCGGAGGCCAAGAAGCTGCTGGGCCACTCCGAGGCGGGGTCCGTCCGATGGGCGGCTGGGATTGCGACTGAAAAGCGGCCGCCGAGCTTTGGCGCGTCGGAGAGCCGCCATATGAATCAAATCAACCAAGCGGTTTATTAAGGCGGTGTGCTCCCAAAAAGCCCAGAAAAAAAAAGTGCTCAATTGTATTTTCGGAGTTCGAGCACTTTCTTTCTGCCCGATTGGAAACAAACAGTCTTGAGGACGGCTTGGGCCAAAATGCGCACCGCGTTTCGAGCGCAATTCGGCGCAACTTCGGGCGCAATCTCGCAAAACTCGGGCGCAAATCCGCGCAACCGAGCGCAATTTCAACAACTGCCCAAATTCTGGTCACTACACTAGCTCCAAGTCGCTGGCTCCCAGAAGCATTTCGGTCACTTTTTTTGCCAAAAACATTCGAACACAAAATTATGTATGAATTGGGCCTTCAGGAATGTTGACACCATATGGATCAATGTTTATTAAGATTGTTCTCCAAAAGTGATTCCCCACAAAAAGGGACAAATAAACTGTGGATGATTAACAGGGGGTCAACAGTTTGGGATTGGGGAATTGAACTGTGAACTGGTTCTTGTGGGTACATGGGAACCGCCCCCTAACTTCTGAACCAACCCAAACCAACCAATTGATGGGAAGCTGATCTATTCTTCCTGTTGTAAGCTGTCTAGGAGAACAGAAGCCCCTTGATTTAGGACAGTGTTCCATTGCTTATCTCCAAGGACTCAAACAAACGAGTTCGCTGTTGAAATGCAGAATGCAGTTACCCAAGGTTCAAGCAAATTGAGGGTAGCGGAGAACCCTGGTTTAGGACAATCCCCTTGTTTGAGCGAGCTCAAACCTTCTTGTGGCTTTCCTTTGAATTTGCCCACGGTCCATTTCTTTCACCCAAGTTTCGCCGACCCCCAGCTGGCTGTTTGCGCTCTTTGTATGGTTCTGAGCCCTTTTTTGGAGTCAGAACCGGAAGCCTTCCAAGCCGCCAGGGGAAGCGGGTGGACCTCCTCCAATCCATGGCCAACGGTCCTTTGAAGGGTAGCATCACGGCCGTGGCGAGCGACGGCTCGGACTGAGCCGATCTCGGCCGGCCGGCCTGGCCCCCGGCAGCTGGCCACCTGGTTCGGCCTAGGTGTTTCAGAAGTTGCCCGAAAATGTGATTGGGTTGAAAGTCAAAACGTTGTTTCGAGTTCTGCTAGATGGTTTGTGCTGGAAAGCAAACCCCGTAGAGGAGTTCCTCTTTGCTTTCGAACCGCCAAAACAAAAGGATCCTTCAAGAGTTGGGATCCAAATCCGGATCAGCTTGAAACAGTGTAGCACATGGCACAAGCGATTCTTTAGTTGTTGTGTGCTGAGTGCTGACTTTGAATTTGCCACAGGGGGCCAAGTTGGTACGCCGTGAGATTTGCAGGTCTGATCGGATAAGATCAGAGCTGAATTGTTCACCACCGAGGTTCGTACATGGAGCTTCGGGGTGAAAAGTGGTGTCCAAAACACAGGGAGGGTGGCGGTGGCCCTTTTTCTGCAAAAAACGGAGACCACAGTTTGAGTTGCACGGTCTGACTGGACCTTTCCCGTTTTGGAAGCCAAGTGGCACTTCAGTGGGCCTCATTCGGGGGGCTTTTGCCTGAGGCAAAGCATCCGGATTTAAAGTGGGGCCCAGCGCTCTCGAGCCCGGGGATTCAAGTTTGGAATTTGGAGGCGAGGGAGTTCTATCAGAGGGGGTCTGACAGAAGTTGACTCAATATTAATCAACCCCAGTTCCCTGGGTTTAGTGGGGAATCAGAACACTTTTGGGGGTGAACACCCTCCTAATCAATAAACTGGGTTGATTAGTATATGGGGTCAACATTAGGTTGGTGGCTTTCCAACGAAAGGGAGACTATCGTTGTTCTGAGACGGTTAATGGGGTCAGGATGTTTTGCTTCGTTGTATATTCTAAAGATGTGTAGTCAAATCCGGAGCAAAATCTGAACATATGATTTTGGGGCTTACCCTGGGGTTGGAAAAGCTTAGAGGGGATGATGAAAAAGGCAACCAACACCCTAATCTGCCGGGTTGATTCCCTTTTGATGGACCCTGAGAAGGCAATTGGGGTTTGTCTTTGGTAACTGTGTGGGTGACAATTTCTTCAGTGGCACCTTTTTTGTCTTTTTGTTTGGTGGGTTCCCCACCAAAGATTGTGAAAAAGCATCCCCCTTTTGTCTGCCAGCGTCAGGAACACAGACGGAAAGCAGGAGACAAGGTTGCATCACAATGTTGACGTTCAAAATGGCTATGACAAGATTATTTGGGAACCATCTCAGCAGTGGGTGGTAGACGTAAATGCTCACCGAAATGATGTCCACGAAAAGGGTTCCCAATGAAAGGTCAAACCCACATTGGGAAGCTCATGGTGATTTAGCAACTTGTGATCTGCCTATTTTATGGGCAGGTCCTTTACTTGGGGCTTGACTTCTTATGGCAGGTTTCGGAGTTGTAGAATATCATCAGTCCGCTTGCTTGGTTTACCCTTGAACGGGCGGTGCGAGGGCTCAAGCACGGCATTCGGTTCCTGTAGTGTCGTCGTCCACGAGCGATGACCATTACGCAAGAGCTGAAGGGGAACTGCTCACGCGCTGCTTTCGGTTGTGAGACCGGTCACCCACAGGTGGTGGCCAACAACAACTTGGAGCATCCGGCCTGGCTGCTCTTAGGTTTGACCTTTAACCCATTTATTTGTTTTGAACAAGCTGAAAAGGGACCGCCTGAATGTATCCATCACGTTGTTGAACTCACTTGAGTGTTGAACTATAGTAACTATAGTATATTGTTTGGGAAGACAATCTCAGTGGAAAACGAACAGTTTGCACTTTTGGTTGGCCAATCCACTCATGAAGTGTGTGTGTGTGTGTGGAAGGGGGGGGGGAACGTTTCCTCAGTCGACAGGTTTATGGATCCGGTCCCGGTCGACGCAGACTGCAATTGCCAGCTTCCCTTTTTGCAGGGGGTCAAAGACCAGCCGTGCCGGGCGTCGCATGAGCCTCAGCTCCAAAAACCGCGTAACAAGCGGCTTACGAACATCCGCTTGTCGTCGCAGAAGATACATATATCTCGCTGCGGCTGTGCCTGACACGTGCCTCTCTAGCATGTGCCAGGCGGGAGAAGCTTGCCTTCACTGCTTGATTCATATGCCTCTTACCCTCACATGAAGGTATTCGCAGAATGCAGCGCATCATGTATTACATCAGCGTTTTGAGCTTGTCATGTTGGACAATCTGCATAACAAAAAACAAATGGCAGCACACCAACTAGACGAGCGACAGTTGTGTTTGATCGTATTTTGTTGTTCTTGTATTCCATGCGCTGGTCATGCGTTGCAGAGTGTTAGGGTCTTCATCAGAGCATCCTCATTACACTGGCTGTGTTTGGTCGATGAGACTACAACAGCAACATGCTTCGACAACACACGCTCGTACTTGTCTCAGGGCTTGTTTACCCGAGTATTCATTTGTCCCTGAATAAAAATGAATTCATTGAAACTGTGATGAGCAGATCGCGCGACATGGGATTTTCCTTTATCTGCAGATCGCCTTGCCGCTAACTTGAAAGCTACCTTGAGCTCAGGTGTGAATTAGGGCAAGCAGCTCAACTTTTCATATTTTTACTGTACACCTAGTGCAGAGGCGGTGCTTGCTTTCGGCAACACCGGACACAAATGAAAGGCTTGGTAGAGAACTTGGCACTCCCAGTGACACAGATGTCGTGATCCAAAGGATGCTAAGTCTCTGCCATGTCTTGCAGCTTGGCGCTCACTCCGCGAAAGTGGTTTCCACAGCGCTGGCTGTTCCAGCCGCACGAGAGCCATTGACAAGCAGACCAAACTGAGGCTAAGTCGTTACTTACTTATTTTTCTCGTGTGGCATGGGCTTGACAATGAGATCGCAATGAAGAACAAATCTGTGGCTGCCTTCGTTGAAGTCATTGGCAAGTTGGAACGGCACAACCGCCAGTAAACAGGCTGATGAATTTCACAAGGCGGATACGTGAACCGTGATGTTTGATACGAAAAGAAGGATGATGCCAAAGCCTTATTTTATTTAGCCTAGAATGATAGTCGTACATTTGCTTGTCGAGTCAGGACGATCTGGTACCAACTCGGAGCAGTCATTGCGGCACGCAGCATTTGTGGAGTTCTTGCCCAAGTCAATAGCTGAATCTGTACATGGTAGAACCCAAAAATGACAACCTAGCCCTGGCTTACATTGCTGCAAGCTTGCACAGAAAGGTGTGTGAATATTGATATGGTTTAATTGAATCATGACACGACACTCATCTATTCCCTTATGAGCATCACTGAACTGGGTTTTAACTTTCCCACCACCCCATTCATTTGTTTGGGATTGGTGTTAGAGCCCAACATGGGCTCGACCTTTGCTTGCGGTGGCCTTGAAAGACGTTCTTCCTGCCATAGATTTCCGTGGGTGCTCTCGAAAAAAGAGTCCCCTCAACTGGTTAGTGTCCTGTTGGTTTCAATGGAAAAATACCAACCAAGAGGGGTCTATTTTGAGAACTCCCACATGAGCAGTGGTTTTCTTGCAGCCAGCCAAGGTTTTCACCAGCCGAAAAGTCCAGGTTTATTGGGCGTGGCAACCCTACGAACTTTGGTTTCGGCCGGCGGGGGATTCCGTGTGTTTGCCAGGGGTATGACCGTCCTATGGTGTTTCTCCATTCTTTTCAACCATCCTAAAAGCCAGCTTTGTTTTATTGGTTTGTGCCGGCTTTGTAGAAAGAAGTCCAGATTTCCGTGAAATGTGGCAGTTACCCCTAGAGGTCTGTCCTAAGCAGCCCAACATCCACAGGGCATAAGTGGAAATTACCCCCAGAAGTTCATCAAGTTCCCTGCGCTTGAGGTGGACGGCGGGTCATTGGACAGCTCCCACATTGAAGGCTTCCGCTTGAACGAGGCCCGGGGCATCGCATGCCTCAACCCCAGGTGTAGCCTGCTAGCACCGAATTTAGGGTCTATGGCAGACTCTTTAAACATCCGACACTTCCTCTTTTTGTTCCCGTTCAAGGGTTGCAATATGACGCCCTCCAACAGTTTTCCGTGCTCAGAAGATCACTTGAAAGGATGGTCGTTTTCAAAACCCCTGTTGGTGTCCTTGATTGTTGGAGGTGGTACGCAAGTTTCGTAGGATCCCACCCTGCCCTTTCCCCGATTGCCTGGTTCGGAAAGCAGACATTGGACACAAAATGCTCATGGGGGAAGGTTGGGATCCACTTGGCGCACTAGTTTCGTCCAGCCCCTAGTAAGGTAAAAAGGGCTCTCCAGGTAATTCCAGTGGGGCTCTTGGTGGCAGATGTTGTGGGTGGTGGGAAACACTGCTTGTCCTGTCTATTCGGGACCTTTGTTCTGAGGAAGGTAGATGTATTGCCAACGATGCAGGTCTGGTCATGAAAGTCCAATGCGGGTCGCCTGAGATTCCATAGCGCTGAAACAAAACCCTAGGCGTTACCCCCCAATAAAAGCAAGGCAAGGACCCAGTTTCGGTGATGAAACTCGTTAGGTAAAGAATGGTGTTTATATTCGTCCCATTGTTTGTGAATGAAGGGGGGAATCCCAAGGATAGCATTGGCGGGGTGTTTCTCATAAAAGTGACCATTTTATGTGTTTGGTGTCCATCCAGTTTCCTCTCACAACCATACTGAAGGATGCCCCTTTGAGAACCTCCCGTGTAGATCTGGATTTGTCTCAAAAGGTGTCCTTTGCTTTGGTTTCCCATCAAAAGGATACCAGCTCCAAAAATCAGACACACGCACACACACGTCACCCAATCCCCACAAGTGTAGTTTATAGTTTTCCCTCAACACGGTCACCCTGCAAATACAATGACCACACCCCCGCCCCCCCTGGTCGGAGGTCATGAACCTGTGGTACTACTCCAACGCGGACCCTGCTGATCCCACCCAGGAGGTTCGAAATGGAGGCGCGCGGCTGCCGGCCCGCGCCTGAGCTTCCTGCTGGGATAGAACGGGCTCGGTACCCTTTTTTGGGGGTGGTTCAAAGGGTGCTGCAACATGTTTGAACAAAGGATTGGCTCCACCCTCCTGGGTTGGATCATCCCCAAAGTTCTGGATGGAGTGCAGGAGGGTACCCTTTGTGGGCTTTTGAAAGGCAAACCAAAAGAAAGGCCACCATTTTTGGCTTGGATAGTTTGGATTGTGGTCCCAAAGTTCCGGCTGATTGAGCAATATGTTCAGTTCCCCCAAGGAATATTCGCCTTTGCTGCTCACTTCCGGCAGGAACCGCAACCGTTTGGAAGTGAACACCACTGTTCATAAAGTACTCCTGGACAAAAACAACATGACACATTTGTTTGATGAGCATTTAAACCAGGCTTGGTACTGTTCTGAGATTCGGGATGCGTGTTACTCAGCAGAGCCAGCCTGAAAAGCACTGAAAATAGACTGGGCAAATTATCACGGTTTCTTGAAACCAAGAAATCTCAAGTAAGGGACCTGCATCATGGGCAAATCCGCTGATGGTTTCTTCCTCGATCTATGCCAGTGGATCCCAGTTTAGTCGCAGGCAACCGGCCGTTTTCGTTTTGGTGTTTACAGGATGGTTCCAATGGCTACACATACAGGAGATTGGAATACTGCGTCCTAAACCTTGGTATGGTAGCAACAAGCTTTTTGTTGCTCCCCCACCAACAATGAACAGACCCCGATGACTCAATTAGCTAGAACAAGTAAACAGAAAAAACACGGGCAAGGAACTGGGCTTTATTCATCCCAACTGGTGGCGATGGGCTTTGATTTGCTCCATTCCGAGGCCTTCTCTCTGCGCCTGCGGGCTCCGACCACCTTGGCCGCTGGCCTGGGAATTGGGCGAGTGGGCGAGACCAACATGGTGTAGACCTACATGGGGGTGTCTCAACGTCCCCTAAACTCGTTGGTTTTTCGTGTTTGGCTTCCCTTTTGAGACCAACCAAAAGGGTGTCCACCGTTTTCCTCCCAGCGGGTTGTCTAGTGCATTTCTCTTTCTACACCTTCCAAAGTGGGGTCCGCTTCACATGTTACGGACCCCTGATGCATCTGTCACCTGTCTTAAAATGGGGAAAGTGCTCCGGATCTGCATGGATGCAGAACGGGCACCGACTGCAAAGCATAGCCGCCTGGAAGGGTTCCTGAGACACGCCCATTAGCACGCCAATGCAAGGACATTTCGACATTCCCGTTGTAGCCTATAGCGCTCGCAGGCGTCACTATATACGCAGAAACATTATATAGACATGGAAGGGTCATGTGAGCCACAATCCAAACCTGCGTAGATGAAGGTTACTAAGGGACGCTCCCAACCATAAATAGCTGCTGCCGCCTTCTTAATTCTTTACATGGTTGCGGGTCGACCATCTTAATACCGTATTTTGATTATGACTCATGTGTTTCTCCCATCCTGCTTGGAGGTCGCATATGCCTTAGCCCCCTCTGCAGTTACCCCGCGTCATGTCCTTGCGACCACACGCCGCCACCTACAACGGGGCCAGCTTCTGTGATGCCAAAGGAATCCCATCAGTGATAAAGTTGGTGTGGGGATCCCCACTTGGATATCATAGAAAGTGTATTGTTCCACAACCATGACCTGCAACACTGCAATTGAAGACACGCATTTCGACATTCCTGAAGCAGAAAGGCCGTACACACAATGAAATCCCACCGCAAGAAAACCAAGAATCAATCAACAGCAGGTAGATAGCAGATGGCTAGTGGCGGTTTAGGGGATTGATTTGGGACATGTTTCAAGAGGCTCGGGCCCTCTTCCAGCGGCTTCAATGGGCAACAGACTTGTTGGTCGATGGTTTATGAGAAGTTGGCACGGGTCGGCTGGAGGGCCCCTTTTAAAGTGAGTTTCCTTCAAGTGTGGTGATGTTTAAGGAGAAATATAGGGAGCCATCTCCCGACCCTCAGACATACAGCGCTAGTGTTTTCAGCTGCCAGTACATTTCATGCCTTCCCTGGTTTCAAGAGCCAATGTTGAGGCATTCGTCGTTTGTCCAACCAAAAGGGGGGACCAAACAAGCAGGAAAGATATTGTGCGTTTGCCAATTGTATAAGTACGCATCATAGCAAGTGGGTGATGGCAGGCAAATCCTTTGCTACCACCAGTCGATGCACTTCAAACTTAGGGGCTCTCCCACGCATGGGGCTTCCCCTTGATTTCCGTGAAAGACAACCTGGAAAAGGGCACCCTTAAAAGCCACACACCCTTATTGCTTGCTCATCACTTTGGCCTTAGAGAATCTTACAAGCGCGTTCTATTGGATTACTCCCTGATATTTGCTGCCAATTTCATCTGATGAGCTCACCTGAGGGTAACATGAGCACTCCGTGATATTGCCGCTTTACTTGGGGATTCCTTCGTTTCATCGTTGTTTGCACATTTTGCAAATAGTATATCTGCCACTGTCAACAGTTTCTCTTGCTTGAGATTTGCAAGGGTCTTGCATCCTTTCATTGTAGGCTAGACAACAATACATAGTTTCCTGTAAGGGAGCCAACACCACGAAACAGATGTTCAAAGATTCGAGCATGGTGGCATGTGGGCGTGTCTTGAAAGGAGGACACCTCTTGAAAAAGTGGAAGCCCTCTTCCCTCAGAATAGAAGCAGAGCACACTTGAACGAATGCTCATCAAAGCTTGGCGCTTATGAAAGTGCTCCGAGCCAGCGCTCAGGAGATGGGGGATGAGATTCAGATCATCTCTCCCTCGGACTTTTATCTTTTGGACTCGCTGGGGCCGGGCGTCCCAGCATTTACTCTTCAGATGAACCTGGGTGTGTTTCAAGATAGAGGAACCTGCAGAATGGGTGTTCCTTTTGGGTTCCCTTTGAAGCTACGTACGCCAAACATGGGCGCAAACGCACGAACGCACACATACACATACACGGCACACACAGAGACACACAGACACAGACATATAAAAACACACAGACACACACACACACACACAGACACACAGAGACACACAGAGACACACAGAGACACACAGAGACACACAGAGACAGACAGAGACACACAGAGACACACAGAGACAGACAGAGACACACAGAGACACACAGAGACACACAGAGACACACAGAGACACACAGAGACGCACAGAGACACACACAGACACACAGACACACAGACACACACACACAGACACAGACACAGACACAGACACAGACACAGACACAGACACAGACACAGACACAGACACAGACACAGACACACACACACACACACACACACCCACACACACGCACACACACACACACCACACACATGCCCACGCGCCCGCGCCAGCGCCAGCGCCAGCGCCAGCGCCAGCGCCCGCGCGCGCGCGCGCGCACACGCGCACGCACACGCGCTCACGCACGCGTGCCCGCACCCGCACACGCACACGCACACGCACACGCACACGCGCGCGCACACGCATACGCACACGCACACGCACACGCACACGCACACCCACCCACACACACACACACACACACACACACGCACACGCACACGCACACGCACACGCACACGCACACGCACACGCACACGCACACGCGCACGCGCACGCACACGCACACGCACACGCACACGCACACGCACACGCACACGCACGCGCGCGCTCGCGCACGCGCACGCGCGCGCGCACACGCACACGCACACGCACATGCATCCGCACACCCGCGCACGCACACGTACACGCACACGCACACGCACACGCACATGCACACGCACACGCACACGCACGCGCACGCGCACACGCACACGCACACACGCACACACACACACAGGCGCGCGGACAGAGAGACAGCAGGCAGGAAGGCAGGCAGGCAGGCAGGCAGGCAGGCAGCCAGGCAGCCAGGCAGCCAGACAGGAGGGCTCACATTTGTTGGTTGACCCCCTGTTCGGGTGTTAGGGCAGTCCCCCCTCCAAGGTTCATGGAAGCCACAGAGGCTGCATTCTTTTTGGTGAGGCCCCTGTTTACTACTATTGTGGGAAGAGCAGATCTTGCGAGAATACCGGCAATGTTAACAACTGCGGCTTAGACTGGCTTGAAAGGCTGGTTACCAAAAATGAGCTATGTTTCAGGGTAGACCAACTGTGAAGCAGAATCTGACCACATCATTTTTGATGCGCCCCAGAAATTTTGAGGGAAGCTGAAACACCAAGTTGTTGAATTTCTCTCACGGGTCCGCCAGGAAGTGCCGTGGTTTCCGCTGGATCGATGCAACGGCAGGCCCGGATTCGGGTCGGAAACGGGAAGCGCCTCAATAGGGGGACCCCAACACGGTTGATGTTGTTTGCTGCTTCCTTCTCAATCCAACCACTAGAAATAGGTGTGTTTGTGTGTGTGTGTCTTTTGGAGTTGGTGCCCTTTTTACCTGGGTCTACAGGAGGATGCGAAAATGAAGCCGTAATTTTGCTTTTCTCATAGTTGGACACAAGCCTAAATAGGACAGCTTAGGTGTGCCCGGGCGCGTGCGTGTGTGTGTGTGTGTGTGGGCCAGAGGAAACAATCTTCGAATGCGTTCTTTCCTATTCGCTTTCAGCAAACCTTTGAGTAAATGGTTGACTTCCCTTGGGCAAACTAGCATCGACATGTTGCGGTTGCCAAGTGAAGAAGCTACCAGGCCGCAGAGGATATTCATTACAGGCCACTATCTCCAGGGGTATGAGGCGTACATATATAAGATACATGTAGAGGCGGGGCGAAGCACGTTTAATCATGTTTGTGCAATTGGGCCAATTCGTTCAAAACGTTAAAGCACTGTTCTCGAGGTGCTTGTCTGAGCACGCTGACTATTCACCGCCATTCATGGAGTTGCTGCAGGGTGGAGGCTTTCTTTTAGCGCAACATACTGCCCTCACGTGTGTGATGCAAATCCAATGAAAGCAAAGAAGAGGCCAATGAAGAGGAACGTGGTGGACGTAGTGGGGAACAGCAACACCGAGCCCCCCTGCTGCTGTATTGCCCATTGGCAACACTCAGCCCGGCGAGCTGGAGAACCGGAAGAACCAATGCTGCGTTCACTGCACACCCGGTCTTGGTGGCCGGCCAGACTCCCATGTCCAGAAGGTGCTCGAGAATGGAACCTCTTGAGGAGGCACCTGGTAAAGGCGCACAACAGACGCAAGGACACGGAGTTGAGGCAGGAAAACGCACCATGAAAGAAGTTACCCAGTGTGATAAGAAGATGAACGAGCTCCAATTACCACTTGCAACAAGGTTAGCCGTCGCTAACTTTGAATTGGGCGTTTAATGGCTGCTCGAGCACCCGCGGAAGTGGCACGATTGTCCAGAACCAGTTGAGAGCTCTTTGGAAAACAATCGAAGGAGTTGTTTTTTGCGCTGACTGTTGGAACTCGTTTGAACATTTAGGATGTTTAAACGCGTTTGTGCAGGGACAGGCGTTTAAACCGTTGATAACACGTGAGTGGCCCCACTCTGGTATACATTATTTTCTTAGATTGCTATGCAGCGGCTATATACGCGAGTTTCTTCTGGAGGCGGTTTGGGTTGGTGGGCATCCTCTTGGTATTTGAACAAGGGTCAACAGGCATCGTGGCAGTCAGCACTGGGACGGCAAGAGGCTTGTACTGAAATGCGCTGAGGTCACCTAGGTCTACCAAACAACGACTTGCCATAAAAGACATTCCAAGCAACACAAGGGATGGTGAAGGCCGAGGTCCCTGACGCGGTTTCGGTTTTAGGACTATCCCAAATGTTCAATCCAACCTGCACTAACCAGGTCACTGCGGGTTTGTCTGGGTTTGGTTGACAAATCCTTGTCCGCACGTGCCAGACATCCCGGTGGCCACCTTCACACCACTTCCCACCTCGCAAGTAGTGCCGAGCGCTCGGTGGACATGGGCAGGGCGTGTGGGTTGCAAGGTAAACCCCACATCTTTGCAATCTTTGCGGGGTGCACCCTTTTCATGGGTGGGTAGCGATGTGCTTCGTGAAGTGTGTAATTACTGTAGCCTTTGCACTGCTTTGAAAAGGTAATCGGTAATTCTGTCTTTGAGGTTCCCCGCTTTGAACCGAGCCATATGACAGTCTGATGCATTTGATGAACTCTATTACCCCATGCCCATGTGGCCAAAGACAGCATGGCCGTAGGGGGGCTGTCATCAATCCAAAGGTCTGATCAGGGCAAAGTCTTTGCAGAAGCTTGCAGTTGGCACCCTAGGCTTCAAAGTACTTTTTGAGACAATGGTTGGCCCACTTTGGATGATGACATTCCTTTGGTCAACAATGGTGGTTGCACTAATGGGGTTGGAATCCCAGGAATCAGGTTTGCAGATCTTGTTTTGCTACTTCTCTGCAGGGCACCGTGCCCCCTGCACGTGAAGACGTCGTTCTTGGGAAGGGCTTCTGGCGGCAGAGGTGAAGTTGTTAATTGGCATGGTGGTTTTTTGGTACCAAATCGCCCCTCAAGCCTTTTTGGCTACGCATGGCTTTCTCATGGAGCCTACAAAAGAGGATCGACCGAGGAGCCGCCCAGTTCCACCGCTTTGGTTTGCGTGTTATTGCTTTTTTGGAAGCAAGGAAGCAAAATGGACCCATCGCAGCATCAATCCCAAATTGTCATCCGCGTTGAGCCCCTAGACTAGCATCGAACCCAACCAGCCCTCAATGTGATGTTTTGTTCAGCTCACTAGTTTTGTGGGTGGCCAAGAAGTCTCACAGCTTTGCCCACCTGGCAGGCGTAACTAGCCTTGTAATGTAATTCTGGAATGTCGAGCCATCGTGGTCTCTGTCACTTGCGATTGCGGATACGTGGGTATAGCGACCAGATGCAACATTGCAATTGAGTTTGAGTCAGCAATCAGCTTTGCGTGCAAATACTCTTGTAGCCGACTGGTTAGCCAACCAGATGTCTGGCTTTTCGTATGAAGGTTGTTCAGCCAGAGCCGGCGGGAAATCAGAAAGGCCTATTAGATCTTGCAGTGAAGTGTGTTTTCCTCGGCAAGCACAAGATCACTGTTCCCCTAATTGTTAGCTTGGATTGGTAGTTGAGGCTTGGACCCGCCCCGCTTCTTCGTGATAACCACAAAGCCCTGCCAATGTTTGATACTCCCTGCACATTAAAATGCGTCCACCCAAAGGAGTTTCCTCCGCTTGTTGGGTTCCATCCCAAGCGTAGGGGAGTAAGATTTCGGAGTTCCGAGGTGCAATGCATCCTCGATCACCATTTACATCATGGAGCCCCAGCCCGTGGAACGGGACCGGCGCAAGCAAATCGAGTGGCACATGACCATGAGAGCTGACCGCGAGTCCCAGGCTGCAAATGCAGCATGCAATCACTGATGGTGTATCCGGAATCCCTGATGTTCAGAGTGCAGGGCTCAAGCACTTGACAACAATGTTCACACCAATACTTGTGGATGGCTGTCTGCAAGGGTCGATGATTCGATTGATGGACGTTGGAAGGAGGATGCTCGCTTGAGACGGACCTCGAAAAAGGGTTCCCCTGAACAGAGGTTCATTTGAGGGTTTTTTGGGTTCGAGCCCTGTGTCAAAGCGAAGCTATGGGCAGTGTGCTCCAGGATTACTACATCGAGTTTGGCCTTGACATCTACAACCCGTTGAGGACGGAGTCCTTGCAGCCAGAGATCAGTCGAGTATGCATTGGTTATGAAGCCGGTGCTTCTTGCAACAAGGCCCAGCCAGGATTTGCGTTTGACCGGTGTCTGTGTGTGTGTGCTTTTAAAAATGGAATCAACCCTTCTTGGGGTTGTTGTGTAGAGGGACACCCATAGGACTCCACCTCGGAGTTCCATATCAGTTTAACCCCGACTGGTGAAGCGGGTCTGTGACACAAACATGTCCGGCTTCCAAAAGGTTTCCCTTTGAACCAACTAGAAGAGTGGTGCTAACTCCAAAAAAGCAAGAATGGAGAATATTCATTGGTTTCCCTTTAAAATCAACTACCGGAAGAAACAAATAAAAAAGAGCACCAACATATTCAACAGAAACCCTAGCAAAACAATTCAATCACGTCATCCCTTGTTTTTGTTTATTGGCCCAAAACACGGTGCTGCAATTTTGTCCATGGCCCAAGTCGCCCGGTGATCCGTTGAGAAATGCGTTTGCAGGACGCCGCCGCTCACGGACAACTTCTGGCAGTGCACGGTGTACAGCCGCGGACCAAAGCGCGTGGCGAAAACCGACGGTTTGGTATTTGGATGGCTGGGGTCAAATTAATGTATATACCAAAATGGCACTTTGGTAAATGGAACCAAAGACTAAAACTAAAACCTGTGTCACCCCAGCTCTTTAATTGGTCAAAAATAGGTACCCACAATGGAACCCTGGCAAATGAAAACACAGACTAAAACCAGTGGTCCCCTGATAGTTTGATTTTGACCCATACCCATTTGAATTGGTGGGCTGTGAGGGGAGATGGGAACCCACCCCGGAAGACCACCAAATCACCTTTTTGACCCATACTGTTTGAAGTTTAAACAATAGTGGTTCACATGCCTGGTGGAGAGACGACCTCACCATGATGATGATCCCTTGCTAGGGATCCCTCATGTTAGTTTTTGAACATAGAAAGCTTGCTACAAGAATGCTTGCTACAAGAATGGCTTGGGATTTTCGGGCCCAGACAATGGCGGCTAAACTAGCCAAAGGGCACGAGCCTTTTCAGGTCCCTTTGAAAGCGCTTAGGTTCGGCTTTAAAGACTCCCGTGAAACAAACATGGGTTTGATGTCCAAGTGCGGAGCAGAGTTTGACCGTTCAGCTTTCGGACAGAAAGAAAAGACAAGGAGGCCAACCTATCTATCGCCCCAGGTAACAATAAGACTAGCAATGATAACGACAACAATGATAGACAGTAATGATACAAATTTGTAGATATGAGAAAAGATGTATCATGCTGTACCCATACACATGTGTATATATATATATATGTATATACTCATGTGTTATTCTAGCAGTGCGCGATGTATGCAAACACAGGCATATAATCATTTTTGTTATGTCCACATGGTAATCACCGCAGTTGATTGGCTTGGAAGCCGTTCTTGATTGCTTCCGCGGCTTGTGCATGCGAGGTGCCAACATGGACTCCAACGGCCAGCGAATCATCAAGGCATCCAAGGCGCGGAGATCGGCGAACACCAACCACAAGGGGGGCGGAGGGCAACATGATTTTGCGATGTCAAGGCATTCCCTTGCAAGAGCAGTGAGGGTAGGAAGTAAATTGTGATTTGCGCATTGAGTTCCCCCTTTCCCTCAGTCATTCTGGGACTCTGAACCAACCAACCCACCCACCCAACCCACCAGTTGAGTTATTTCCTTTCCCCGGCCCTTTCGCCAGGCCTTCCAAAGTTGGGACATCGTGCCGCAGCTGGAGAACCTGCAGGCGCCGAACTTTACTCTGCGATAGGATCGATCCGCGAGTTGAAATTCGCAAGAACAGATGGAGGGTTGATGTCCCACCAAGGTGTGAGGAACAGTTTCTCATTCAAATATGGATGTGCATATGTGAGTTCGCGATCCACATTGTAAAAGGGTTCCCCAGATTTTGACTGGATGTTTCCGACATCACCGATTAGGCTCTCAAGATTGGTGGATGTTGTGTTTGTTTTTCTCCAAAATAGGGGGGCCGCGCAACAGATGCGCGGATGCGCGGTTTGCCTACGGTATTTGTCTTGTTTGTTGTAGCTTTCCAGGTACCAGCCAGGTGGCTCTAGATGTCCAGATGTACATGTTACTCTTGGCAGTGTATGTATTGTTTCTACTGCGACTGCTGTATTTCCTCGTTGCGGTTGTGTTTGTCATCCGAAAGTTTCTTGCAGGTGCGGCTTCTGGGCCCGAACACTGCGGCGGAGACCTAGCCGGGGGACCTCAGGTGTCGTTTTGAACGTGACATTGAGGTTGACCCCGGATGAACAAGCCTCATGGATTGATACAAAGTACAATGACGCAGGGCCCATGAAACTGCCTCAAAGTCAATATATTATGTGGGTCGTTTGTTTTTTGTTGTAATTTACACTTTCAGCCACTATTTAGAGGGTAATTGTCAAGATGTCGGCCGAATGGGCTGAACTTTGAGCGCAAGGAGGCCGTTCTTGTTTGTTTGTTCTTTTCACCAGATCACGTCCAAGAGCCTCAAAAACCGATGAAAATGTCATACCTACAACAAACGCGATGTTTTTTGGGAAAACACGATGTTTTCGGGAAACACTGCATTTTCGATTTCAAGCATTTTCCCATACATTCCTTCAACTCGTCATCCGTTCTCAAAAGATCTCAAAAGCATCATCTCAACCTCAGAATCTCCCATTGCCCTCCCCTTTTGCGCTCGTAACGAAATCAGCTTCGCATTCGCCACTCGTCTTTCGCAACTCCAATCTGAAAGAAGGAGGCCGGGGACCCAAATAGTCAAAAGTACCACGGTTTTATGACACTTGTCAAGCAGCAATGCCATGATGAGGGCGTGCTGGCTTCGAACAGCGCGCAAGCTCAAGCAAAGACCGAACTCTTGCTCACGACTTCGTTGTTTTCCAGCAACATTCTCGAATTAGCGCATTCGTGGTTGAACCCGAAAAACCCATAGAATTTCCACGGTTTACCACGCTTTACTACGGGTTTTCCACGGTTTAGCTACGGGTTGGAAAGCACGATGTTTTCCAAAAACACGATGTTTTCGATTGGGGCTGCGGGTTTTCTACGGGTTTCTACAGGATTTCTACATGTTTTCTACCGGTTTCTGCGGTTAGCCGCCAGGATCCCGCCCCATTTTCCAAAAAATCCTCAAAAATCATGAAAACCTCAAAAGGCGTCCCCTGGTCTTGTTTTGCACCAAAAGGAGCTTTGGGATTCCAGCACCCCCTTCAAACTGGTTCGGTATGACCTGGCGCCAGTCTTCAGGTGCCTGTTGCTGTGAAGGTACTTAAAGACTGAAGCCAGCTGCGCACCCTGGCTGTCAGGCTCATCAATGTGGTCCTTAGAATTTGAAGCATACTGTACTCAGTATAGAGCGTTGCCCTCGGTTGAAATCTTAATGGGTGATGCCTGTGTGAATTCCACTCGACCCTTGCCTTTGACCCTTTGCTCCAAATGAGTGTTTGGCCTCAGAAGCCCATTTTTAAGGGGCTTTATCAAAAACACTATGTTTTTCCTGAAAACACGATGTTTTCAGAAAATCGAGAAAACACACGATGTTTTAGTCAGGGTACGACATTTTTACAGGTTCTTGAAGCCCTATGTATATACATATTATTGGCTCCAATCGAGAGCAAAGTCTTGCAACCGCGTTGCTGGATTCGTGGTCACTCCATGCGACAGCACAAGTGGATACCAAGCGCCACGCATCCTAAGGCGGTTTGTCAAAATGCCCTGCCTGTCATTCCTATAACCACACACACTCCTAAATGGCATCTTACCCACTAAATCACGCTTCAATTCTTTTTTACCACGTTCTTCTTTCCCAGAGTTTCGGGTGTTTCCTGTGGGGTTTCCCATGCCCCCTAGCAGCAATTAAAGCAACCATATGCAACCATGGTCCTTTTTTTCCCCTTGAAGATCCTTCAACAGCACAAATGCGCTTTCCAGAGTCTCTGGTACTGGCACTGGTTTCCTTTTGGTTTCCCTTAAACTCCCTTTGAACCCAAACAATGGGTTCACACGCCTACCATGGAACCTGGGTTCCGGACCATTTTCAGGGACCAAAGAGGAAGTGTGACGCTGCAGGGACCTTCTATACCTCGACCCTCAAACTACCCTCAATGGGATATCACTGCTAATATCCCTTAATGGGATATCACTGATATCACCCCCCCCAAAATAAAATGGGTGAATATCATTTTTTTACGGGTAGTTCGCGGGTTCCAGGCAGATACAATAATATTGATACAGGAGCTTCTCCATGAGGGTAAGCCCAACCGCCACCGAGTTCCTCCATCAGCGTGGAGTTTACGCCGGTGACCTCAGCGGAGGATATCGCCATCCTGGCCGGGGACTCTAAAGGGAAGGTGACGGGAACCGAGGGACCGGTAGGATGGGCGGCCTTTTTGCGGGGCTTTTAGAGCCTCTGGTCTAGGGTTATGGTAGGATGTACTTGGCCGACGCCAAGTGTGCAGTTGCGTCTGAATCGGGTGTTGGAATCCTTGTCAAAGCCGAAGGTTTTCGTGGGTTGTGGAGAACTGGGTTTAGGGCCGACGTGGCTGTGATTCCCAGAGAACCCGATGTAGAACCACAAAGAAGTCACAAGGATGGCCCGCGTCGGTTTGACAGAAAGGGAGATTTCCAACGAGCATGAAGGGAATCAAGGCAGCCGAGCTACAGTAGCCGACCAGGGGACCGGTACCCATTTACTTACAAAACAACGCAATTATCGGTGCCAATACCCCGAAAGAGTTGGTCTTCTCGTGTTTGTTCTTATTGGACACTATTTGAGAAAAAGGATGCCATCCCTATTTACAGCACACACAAGTTTTTGCCAAAAGGAAGCCAGCCATTTGGGGGGGGTTGTTTCGAACCCCACCGTCACCACACCAACCGCGCTTCGAGTTCAACTCCCCGGTGGACTTCGACTTCAGCGGCTCCAGAACGGAAGACGAAACCAATCAGGCGCCGGATGTGGCAGGTGGCGCGTTCGGGTTGCTGAAAACACTAATTCGGGTAAGCGGAGGTTCAGTTCCAATAATGGGATAACAATCGCCCGTTTGGTTTGGATTGAGGTTAGGCGAAAAATAGCAACTATGATTTAGAACACCAAAGCGGGATGGGTATGTTTGCAGGTTGTCCAGACACCATATGTCATACCCGTTCTGTTCGAACCCTCAGAAAGATAGGTCTTTTGAACCGCCATTCACATCCCAAGTCGGGTGCATCTTTTGGCCATCAAAGCAAAGCAAACAAAGAAGCGAAGCCATGTTGAGGGGTCCCCTAAAAGACACACCCAATGGCGTCCTCCAACATTGTGGTGTTCCTTTTGGTTCACTTAAACCAAAGGATACCAAAACATGCATGGCCATTAATTTTGACGGGGAACCACCTCGAAAGGGGTTGGTGGGCAAATGATGTCCAAAGGCCGACCCTTTGATACACAAAAAAGTGCTCCGGACAGTTTTGGCATTCGAGCGCTTTTTGCTGCTCAAAGCCAATTCGAGCACTTTTTGAGGTTGCCTAGCTGCTTTGGTGAGGTGCTCGAGAGAAAACAAATCTGCAACTTGAGCGCAATTTCCCGCTACTCGAGCGCAATTTTCCGCAACTCGAGCGCAATTCCAAAAAGTGTGCAAAGCCAAAGCTTTGCCCCGCAATCCGTGTGTTTGCATGTGCTTGCATTTAGCATTACTCGCGCACTTATGTGCCACGAAAGCTCGAGCAAACATTTGTAGGCGGTGCCTAATTAACAGCCATGCTCATATTGTATGTAGCTTTTAGTCTCAACTTCAGGTTTGTCCGGAGGACCGCACGAATGAGAAGAGAACCCTCATAAAATCGTACAATGAAGGGATTCGCCACCACAAAAGGGGCCCTGGGTTCCGTGTCCCGCCGTTGATCACCTTGCACTAGTGCTTTCCATTTCATCCAGATCGATGGAATACAGTGATATCCAAGGCCGGGTATGGCTCTTGTTTAAGGGCACCTTTTGGTTGATTGTCCGTTCTCAAGGATAAGCACAGGAAAACAAAAGAGACACCACATGTGTTTCGATGTTCCCACATTTGGAGACGCACGGCTCCCCTTCCAAGTTTTTGGGGCGAACAGATTTCTATGGCAAAGTAGGGCTATGGTTTGGGGCCTCGTGCTGTCAGGTGAAAAGGCCGAGAGCAAATCCCATGGAGACTTCATGGATTCGGAGCTCGGATTCAGAGTCTGCGCCTGTGATATTAAACTCTAGTTCACCCGTTAGTTTTGCTTTCCTCGGCTGGGGATTCCAATGGGTTGTCAGGACGTTTGACGGCAGGTGATCTTCCTTGTGGAGGGCCCTTTGGTGCGAATCCGCATGCCCATTAACCAAGGCGCGCGAGTTGAGCCGGGCGCAAGGGGGTGAGTGCGAATCAATAGATAAAAGTTTACTTCTTGAGTTGAACCTTGAACTCTTGGGCAGGTTTCTGCATCCCCGTGAATAGTCAAGAGTCAAGAGTTATTTGAGCTTTCGTTTGCCCGCATCATGAACTCAGGTGACTCAGGGGAGGCTTTTGTTTTTGAGGACATTCGGATCGCTTTTGGGTGTCCACCTATGTCTCCGAAGTGTCCACCTGAAGCCTTGATTCCTTTTCTCGCCAGCAAAGCACCACCAGCACCCGCATGGCAAAATGGGCGGAAGCCATGTTCATGGAAGAGGACAGCCGTACCGAGTGGCAGGCTATTCCAACAGGCTCAAGTTAACGCTTGAATTTTATATTTTCGAATATTAGATTGATCTCCTTGATCACTCCATTATGCTCTTTATGCAATGCTACATCCTCGGTTTTCTGTATGTAGGCCCACGTATTTTTGTTAATCCGTTCGCGGCCTTCGCGCCTTGTTCGGGAACGGGTAGTTTAAGAAGTTGCTTTCGTGGGAGAGGAGCTTGTTTGGTCGGTGTTAACGTCGTGCACCTTTCCGGGCTACTTCAGCATGAGTTTTCCTGTCCGTGCTGTTTGCAGAAAAACATGGTTGATCTGAGATGATTTTCTCTACCCCCAAAGCCACTTCCCGCAGGAATTTATGGGGTGTACAAGAACTGTGAGATCGTTGGAAATAATCTTGGAGTTCAGAGTAGCATGTATCATATCTGGGCAAAACATCGACTTCCGCGGAGGGATTGCCACCTCCCATTGGTCCCTTACTTCTGGATCTCTTTTTTTTCAGCTGAGTGAAACTAACTTGCCGAGATGTACATCCCCTGTACAGAAAATAATCATTTCTAGAAGAACTTCCTTTTAGAAACTGCTTTTTTGGGTTCCATGTCAATTTGCTGATATATATATATATATGAATCAGGTGGGCTCGGGGCAATTCAAGGCTAAGCGGTTGCCAAGCGCAATGATTGGAGGATGGACCGAGGCTCTTTGAATTGCCTATATCAAGTTTTCTTGGAACCATGTTTTCCTTGGAATTCCGCTTCAATCCACTCCGAAACGGGCACATTCCAAGCTGCCTGCAGGGGCCCGTGTTGGAAGGGCACCAACCAAACCCCAATTTGAGATGCCCCGCGTCAGGTGTGAGGACACAGATCGTCCTCAGGACAGCGTTTGGGAAGCACAACGCCATGGTTCTAGCACAACATGAAGTGTGTGTTTTGCTGCAATTGGAGCTCTTTTTGGGGTTGTTTCATATGGAAACACGACCCATGTTCGCGGGGTTCGCCATTTTGAGACGCAACCCTGCTTGCGTTGTACAGGGGGAGCCTCATCTACCCTCTTTTCGTTGCCCAAAGCTGATTGACGTGTTGGTTCCGTGTTCAGTCAAGGCCCCACAGGCGATCCCTGAATGTCAGTGGGTCCTTTCGGCAGGTAATATAACGGGCTGAATATTTACTTATGATCATTTAAAACATTGGTTTCAAAGTACCCCGCAGCCCCTTTCAAATTGTTTAGGCCCGCATAGCCCCTGTAAGCGCATGAACGTCCATTCAGAGGCTTCCTTCTTTTGCTATCGGTCGATCTATGACTGGGCGATACAGCATCTGTCTCAGTATTCTGAACATTGACATGGAGCTCCGAAAGGTAGAGCGTAAAAAGCGGACTTCTTTTGGGGCACCCCTCAGGGTGTTTTGTTGTACCTTGCATGAGAAAAGAATCCAGAAAATCGGTGCGACATTCGCGCGTTCCCAGCCATGAGATCGGCGCAAGGTGCGGTTTCTCGGTTGTAGGAGGATCCCAGGAAACTCCCTGATTTGTTCATGTCCGTGGCCCATGTGGTCGACTTCTTTTCCAGGAACGTGCTCCTGGGCAAGACGGGTGGCCAGCCGGGCCCTCAGACAAGGCTCAGGAAGCGACTCGCTTTCGGGTCCGAAAAGACCGGCTCCAGTTTTCATCACATACTGCAAGGTGCGGCATCCTGCCTATGTGAAACCATTTGGGGCTACCCAACGCCACTCAGCGTCGTTAGATTATTTGTTGGAACTTAGAAATAATGGTAACAATGAAAACACCGATAAATACAATGATACATAATATACATAGAGAGACAATGTTACACACATTTTCTGGGTCGGAAGCTATGCCGAGGAAAGGCAGCAGTATCACAGGTTCTTGTTTGGAGGTGCATGAGGGTTTCAGGGTGGTGCCCAGCATTGCGCAAGATTGGTGTCGGCCAACAACACAACAACAGTTTGCTTCAACTTGCTGGTTCTCAGCCCGGAATGAGGGAATGACCCCTACAAACCATCCCTTATAGTTTCCTTTGAGGGAATCGCCAGGGGTCATTCCCATACTGAGCGCCAGCAAGTAAACCAAGGGGGTTATACTCATGTTCAAACAAGGGGCTGCCGCCCTGTCTGAGGACAGACATCTCCATCACGACATGGACAGGGGGTCTCTTCCAGAATTCCATTTGGCATCCTGGCACGAAGCAGGACTGAGAGCTGCGATATTCGCGCCATCGAAGGGGTTCCTTCACGTTGACTTCGACGTTTGTCGAAATGGCAAAGCCACTTCTTACTCCTTTAGTTCCTGGACTTACTTTTGCAAAGACCAGCTTGGTAATACGCAAACAATTTGGACTTGTTTGGCCGATCATGAGCCTTTTGGGATAAATCCCAAACGACGTCAATGAGGTTTCGTCAAATAATGCAAGTAATTGCTTTCTGCTGGTCAATTTGAGCGGAGCAGGAGGGGGCTCACTTGATTCCCAGGAAGCTCCCTGATTTGTTCATGTCCGTGGCCCATGTTGATGGTTGGAATGAAGGCAGATGCCTCTTTTTTTCGTTCTTTTCGGGTACCCCTTTTATGTTGGTTCAATGGCACGCGAACAACAAACAATCTGTGGGGTTCCCCTGTTTCGACGAACGCCCATATGAAAGGCAACTGGGATGAAGGCTATGCTTCCCTTTGTGCAGCATCAACCCTTTGGTCGCTGAGAGTTGTTGAGACAAGCCGCTTTACGCCTGAAGGCCGCCACATGACTGTATTCTCTACTCTTCCCGGGATCCTCAAACCATCAAACACCCATAGAAACAGATGGTGCTTGAAAGGAACACTGGTTGAAAAGAATGGGGAATCAATCCATAGGTCTATGTTTGCTGAGAGCTGTCAGTGGGACTTGACCCAGCACATGTTTCTTTGCCGCGTTGACTGTTGTGATTCTCCCGTCTCCGGAATGAGAAGCTCTGCTTTCGTTGGCTTTTGTGGCTAGAAATATGCAGTGAGGCCCGCTTGTGGGAGCAGGACCCAAGGAGGGCTATGGTAATTGTATCTGTGAATGGCAGACTGCCCTGGGCGCATTTCACTGCGCCTTGTGTCAAAGCGGCTGCGTCGTGTTTGCAACCTTCTATGTACTGTTCCAAAAAACGGGCGATCCATGCCCATGTGTGTGTTGCCCTTTCATCTGCACTCCTCCTTGTTGCGTGGGGAGTGCCATGTAACAACCAAAAACCAGCGGTCTATTGCCGCTTCCTCTGCTCAAGCCGCTCATGCGAGTCCCCGTGGCCACATGCCCTCGTTCTGGACCCGCTCAAAGTTCTCCGTTGTCACATGCCCCTGACAAAACCTGCACGGTGTCAGCGGAACCTGTGGCTCTCGTCCGATCCCGGGGCATCGGTGATTGGCATGCAAGAAGCCATCCTGCCCTCGCCACGATCTCGCTCCTCGACGCCGTTGACCTTCTCCAAGCCAGCAGTTCGGACAGGGCAGCACCGCCCGCAAGCCCCTGGCTGTGGCATTCCTCAGCCCGAAGCAATTGCGACGCCAATGCACCTTATCACCCATCGCCGTGATGTGGTAGATCTCCGTTGCCTCCGGCTCCGGTTGCAGCTCTCGCCATCGTAACTGCTCCATCACCATGAGCTCCTCGCGCCATCTGGCATTCAAGCGCTCATCGACCTCGTCCGGCTCATCCGGCCTTGTCACAGCCGGCTCCCCACCGGCCTGCTCTTCTGATTGACGTTCACTACCTCCACGTCGCCTTCTCATTGTTCTTGCCGTTGACAGATCCCCGCTGGTAGAGCTCGAAGACCTGGCCACCGAAGTGCTCGATGCTCTCGGCACATCGATCACCTCCTCATCGTCATCAGTTTGGGTGCCCTGCTCCGCGCTCATCACTCTGAGTTGCCGTACCCTCCCACAGAAAGCCGACGTCACTTCACTCACCAGGCGATACACCACAATCGCGACCACTGCGATCAGCAGTACCACCACCGAAAGATCCATTCTTTCCTCCTCCTGCTGTTGACCTTCTCCTTGGGCCCTGCATCCGGCTACCACAATGAGGATCACCAGCAACTTGATCCACTTCTCCTTGCCACCTTGCACCACGGTCTTGTTCAGTCTGACAGCTTCGCTCTCTTCTCGCATAGCCTTGAGGTCCCAGAGGCTGCACAACTCCTTGATCCTCGCCGGGCCCAAGGGCTTGGTGCCAAGGTCCGCAAGCATCTGCTGTCCCGGGCAATGGCGTATCTCCCAATCTCCAGCCCAAATCCTCCACCTCAAATGGAACGACCGAAGACGGAGATGTCTCGTCCTCCACGAACCCGTGACATCCGTTGCTATCGCCACCGCTGCCGCGTTGTCCGACAGCAGCATTTTCTTGAAGTTATCCATCCCCAAGGTGTCCGTGATCAGCGCCTCCACGCTGTCCCCGAGTCACACTGTCAATTGCTTCGATCAGCTCGCTTTCGGCTGTCGACAGTGCTGGAAACGCCTGTTTCCCGGCCTTCCACGCGATGACCGTACCATTCCACGCCACCAAGGAACATCCTTGACTCCTTTCTCCCAGTGGTGCGAACGACGCGTCTGCGTAGGCCTGCAATCCAGCTGCTCCATGTCCAGACCAATGTTGTCCAGTGTCCCCGGACACCCACAGTCCCCAGTCCTTCGTTTCCTTCAGGTAACCCAGAACATAGCCCGCAGCCTTGACCGTCCACTTGGGATTCTTGGACGTCATGCTGCACATGCGGCTCATGCTGTAGAGGAGATCTGGCCGTGTCCTCGTCATCAGCCACAAAATCTCCCCCGTCACCTTCTGAGCCTTCGTGAGGTCCCTGGCCGTGAAGTTGCCCGGGTCCTCTTCCGCCTCGTCTGCCAATTCCTTGGACATTGGCGTCTTGGATCTCACCAACTCATCCTTATGTCTTTCAGCAGCTCCTCCACGTAGTCGCTCTGATGCAGGAAGATGCCGCCCTCCTTCTTCATCAGATTCATTCCCAAAAACCGGATTTGGCGATCCTCCGTCAGGACGTCTGGCTGGCTCGTCTCCCACCTTTCTGAGATCACGGCCTCAAACCTTTCTCGCACCGACTCCTCCGTTGCCGTGAGGACGTCGTCCACGTATATGGACACCAAACCGGCCAACACCTCCGTTCCATCACGAACCTCCAAAATCCGCCACAGATTCTGCTCCGCAGCGCACTGCTCCAGTTGTAGTAGGCGCCGTTCACCTCCCAAGTTAGCTTCGCGAGCTCGGCATCCCGGTGGTCCGACCATCTCCTCGGGCTCTGCCGAAGCCCATACATGGCCTTGTCGATCAGCCACAGCTCACCCGGCTCCGCGTAGCCCAATCTGACCATGATAGTTGGCGGTCTCATCGCCACCAAATTCTCCGGCTCCCTCTCCTCGTGCAGATCCGCATTGAGGAACGCAGACTTGATGTCCAGCGCCGACATTGTCCATTTCCTTTCCATGGCCACCTTGACCTGCAGGCGGATTGCCGTTATGTCCGTTCCCCCCGCAAAGGTGTCGCCTTCCGCCTCCGTGTCCCGCTCCACATGGTTCCCGCAGACCACCAATCTGGTCTTCCGTCTCGAACTCCCGGCTTTCACACTGAAGATCGCCTTGGCAGGTACCACTGACAGTTTACTGCCTTTTTCCTTGATCAGCTTCTCGGCCTCCCTGGGTGGCACTCTCCGAAGCGCCTGCTTCTCCGTCATCAGCGAATCCAGCTCGGTCTTGATCGAGGCCGCCCAACCTTCCTTGTCCGAGATCACCTCGTTCGGGGACACCATCTTTGTGTGCAGTATCTTCTCCGCCTCCGTCTGATCCGGAACCGTCTGCTTCAGGCTCTCCTCCTCCTCACGCAGTTTCCGCACCATCCGGAAGGTCATCTCTGCCGTTTCCTGCTCATCTTCCAACATCCTCTCTTCTTCTTCCACAATGATGTGGCGAAGCAGCCGAATCCTTTCCGCCACCTTGTCACCTCCACCATCGTCCATTCTAGCCGGGTCGCTCGTCTTCACCCTCATTCTCCTTCTCACACGAAGGGCCTCGTCAAAGAGAGCATCTCCTTCCCGGTTCTCCTCCTCTTCATTCACATCTGCTCCCAGCGCGCCCCTTCTCGCAATCCGGAAAGCACCTTTGACACCGCGACCACCTTCTGGTCGGCGTTCAGCAGCACCGCATGCCCATGCGTGATGTCGTAGAGCGGCGCAAGATATTTGCCCCTCTGGTTCTTAGCCTCGAAGGATTTCTGCTTCCAAGCCCTCTTGGGGACCACCACGTCCTCACCGAACTGATACTTCGGCTTGTGGCCCTTCAGATCATAGCCGAAGCGCACCTCCGAAACATAGCGAGCAATGCAAGGCCACCAAACAGGATCCCACTTCGTCGCGATGAGCGCCCGCCTCATCATCGACTTCACCACTCCCACCGCTGCTTCAGCTCGACCGTTCTCCTGCATTTGATCCGGAGTCCTGGTGGACTTCCTGATGTCTCTCAGCCGGCACCAACTTGCCAGCTCCCTGCTCATGAACTCACCCCCTTGTCCGAGTGCAATCTCAGCACCAAGAAGCCTTCCCTCCTCAATCTGATGTAGACCTCCTGTATCGCCGCCAAGACCTCCTTCCAATCCTTGGATCTGAGCGGGACCGTCATGTAGAGCGTCTTCAACGGGTGAGGCTCCTTCTGGGGTTCCGGAAGGATCGGCTGCTCTTGCTCCTCAGCTGCTCCTCCAACCTCGAAGCCCTCTTCCGCCGCCTCCTCTTCGAGATCCTCCTCCGGTAGTAGACCTTCTTCAAGCCCGCCACCTTCTTCTTCACCTCCAGCTCATCACCAGGAAGCTCTTCTCCTTCTGATGTGTCTATCTGTGGCCATGTGTATGCCGCCACCAACAAATACCTCTTGTCCTGAACCCCGCCCACATCGGTGCCCATAATGAACGGGGTCCACCGACAACACGTTCCCAGCCGGGTGTCGTACACGCCTATGTGGGCGGTCCCGCGCCGAGGCTTCCTGACAAACCCGGCAGTCCCGCCGAAAGGGCAGGTGGCCCAGCTTCACATGCTCCTCCCACGAAAGAGCCTTCACCTTCACTTTCGACTGGCCATCCACTTCCTTCCGAAGACATCTTGCCAGCTCTCTCATCATTCCAGGGGCCCACCTAGCCAACGCCTTCGACGAGCTGAGCTTCTCCTCACCCGTCATCTCCCACCTTGGCTTTCCAACCTCCCGATCATGACGTAGAGCTTCTCCCAGATGTGTCACAGACGCCCTTCTCCGGCCCTTCGAAATCCATCGTTGTGCCCACTGTCGTAGGCTTTACCGCACGTCCACCCCAGTCTCCCTGCATGAAGGTGACCTCCCTCAAGTTGTGGAGCTTCTCGAGGGTTTTCCACTCCGGTGTTCTCCACCACGAAGCGCATCTCGGCTCTCCCTTAGGTTCCGCCGGCTGCTCCATGAAGAACTCCACACCACCCCCTTCATTCTCTCTCGCCTTTGCCGTGATGTCTGCCAGAAGATAGATCAGGATGAAGCGGAACATCAGCACATCGTCTTCTCTGACAATCGCCCTCTCTCCCTCATCCATCTCCGGCAGGCCCCATCGATGCTCCATCGTCCTCACCGGGCGTGGCTTAGCCCTGTTCAGCAGCGGGTAGAATCGTAGCACCGATCTCGTCCTGCAATTCGGCCCGCCCACCACGGCCTTAATCCGGTCGTCCAGCGCCAACCGGACCAACCCGCTCATGAGCTCGTTGTTCATGAGGTCATGAGCCTCGTCTCGGAGAATGTCATACTCCAAGATGTCCCGTGGATCTCCACCTTGCTCCTTGTATGCCCTCGAAAGGTCGAACCCCTCCTCCGGGCCCGCGAACAAGTGCACCACCGCTCCTCCCTTTTTCTCAAGCCTTCTTCTTCGGCTCCGATTAAGCCCCAGCGGTTTCCAATCCTCCGCCGGTTCCACCATCAGCTCTCGCTTGATCGCCTCCGGCACCTCGTCGAACACCGGATGCATTTCCACGACTTTCTTCACGAAGTCCACCTCCTCCCGCCTCGACAGCGATCGGATCTTATGGCGGTGTACACCCTCCAGCTCCTGGATCAGGCTGAGTGCCAGTGCCCTTGGCACCTCCGGGCACCCTTGACTCATCACCACCGGTAGTTGTCCTCGTCCAGGATGTAGGATAGTGCACGCTTTCCCACTCCATTTGACCTTGCAGTTCAGGTCCTTCGTGAGCATGCCCATGGGAATGATCGGCTGCGTTCTCTTGTCCTCCGCAACAAGCGTGCCCCCCAGGGTTACCCTCAAACTGTAGGTTTCCCCGGCTGCCAGCTCCACCGTCCGTTCCTCATAGCTTGCGACATCCTCGTCCTTTTCCACGGCCCTGAGCGGGTTCGTCGCTCCCGAGTCCACCAGCCCGCGAACACCGGCGGTCTCCACCTTGGACAACTTTATCTGGCGAACCCTCATCCTTTCTCTCATGCCGTCCATCTGCTTCTAAAGGTCCAGCAGCTTCTTTTCTTCCTCCTCTTGTGCGCTCTTTCCCGCCGCCTTGACGTTGAGGCTCCTGAGCATTTTCGTTGCCTCCTGGAGCACATCTTTCATCGCCTCATTGTCTTTTCACTGGATGCCGAACTCGCCGTTCCCGGGGAGTCCTCATGCACTGTTGCTGATGAGGTCGTTGCCCTCGGAGTTGATTCCTTCTGGGCTTCCGCGCTGACCTCCTTCTTGTCCCCTCCTTCGGTATTGACCTTCGCCGCCTTCGGCTTTCGGTCCGGGCTGGTCTTCACAGCGACAGGGCAGTCCTTTCGCAGGTGCTCACTCGCCCCACATGACCAACACCTCATCTTTTCATCCTTTTGGTCGTGGCTCCACTTGCACCCACGCCCTCGTCTGCAGCCCTTTTTCGAAAGGAAGAACTTGCAGGGCCGGATATCCTCTCCAGCCTTCTTCGTTTCGTTCTTGCCGTCCACAGTGTCCACCTTCTTGACCTTGGCGTCCACCATCTGAGTCTTTGTCGCCGGCGTCTTGACCTCCTTCTCCAAATGAGCGATGGCCTCCACCTCCGACAACGCATGCTCCGCGTACTTCTCCACTGCCTCGTGCGATGGGATGGAATCCAGCTGTAGCGCATTCCTCGCCAGGGCCATCCTAAAGGCGAGTTCCGGCTGCAATTCCAGCACCTTCTTGATCATCTTGTTGAGGGACCGCGCCAACACCGTCGGGTCCGGGATCGTAACCCCCAACTCCTGCGCCCGTTGCTTCCACCTCATCCACTTTGATAGGCTAACCACCAAGGACGCCAGAGAGTCCACTTCCTGGGGGTTCTCCAATGCAAGAACACCCCCTTCTCCACCAGACCTCCCGGCTGATAGCTAGCCATGCAGAGGATGGCGTAGCACGTCATAGACTTCGTCGCCACCATCTCTTCCTTGGCTCCTTCTGGGAGAGCTCGTAGGATCAGTCCCACAGCCCTCCGTTCCAACCTTCTCCACCGGGCTTCTTGAAGTTCCGGAGGATCCTTCGGCTGCAAGCGAAGCCTCTCCAGCGGTGGCGTGGTCTGGTACTTCGTGTACCATACCCTTGCCGATTCCACCACCTTGTGCCACCACTGATGTGATGACTCGCTGAGATCCGCCATGATGGGCTCCAGGACGGAAATCCAATCTCCCAGATCGATCGGCGCGCACTCCGGTCGGTACTCCACCAGCTTCGGCAGCTCCATAACGCCACTCTTCACCAGCTCACTGTGATCCTCGACCCCATCTGGCTTCTTCTGCTGGTTGAGCATCTGCTGCTGCATGATCTGCATCCCTTGGACGATCTTCAGCATGATGTCCAGCGACTGCCCCTTTTCCCCACCAGGCTCATCTTCCCTCATCTCAGAAGACTCCTCTTCCTGATCAGCAGGTTCTCCTGTTGCTCCATGGCCTTCTGGGGTTCCATGCTCCTCAGGCGGTTGCCACTTCAGCTGCATATCTGCTACCTTATTCACGCAGTGCACCACCTCCTTCTGCAGCCTCCGGTTATCGGCCATCAACTGCACCATGTAGTAGCGCATCTCCTGCATTGGATCAGGCCATTGAGCAAATCGAGGGCCTCCATCAAGTCCTCCAGGTCCAGGTAGAGCCGGCTGTGGGGGCCTTTGTCCTTGCCATTGAGCAGGCCGAGCGCCTTCGGCATGTCCCCCTGGTACCGGTAGAGCAAGTTGTTGTGCTGCCAGCACCAACTCCTTCTTCTCCAACATGTCCTCGTTGGACCTCTCGATGTAGGTCTCAAACCCCTCTCTGCTCCCTCCAGCTCCAGTCGGATGGATCAGCGGCGCTTCTTCCGTCCACTCATCGAGCCGTTTCATCTGCTCGGGCGTGAACAGCGCTGCTGGTACTGGCTCAAGTGCCAGCGGCTCCCCCTGCGGCCCTCCAGGCCATTGGGTCGAAGCTCCTGCCTCCACCACTCCGTCCGGCCTGGCGACCAGGGTCTCCATCACCTCTTCCACCACCGGGCCAGGTCCGCTGCTGCTCGACCCCTTGCCCGCGGCCTCATTGGCTTCCAGCGTTCTTATCCTCCTGGATCTCCCCGATCCAGTGGCCATAGCTGCGTGGTCGCAGTCACCTAACGTGACTTGGGCTCATAACCTGTGAATGGCAGACTGCCCTGGGCGCATGTTTTCACTGCGCCTTGTGTCAAAGCGGCTGCGTCGTGTTTGCAACCTTCTATGTACTGTTCCAAAAAACGGGCGATCCATGCCCATGTGTTTGTTGCCCTTTCATCTGCAGTATCGAGATGATTTCTGCGGCAGTTCCTCGTTTATCGCCAGGGTTGCTGACTGGACCTGGGGTCCCCTCCAAATTTCTTTTTTAGCGCTTAGGGTAGACTAAATTGGAACGGACTCAGAAGATGTGGTGCCCCAGACAAGGGATTGGTGGCATCTACGGCATCTGGGTTCGAGCCTTTGGGCCGCGTAGCTTTTCCTCCCAAAGCGGCGAGCCTTCGCAGGACGAGCGTCTCAGCTTCCGGGGCGGGTTCAGGTTGCCGCCCCCTCAGGTGTCGCAGAAAGCAGATCGATGCACATGGACAGACGTAGCCGAGCCGGGTCAAACATCACTTGGACATGGACTTTGAGTGCCCTTACTATTGCAGTGGTGTTCAAGGTAGAAGCATAGGGAGCGCTGGGTTTCGGACAGGGAAGCTCCAGGGGCCCACTCCGTTCTGCCGGTATGTTTTCTGATCCTTTTGCTGGAAAAGGGGAACTTGTGAAGAAACCCATCAAGAAGGATACTTCAATGTACTTTCCCAAAGAGCCAAGGGGGTCACAAGTCACATGGAGCAAACCAGGCAAGTTTTTCTTTCGATTGTATATGACTCATGGCATGAGGACCTGGTTATCCATGGCTGGAAGGCGTCTGCGCAGTATGGAACTGAACCGAAGCAAGTGCATTCTTGGCAGTTTGAGTAAGCCAGTTTGATTTGTGGCGTTTGGGGAGGTTGAAGTGGGCATGTATCAACAGTCTCAAGAAGGTGGTTTTGCATTCACGAAGCACGCCCAAATGAATCTGTGTTTGTTCTCACAACCTTTGCTTCTCACCTCAGGCCTGGCAAGGTGGAGATCCTCTATGATAAGCTGGAGACGCTTGGCTTGGCATTTGGCAAATGGCGGGAGAAGATGCGGAAAAGCAGCAGTGGGCTTCATGACGCCAAAAAGCAACACCGGAATTCATGGTTGTGGAACTGGGGCCCTGGGGTCTTAGGTATCCCCTTCTGTGGGTGTTAACTTTGAAGTGGGCAACTAGTCAGAGGGATGCCATCACTTTGGTATCACGCAGGTGGTAAGGTTATACGACCATGCTGAACTGTTCTCTCCCTTTGCTCATAGAATGTGTAATGCATGTGACAGCCAAAGTAGTAAGCTGGACCAGCTCCGTGATTATTTCTCTTTCTTTCCTAGACAAACTTCTACCGACTGATGCTTCACCATGATCCCAATGCTGTTTTGTGTCCTTGCCCGATTCTGACAGACTATGTTTCAGGAGACGCAACACCCAGCGGATCCATGTATTCTTGGACCTTCAAACGTACCTAAAATTTCTGCCTCCCCCGTCAATCGGCTGGTTTTTGGAATTCGTACCTTTTTCTTTGGGCTTGTCCTCTTTTTTGGACCTCGAGCAGTTTTTGGAGGCATGAGGGCTGTCAGGTCCCAATATATGACCTACTCGAGCAGAAATTGTGTGCAAAAACGCCCGCAACGGCCCGCAAAACGAGCGCAAAAACCCGCAAACGAGCGCAAATTTGAAAAGTGCTCAACTGAACATGGAAACCTCGGGCACTTTACCATTGCTCGGGCAGAACTTGAAGAATCGGGCACAAACTGTGTGTTCGAGCAACAACTAAAAAAAAGCCAAAAAAAAAAGAAAAAGTATCAATGGAAGGTCCAGGTTTGGTTTTGTCCCGGCAGCAAAATGCAAAATGAGATGTCATTTTGCTTCTAGCAAGTCTTTAAAGCACTAGAAACGCATTTGCAGCAAAAAGTTCTGTCCAAAGCGAAAAAGGCTTGCAACTGCGCCGGGTCCGGGGGCGCACGATATTGAAATTAGGTATCCAAGGAGAAGCCAAAAGACCACGCTCGGGAATGGCCGGCAATCAGTTGCGTGTCCAGACATTTCGAAGACTCGTGTTTGGCGTCATCCGAGTCGCCCCGTGAGTTGTCTCCAAGGAAGCTCCGTGTGTTGAGGGGAGTACGTGCACGGACTATGCAGACCTTATAGGATCTTATTGGTTGGTACCTACCATTTGTTTTAATTGCATATATCTGTAAGCGTTTGGTGAGCTCACCTGCGGATAAATATGCTCACTTTGAATCTTTACTTGGGTAGCATCGCAAACTTTGCAGATATGCGGTTGGGGCTAGGAACCACGCAGGAATTGTCCTGCATGCAAGCTGCATTCCGCTCCTAGGAATACCTACCAGCGCGACCCGTCGGGAACCCAGACGTTAGCCAAGGAGTCAATGGAACAAGTGCTCGTCGATTGGAATCACATGTATTTACGCACTTCTATATTGTTAGTTCTTTGCTTTTTTGGGGACATCCATGTTGTGGTTCTTCGTCGAGCGCCAGGTTCACATATCCAGAGCAGTCCTTGTGGAGCACTCAGATGGGGCGCCGGGGTGCCCAGCAGATTAGGCAGATCTTCTTTTTGGAATGGTTGGTTTTCACAGAAAGCAAAGGGACACGGCACTCCGGTTTTGGGGTTCCCACTTGAGACCCCCAGTCTTGTTAGACTGTGTTGCAGCTTGGATTCAGTCGCCAGAAGGCAAAACAAACTCGGCCAAGTCTGTGGCTGCGAATGCCTTTGGTAAAGTGAAAATCGATTGTTTTTGTGCTCCAAGACATTGAGTTGTTAGGACCTTGGGATCCGAACGGTTCTTGCATGCTTCCCCCCTTTCTAAATAGGAGACCTGCCCAGGAGCCACTGCGTTGCATGTTTTGTGGCCGGATCACATCGACGGCTCGACTGCAGCATAAAAGACCATCAATCTATATGGCTGTGGCTCAAAAAACCGGTACCAAAATGGAACCCTGGTAAGTGGAAACATGGACCCTGGGTAACCCCTGCCGTTTAATTTTGAGCCACACCCATATCAATCTGCATCGATCTCGTCGATGTTTGTTGTTTGTTGGATTGAGGGTAGCTGTTTCACCTTAGTTTGAGGGCAACCAGAAGGAACACCCGCAATTTTGGCCCCCTGCCTACTTTGAGACAAGCCCAGTTTGTTCCTCTTCGGCCGCCGAGGACCTGCCTATGCAGAATTCCACTTCCACATCTCCGTGGCTGCTCAGGCGCTCCGAAACTTTGGGCGCCTCAGGACCTCATGAAAAACTGCCGGGACCCTGAAACTACCCTTAAACATGTGATATCACCCCATAACATGTTTGGCAATATTCTATTCGTATGCGTAGTTTCAGGGTCCAGGTGAACGCGAATGGGTGTACATTTTGAGGGTAGTTACTCGTTTTCAGGTGGGTTTAGAGGGAAACCAGCTTCCAGTTGTGCCGCATATCCGAATGGTTGGGACCCCCAGAAGGGCAAGCAGTTTGGCTTCCCCGAACTCATTCACAGAGAGAGGCCGAGGCCGGGGGTGTTGGGATCTTTGGATACGAGGAGCTTTGACTTGGCTCGTGGAAGATGTGGCGGGAATAGCAAGGTTTGACATGCAGATGTCAAGTGTGTCAGAGCTGTTAGCGACACTGTAACTTGCGAGCCCTTGCGGTGTGAAATGTCAATCATCGCCTATGATCACGGGGTCGCTTGGAAAAAAGGACTCATATACCAATGAATCCATGGGTCATCATCATTCCTAAATTTGGGGCTACCCGATTGCGGATGGTTTACTTTTGGGCAGCCAAACGGAAAACTATCCACTCCTGGGTTTTGCAGGTGTGGTTTGAACAAACTGGCCATGGCTATCTGTTAAAGGGAGCCCTACGTGATGTTTCACTGAGCCAGCAACCAGGCAGAAAACAACTACCCTTGAGAGTACACCTGCAATACGGGCCTTTTTATTTTCTTGTTGGGTGGTTTCAAGCATCACCCCACGCTGGCCCGTTTAAGGTGAAGTTGCTTTGATTCTGATGTTTTAAGGTTTGTTTCCCACAATGCAACAAGCCCTGAAACACGCCTCTAACTACGGAAGCCGAAAGCCTTGAGGGGTTGCCTCTTGGCAAGTGGGTGCTTGGGCGATCGAATTGTTTAAACAGAACCACAGAAATCACTGTTTGAAAACTGTCCAGTTTTTTTAACACTGTCCATTCGTTTGGGGTCCCTTTCTTCAACAAAAAGATGCCAAATCCCTGATAAGCTGGGTGGTTTCCAAAGAGAACGATGGGTAAAGAGCATGGGGAAGCAACCCATCAAAAACCATGAGTGCGATTCTTTAGAGTACCCTTTTCACCTTTTCAGCTTGTTTTAGGGAAGCCAAAAGTAAAGAACCTCCTTCAGAGATCCTTTGACGAGGGGTCCCAGATCTCTGAGGCCCAAAAATTTGGGCCGCTGGGCCACGGGGACCGGATCGAATCGACACGACGGAGAGGTGGGGGACTTCCTGATGATCTCCGCCAGCCCCTTCGAGCCCACCCGTGGTGTCTTCACCCTGGCGGCGCGGGGCCCAGAGAATCACAGGAGTTGCCCGACTCTGTCTTGACAGGAAGTGACAACTGATGCATATATACATATATACATCTATACATAGATACATATATGTACTTATTTTTTGTATGTGAATTGATATGTGTATATCTGGAGCATATTCGTAATTGTTCGTGTACAGGTGTGTCTTTTGCGGTGGATGCCGTGTGCCACAGGAGAGCCCAGTGGGCCAAAGCATCTCCAGCCAGCCCACGGTGAAGAAGGAGGTGGCCAACGAGGCGAGCAGTTTGAGACAAATTCGACCCATTTCGGGGCGTGCGGAACCATGGCTTTGGCGTGGCTCCGCGCTCTGGAAACTTGTTTTTTTCACTATGCTGCTTTGAACGGACACCAACCACCCTGTTTTTGTAGTCCCCTACTGCGGATTGCACCAGTTGGCATGGATGACCCCCAAGAAAAGCTTGGATAAAGTGCCTGCCAACCGGTGTGAAGCAGGTTTATCGGTTTGTGGTATTTTCTAGAAGTTGATTCTCAATAAATGTCAACCATCGTTCTTAGAACCATCCGTTTCCGCTTGGTGTTGCTTTTCTAGAAAGAAACCACTAAATTCCCAAGGAGATAAAGTAGTCCCGGGGTCAGCCTACTTTGGCATCGCAGAAAGCAGGATGTTCCGAAGACCATCGCAGTATTTTGGGTCACTTTCGACACCTCTCCCCTCGGACCGAAGCGCCCGAAGCGAGCGGAGCGAGCCTTTCTTTGGCATCGCAGATCACCACCGTCTTCGGGGGCGCCATCCACGTGCGGCTGCTGGAGGCGTGCGGGGCTCCAGCGGTTTGGCGCCGGAGGCGTGCGAAGCGGAGAGCGGGGCCCGGGAAGAGGAGCAATGGTGTAAACATGTTTCAGCAGGGTTGCGGGATCAAGAGGATGATGCCCACTTCTGTGATTTAAGGGAATCCCCTGTTTATTCGGGGGGGTTAGTCTTTGGGAGGCGCTTTTTGTTGCATCACAGTGGTCATTTTCCACAGCCCTGCGTTTAAGCAAGGGTCTGGCTCAAGCCTGGTGCCCTTCCGCCGAGGCTGGTGCCCTTCCGCCGCTACGAGGTCATCACCTCCGTGATTGCCCCCACCGCCGCGGCCGCGCAGGCGCCGCGTTGCGGGAATTGGGCGCAACATGGCTTCGGCGTGTTTGCTCTTTCTACTGGAGGACCTAGCCAAGCAAACAAACAAGCAAACAAGCAAGCAATCAAAGGCCATCAAAATTTGGGACACCCATGTTGCAACTTGGCGTGCGGCCGGGGAATTCAGTCTTCGCGGGCAAGACCTCTTTGAGAATGTGTTTGTTATGACTTCCTGTCGGGCAGACATTAGTCTAACCAAAGGCGCAAGAAGAATTGTTTGCTCCTTTGCTTTCTACTACAGCTTCCTTTTCTCCCTCCATACTGAACATGTCCGCTAAGCTTTGCTTCTACATGGTAATGTTGCAACCAATGATTTAGCGCTTCCAGACTTATAATGAAATGGCTGGTGGTCGCTGGGCTTCATTGTGAATTTTCCGAGGGGAGGGGCACTCACAGATTTGGGTATGTGTCAACATTAAGGGGACCCCCCCAAAGAAACAAAAAGAAAGCAGTGGTTTTCTGTTTGGTTTGCGGTCAAACCAAGCTGAAACTGTAGAGTCAAAAAACAGCACGTCACGCGTTTCTACACCTCGGAGAGTTGCTGCAGGCGCATGGTGGAGCTATTCAGTGGCCGGCGCCCTGAGCGCGGCGTGCGGCGTTTTTGAGATCCACTTAGACAGGGTCCCAATATCGCCAATATTTCCCTCCAGCTGAAGCATCACCTTTTGGCCCAGTTTTGGATAAGTTTCCTTTTGATCTGGTGATGTTTAGGAGGAAGATATGGCCAGATTTAGATGAATTTCCCTTTGGTTTGGTGATGTTTAGGAGGAGAATATGGGAAACCCTTTCAGCCCGCCTTATGGATCCCTGTCAGCGCACTGCCACAGCTGGACCCTAGTTTAAGAACGAAGAAGCGGGGGCCTAGGGAAGGGACAGGTCTAGGGTGGTTTTAACGCCCATCCAATCTCTGCCCAGTTGTTTGTCCCCAAAAAGGATTCTAGTCCACTTGGTTGGAGGTCATGACGGGCTCATTGTGGCTTCCCGATACTGTAAGATGTGCAAATATCGAAGACATGCCCCAGTGAAGTGATCAATGCATATGATGCGTAACACCCCAGCGCACACTTGCACATGCAGCCACACGGCAACGCGCGGGTGCCCGCGCCCGCACCCACATCTGGACCCGCACGCACTTGCACACGCACATACACAGACGCGCACTCAGATTAATTTCACACAAACCTACATACGCAGAATACACGCACATGCATATGCTCAAATACTCACACCCCCACATGCACAAGCACAGTTACCGCCACAATCACACAGCATGATTCTCATGACTCATGCTGGCTATTGCGCATGCTACAGGACATTTGGAAGCAGGCATCACAGAGGTCACTTTGTTTGTTATGAGCCTTCGTGCTGCGGCAACCGTGGCTTGCAGTTCGGCTTTAACCCCCGTGAAGTTTTGTTTCACCCATTTTAGATGCAGCTGCTTCGGAAACCATGGTAATTATATGGGTGATGTCTCAAAGTAGGGGATATCGCCACATGGTTGATGTCCTTTTGGTTTCACCCAACCATAGAGGTACCATCTCCAAATCCGGGCGCGATCTTCATCCCCATCGTTTCCATGGCCGGGAACCGAATCCTACCTCAGGTTCCTCGAGACTCGGGACTTTGGGCCCTTGCCCACCAACACCAACGACGGCAACTCGCGAGAGTGGACCTGGCCTGTGCCTTTTTCGCGTCGGGTGGGTTTGCCTTGTCATGGTTGTTGGGAAACATGTTACATTTTTGCTTATTGTGGTTTAGTGGGAAATCCCCACTGAATTGCCAAAATTATTGTTTTTTGCTCCCCTTCCAACGTCAACCAAGCTTTCCTCGTGCTCTGGAAATTGGAGATGTCAAAAGAGGACCCCGAAGTGGATTCCCGATTCCCTGACCAATCTGCAAAGGGTACCAAAGACAAACACAACTGGCAGCTAAAAAGGGATCCCCGACATGAAGATTCATGTTACATGAACGCAATCTGCAGGGAGCAGGTATTGCAACGACAGTAGAAGAGTGTATTGAAGCTATTGTTGGCAACTCTGTGGGAGTTGTGCGTTGATGACTGCTAATGTAGAAAGTGCACACAGTTGATGAGCTTGACTAGGTCGATTTGCCGTCCGGACGTTGTTGGATCTCAGAAATCACGCATCTAAACGCACCCCCGGGTAGGCGTGAGCAGCGAGCTTGGATTTAATCTGTTTGACATCAGTGGCCTGCCAGGTGCATCTCAAGTTTGAGCCGTATCTATGCATTCATCGCACATGGGGGTTCCTGCGGCCAAGGGATGCAATTCTCAAACATGTTCGCACTGATAGGAGTTTATGAGACTCCCCAGCATCTGAGAAGCAGCGTCGCATAGTAGAAAGAACAGCCTCAAAGTGTTTCGTTGAGTTTCTCCATGTCCCTCACTGAAAGCTTTCTTCCAGGGGCCAGAAGATAACTTTATAGCATGCATCGACACCTTTTTTACACATCGCTTGTTTGCGCGGAAACATCCGGTTGGCCGGAGTATGGCAAATGTATACTTGCAATCAGCGAGACGTGCATGATGGAAGGGGATGCATTCGGATGCGCCTAATTTGGAGTGTACTCTTTTGAGTTTGCGAAGCGAAATCGACGGGAAGCCACCCACGTGTTTTGTTTTTCAGGGGTGGTCAACCGATGTATCCTTTCCATCTTCGCAACCCGGGGGGCTTCTAAAGATGCTAGTTGTTGCTTGCTTTTCCCAAACGGAAGCCAAAAGGGATGGGTAATGGTTGAAAGTTTGTCCCGAAACCCCCAAGTAAAACGTGCAGGTAACCCCACGTCCATAGGTGTCCTTTTTGGTTGATTTGGTCGAAAAATAGAGGGCGATTCCTGGTTTACCTGGTTCAATCAACCAGGGACACCCATCTATTTTCCCAAAATGGACACATCTCACCCCACGCTCTGCCAGATTCCCCATCGTGGAGGAGTACAGCTTCGTGGTCACCGTCCATGGGCCCAAACTTGTAGCGGGGGGGGGCTGATGGCCATGTGCTGGTTCTCAGGGAGTCACGGGCTTGAGGAAATGAGGATCATTTGGGTGTGGCTCAAAATTGAAGAGCAAGGGTTATGCAGACTTGAGCCACAATCAACACCCGGGTAGATGAAGGTTAGGGCCAATCCCAGCCATAACTTGCTGCGGAATTCCGCCTTCTTAATTCTTGAAGCATGGTTCTGGGTTCACCATTTTAGTACCGGGTTTTGATTGTGCAATTTTTTTTTTGGAGATGATGGCCATGTCCGGAATGCCCTCACGTGCCTACCCCCTTTGCTGCTTCTTCTGGAGTCACCAGGGGCTTTAGGAAATGCGGATCACCTGGGTGTGGCTCTTATGCAGGTTTTAGTCTCTTCCATTTACCAAGATGCTATTTTGGTACATTGTGAGCCACAGCCACCTGAAAGGAAGCTCCAGTTGGATGTTTCGGGGGTCCACTCCAGGCTTCCAGGAAAGCCTATTATAGTCGGAGTACCAACAACTGTCTGGACCCTCCGATGGGGCTGACAAGAAATTCACACCTTTTCCGGTTTTCTGATGTTTGACTTCAAAGTTGTCTGCACTGTAGTCGCTTTTTTGGGGTTTGAACCATATTGGCAAGCAACTTGTTCGGAAGTGTTTGGCTCGACTTCAGAAGTTTGGATTGCGCATCATGTAGAGATGTAGAGCCTGTTTGAACAGTTGTCGTCAGCCGACCTCACACACACACACACACACGACTTTTGATGGTGGTTCCTGAACAATCAGCAAAGGTCCAGGAAACTGTCCAGATGGAGAGGTGCAAGGAACATGGCCTAGGTACTTGTATGACTATGAATCTTAACCGGGAATTACCTCAAAAGTTGGCTGGTGGACATGAATCCTGACCTAGATGTTGTCCACCAAAGGGTCCCTGGTGAAAATTATGAGGTTCATTTTCTTGCCAACGGTATGCACGGGGCCTTTGCCAGGTCCATCCAGCCAAGATGATTTGGTCTGGTTCGCGCGGGGGAATGTTCTTTGCCCGAATGGAGCTGTACCTTCCAGCTGCCTAGGTTCATTTCCCAAAGCCCTGACTCAAGCAAGTCATCGCCCATGGTTTTCAGGCCATAAGTTGGCCCGAAACGAATCGGCATCTCCTTTTTGCTCCAGTCCTGTTGCTTTCGCTTGTTGGTGTCACAGGGAAGTCACTGGTGACCTCACACCAAACCCGGAAGTGCGGCGGTCCCCTTGCAGAAAAGAATGCTAGTCCTTCCAAGTCTCTGCACCAAGCCATGTCAATGGGCGAGAGTGCAAGTATTTGGTGGCAAGAAGAATGCTTCATTTGGCTGTGGGTCAAAACCAATGGTACCATTTGGGGTAGGTGAATTCACCACCCATTTTAGAACCTATTTCAGTGATTGGGATTTTGACCCACAGCCACTTGTGCAAGCCAAAGGACTTCGCCTCTGACCCTCAAGAAACGTTCTCCTCCGCGCCCCCAGGCTGTCCGTTCTCCTCCGCTGGCGGAGATCATCGTGAGCTTGGACGTCACGCCGGCGCTGGCCGCGCCGGTGGCCCAAGAACCTTGTGGACCTATGCAAGCTGGTGGCTCAAAATTAAGCAAGGGACCGCAGATTTTAGTCCATGTTTCCATTTACCAGGTTGAATTTTGGGTACCCATGTTTGACCCGCAGCCAGCTGGTTTGCACCCGGGCTCCTTTGTAAGCAGAAAATAAATGGTGGATCCCATCCCCTTAGAAAGCGGAAGCCTGGAAATTGGGATTCGGTGTTTCTTTCCCTCGGTTCCCAGGGCTTGGTTTGGCTTCTATGAAGAATCAACATACTGAAGAATGAGTTGCATGGTGCCAAAACAGCAACATGGCTCTTGCCCACGTGGTGGGCTCTTTGAAAGATGTTATAAATATGCTGTGGGTTCCCCTGTAATAGATTGTCCGAATCTATTCGTCCAAAGGTGCATTTGGTTCCAAAATCCAAGCGCACCATGGATTGGTTCCTGTGGTATCCCTTGGTTTTCCAACGCCCAAAAGTTTCTTCAAAGCCCGGGCAGTTGGGAGGAAAGGCAACAGCGATTGCCAGGGAAGACATCAGATGTAATCCCCTTCAGCTGGCAACTGATGTCCTACAGTGCAGGTTGCAGCTGATGCTTATGTTCACTTCTATGAAGCTGTCATCCCCCCCAAGCATCGTATGGAAGAAGAGGGGAAATCGCCAACCCCTGGCAAGTTGCTCGCAACGCATTTAAGTAAATATAAAGGGACCCAACCTCAGGCATGCTTCCTTTCCTCTAGGTCCAGGTTTCTCCTGGTTTGCGGTGGAAATAATTGCTAAGCTTGGCGTGGGGCATGTTTGCAGCCTCTCCGACCCAGAGGAGTTTGAAAGTGCTGCGCAATCCTGCGAAAGTAATGTATGGAATGGAGGTGGCGTACCCTTAAAGAGGCCCTGCCCAATCCAAACATTGAGTGGGTCCTAAAAACATGGAGTCCCAAAACTCGATCAAACTAGTGGCTTCCTTTGATACCACCGAACAGGGTGCCCTCCAAATATTTGGCGTGTCTCTTTCGGGTGGGACAAATGTTGAGAGAGGGACGAGACTTTCGTTCTCAGGCCCACGGCCTTGCGCGTGATCTCGCCCCTGGGCTTCAACTTCACGGAGAACTGCATGGCCCCGCCGCGGCCTTGAGACGAAAGGTTTGTGCTAGGCGTCGGTGGAACCCACGTGGAACGCACCCTGGCCCTTCCTGAAAAAGCTGCTCCAAAGCACTCCGTGGGCAAATCTGGGCAAAGACCCCAGAACTTAAAGTGGTGTTGGGGCACATAAACAACAACTGCTATAGGTGGATGGAAACGACAAATGCACCCCAAAAGTGAAACAAACATGTGTTGCATTCTCGGATTCATCAGCCAGGAGGGCGTGATAAATCCAGCGTTAGCATTTCCAATCTACCCTCAAGCATAATGTGGAACCTGAGTGACAGGAATCAAATCGGCGTTTCCATTGAAGTATCCTTGGGGTTCCGTGGGTATGCAAAGGCTCTGCATCAAATAGACCAACCCTTTACTCAAAAGGGAACGTAGGGTTTTGTCATTTGTTCGCTTTTGCGGTTGTCTCCAACAGAGGGCAGTTAGTTTCATTGGCATGTACCAGTATATCAACCAGCGCTCTATTTGGGAAATCCATAGACCCCCGCAAACCTTGGAAAGAAGTTTCCGTGAGAAGTTGGTTCATCCCGTGACCACTCAATGGTGCGGACTGTCGTGCAGTGCGCAGGCAATGGCACAAGCTTCTTTCTACCATGCGGGTTTGTCCTGAATGGGGTTCCTATTGCACACTTCATCCCTTTTTCCTCGTTCAAGGTTCCTTTTCGGAGTGACTTTCTGCGCTTTTGCCCCCCGGGTGCCTCCATCAGGGTTTTCCATGGCAAGTGCGAGGGCGAATTTCCCGGACTTCTTGGCAACCCCCATAAAGAATCGAAGATCACTGCAAATAGGGTCCAAAAAAGGAAGTCTGCCTGGATGAGTTGGCCCCAAAGCTTGTTTTCGGGCGAGAGCATCCCAAGAAATGCCCAGGGGCGAGTCCATCTACATCTCTGACTGTCAGCCCGGGCAGCCCACCCCGAGCGGGCGAAGCACTGCTACCTTGCCTGGAGCCCCTGGAGCTGTTTCGTTACCAAGACTGCCTCCCAGGGAAACATATGTGTGTGTATGTGTGTGTGTGTGTGTTTGGGTCTATGTGTGTGTGTGTGTGTCAAAAAGGGGAACCTCGAAATGGGCTTCGGGTGGCCTTTTGATTTCCCTTTCAACCAGCCCGAAAAGGGTACCCTCTAAACAGCTCGCACAAACACACATCCCCAAAACCACCTGCTTGGCAAGGAAATCCTTCTAATCAGCTGGTAAAAGTGCTATTTTTTGAGGCCCACACGTACTGCAGTATCTGTTGATGCATGTGTCACCTCACCAGACGACCCACCGCTTTTCCCTTGGAGGGAGGTTCCCTTGACCCAAGCTACGAAAGGGTGTGTGGTGACTTTGGAGCGCTGTGAACCAAAAACCAAGCTCGTCGCAGGCCGCGAGCCGCATGTTTGGCTTCAACAGCATGTTTGCTACATGTGGGGGGGGTCGACTTATGTGCGGATAGCGCTTTTTCGGGATTGGTTAGCGGAAATGCAAAAGAAAGCCAAGCTTTGAGGGGTCCTACTTGGCTTGGAGACAAACCCATGCTAAAGTTCCGTACTGCGGACAATCAAAGCTTGCAGGCGTGGCGAAACGGCATGAACATGTTTCGCCTGCCCAGCCCCATGCATCAAAATTGGAAGGTCTTTTTGGGGCCATTCAATTTAGTTCGGTTTTGGGACCTTTGAGGCGAAGCCAAAAGAACATCAGCCATTTGGCAGGGTTTTAGGTGCATTTGAAGAACAACAAAAGCACGCCAACTGTTTGGCAGGGCTTGACGCATATTTTGCATCGGCCCGAGCGGCAGCTCATTGAAGGCCGACAACCCCATTCTAGTTAATCAACCTATGAAGGCGGGGGGTGGTCAATGGCCTCTTTTGGACCAACCCTGGTACCGCCTGCCGCCTTTCGACCTGTGAATTTTGCCCCCCCAAGCCCTGAGAAGTCGAAGCACTTCCGTAAGCTTCCCAAGGACGGTGCGCGGTGCACCTGCAGCCCGCAGCCTCAGAGCAACGAAGCAGCGCCATTTGCACTTCTCAGCGCCCGAGCTACTGAACAAACACATGGCACGCACGCCCACGCGGAGGCTCAGAAAGCACGCCGCTAAGCGAACGCCCTACGCCAATGTCTTTGTTTTGTGTGCCGGGTTTCCTTTTCACCTTGGTGTGAAGGGAAACCAAAAGGAACACTACTATGGGGGGTGCCCTATTTTGATGAATATCCATATGATGTGACTTACATGTTCTGTGCTTTGCTTGTCACTTGGATGAGTGAAAACTTACATATGAAACTGATGCTGGTCCTAAAGGGAGGTGTATGTATTGCTGCGTTGATGCAATTTGTGAATCTCATGCTGGTCCCAGTGGGAGGTGCGTGTATAGCTATGCTGATGTGTTTTGGTGTTCCAAGATAGCCAGATGGCCGCGTGTCAATTGTGACAGGCCCGCAAACCTACATGTTGAGATACCATACTTGCATTGAGCATTAAACCACGATGACAACTTCTCCGAATTCAAGTCTTATGACTAACAGATTTCAGACTTCAACCTGCAAAGAATCCAGCAGGAAGATGTACTCATGCTGCTTGAGCCATGGTAGCTATAGATTGGGCACCATTTTTCAGGCCAATGGCTTTGAACCACTGGGCGAAGCTAGGCAGAAGTTGGGCGGGCGAAACAGCCAACATCTGTATATCCGCCGATTTCCCGTAGAAATTCAACTGTCGATTTCACAAAGAACATTCGAGATTTCCAGCAGACCAACTTGAGGCTGGCCTGAAGATGGGCCTGACATGGACACCCACCCTCCTGACAAGGTCCCTTTTAAGAGCAAATTCGTCTTTCAGGTATCCTCTGGCAGCTTATGTATTCGTTTGCGCGAGGGAGCGCACATGTTTGAACCGAAACGGGTCTTGGACGTTGGACATTTTGAGAGGCAGCAGCTCCAAGTCGGTTCAGTTTTTGCAGATTATATGCAACACTACACCGCATTCCGAATTCTGTCTTCGTGATTGCCGCAAGCGCAGCAGAAGCTGCTAGACAGCCTTTGTGGTAGATTGTATGTGCAGTCCCAGCAAACAATGCAACACTAAGCCGTTTAGCTGGTCTGAACATTCTATGGCATTGGGTTGAAGCAAGCTTCCTTTGATTGCCCATGCTACAACCTGCAATCTTTGTTGGAACCACATGGCCCCTTAGACCATGAACAAGAAGCTATTGGATTCGCCAATGAACAAGCAGCGTACGATAGTTCTTGCGGGGTTGTTTTGAAAGGCACTTGTGGGAAACCACCCTGGGCTGGGCTCCATTCATTTTTAGAGATATTCATGGGCGAGCAACACCTGTGCTGCCTTGGGAAAGGGTTAACGGGAGGCCTTTCGATTTTGCTTGGGTTTTCTAAAGGGCCCCCAATTGACATTCATATCCACCTTTACCCATGGCAAGTGTAACATTGAGATGGTTACCCATCCCATGTCGGCTAGAGCAACTATTGTACTGACCAGAAGGTGGACATTCTATCATACACCCGTGGAGCTTGTGACAAGAGGGAGAGCTTGGACTAGCCCACGATAGCATCAGTTAAGCCATTAGCCAAGGGGGCAGGTCCTATCAAGGGGTTTACGTTGCCACCGAGGGCTGATTTGGCTTTTGCTTTTCCCCTGTGGATAGACCAGGCGCAGAGCTTGTGCACATGCCCAGGTAGGCTTGGAAGGTGCTGCCAGAGGGATCCTGTGCTGCTGGCATTTTATTGACTTGGCTGAACTCCGCATCCTCGAACCTTGTGAGTTGCGTTTCTAAGCCGATGGTTCTTGTCTGGACAGGCCTTTCGGGGCACCGTCCAAAGAAAAAGCGCTAGTAGTCCGAGTTCGTGTTTCTTGGTGGGAGATAATGTGCATGTGCAAAAATATACGGGTTAGATGATTGCTGCACATGTGTGAGTTGGTTTGCTGCTTCTCACTGTTGCTGTCACTGTTGCTGTTGCTGTTTGGCTGTTGCTGTTTGGCTGTTGCTGTTTGACTGTTGCTGTTTGGCTGTTGCCGTTGCTGTTGCTGCTTCCAGATGATGGCACACTTTGTGACTTTAACAGGTTCCATGTCTTGTCCGCCTGATCGATCCGCGTATCAAGAAGACTTGAAATTGTCCTCCAACCGCAAGTCTTGGGAATGGTGTGTTTCCTTTCGTTACACACTTCTCCGGGATCTCAAACTACCCAGACGCTCCCTTCGGCTTCGGCTGCCACTGGTGTCTTCCAGACCCCTCCGTTGGACACCCTGGAGCTGCTTGAGAGCCAAAAAGATCGGACATATCGTGGGAGCAGCAGCCTGTGTTGATCTGTTTTTTGGAAGGATCCACGTTGACGAGGGCCCTATCTATGCGCGATTGTTGCTATCTTTCTGCCTATTTTATGGCGAGCCCATCGATGCAGGCATGAAGCGAGCTCACCACGATGTAGAACCTTCACTTGGGGAGCCAATCCTTGTTTCAGGTTTTGTACTTGTAAAACTTGCCTATCTTTCCATGGCAGACATGCTGCATCCCTTGCCAGGGTCAAGATCATGTCGCCTACGCAGACTCCGGTGGCAAAGGAGTGGTTCATCGAAGGCCGATGTGCATGTAATCTGCGCCTGGCCTCGTTTCCGTCACGAGTGAAACTTCCTCACTGAGGAACAACTCTCGTCTCATTCCCTGAGTTCCTGGACTCTGCACTTTTGGAGAATAAGACCATTCTAGTGGAAAATCAACAGTTTAGACAGTTTGGCCAATGCTCTCTGGAAGCGAACACATGGTTGAACCGAATATGTTCGCAGCATGCGTAGCACGTTACTGGCCGAAGTTGAGTTGCCGCACTTAGGCTGTAGCAGCTTTGGATGCGTACAAGTCCTTGCGCAGGACCTCCTCGGAAAACATGTTTCATGGTGTGTTTGAAGCGATCTTACCGCATTATTCCAGACAGTTGGAACCCCCCCCCACGCTTTGCCCATCCGGACGTAGGCGAGACACCCGGTGGTTGAGGGCTCACACTTCCACTAAGCGTCTTTTGGACCATTGGAGGTTGCCCGCAGATGTTTGAACTTGACTCCGGGAGCCTTCAGGGGAGTCATATTATGTCCACTGGTCCGCTCGCCATTGTGATGGTGGCCCATATCAAGATTCATGCTCAGATTCGTGTGCATGTGTGTACCTGGTGGGCACACGCTTGACCCTCGTTCCAGCGAGGCACGCTGATCCCAGTTCTTTCAACTTTCTGATCCCAGTTCTTCAGTCTCTCCTTTGCTTCTTTGGTGCATTTTGCCTTTCGGGATGTTGGGACTGAACAACTTTTTGATCCAACTCATGGGGTTGTCCAAATTGAACCACCAAAAGGTAAACTTTTAGCAGGGAGCAGAAAGCAACCGAGGTTTGTGGCAACTGCATTCTCTTGGCATGGATGCCCTGCCGCACAAACCCCGTGGGGGGCCCCCATCAGATGCTCAACACGCCTCGCAGGTGTGGACGTCCTGTCGGACCGGCAGCTAGGTGCGGCTCGGTTCGGTTCACAGTGCCGTGGCTGGCGCAATGGGCCATCCGAGATCAACCGGGTGCAGCGGGCAGTGTCCAGTTTTGGTATAAGGGCCTGAACAATGGAAACAACGCACTTATAATGTTGCGTGGCTCCCGGTTTTTATCACTGGAATTCGCACAGAGAGCAACTCGTTTCTGCAAGTCATTCACACGCCTTGCAGGTTGGGGACAAGCTTCTGGCGTCGACGTTCTTCCGATGCAGGACAGATCCTTCGTAAATCGCTGCATTTCAAGAACTAGCACACTCGCCCAAAGCTGACCTGTTTTCCTTCTAATTTGCCCATGCTGGTCCATGTTTTGTCAACGACCAACGACCCAAAAGGTAAACCGTTGATTTCCATGTCGTTTATGAAGAAAGCTTGCCACAGGGCCTTGAGCATAAGGCAGATTATTCTGTTTGTTCCCGTGCTTTGTCGATGTGAGGCTTAGCCAACATCCGGCAGGGTTAGCACTGTGGCCCGATACCTTCCTGCGAGTTCTGTTTCGAATGCCTGGAGGTTTGATTAGATGGCCGTTAGGGACATATCGAAATGGCAGGCAATGGTTTTGCGTCATGGTGGCTTGCATTGTCCGCAAGACACAACGACGCCTCAGCTGGGAGCCTATGGCTCTGTCGATGTCACTGAACGTGACCCCTACACACTGATGCTTCCAGAAAGCAGCGGAGTTTCAGGAAAGACGAGAGAGTGAAGAATGTAGTGAAGATTTCCTACCGTGGATTGCGGGGGTTGGGACAAGCTATCCATGCGACTGCTCCGATTGGTGACTCTAACGTGAAGGCTGCCGTCGACACGGATCCAGTTGTGGTTGCAGCGTATGTGGCCAATTATGCCAGCATACTGAGCAGGGTGTCCCAGATGAGATGAGGTAACCAGGGACACTCTTACGCGCTCATGCTTTGCACTTTACTGTCATTGAAGATGTCCACACCCTAGGGCCGTCTACAGCATGCTGCATTCCCTTTCCATAGGGCCGTAATCAAAGGGCAGTATGCTCTCTTGCATTTGTGTCCCCACTCTGTGTTGATGAAGGCACGACAGTTGGCAGTCTTTCATGACGAAGATGAATGATGAGCAAGAATAACTTGCGCCAGATCACTGAAATGCTCCAGATCAAAACGCTGGAGGTGAATGAGAAGCAGAGGAGGTTTGCCTTGCCGGTCTGATGTCACCAGACGGGTCCCTGCAATGTGTGCTCGGTGGCAGGCGATGTTTCAGCGCAGGTGTCTTCTTATAGTGGCCGCAGTGACGAGCGCAGATGGCAGTGAAGTGTATCATGAATCCTTGTGGTTCCGCCGCTGGACTATGTGCGGCCGAAACGTTTCGCCTTCTGCTTCATGCGTTGTGTAAGCGCTTTGCGGCGATGGTTTTCTGGCCTTTCGCGGCAGGAATAACGCAAGTGGCGGCAGACATGCGTTCTCCAAAAAGGGGCCATGAGTGCAATGATAGGCTTTCCCGGATCACGCAGCGGGATTGTGTTTTGGACTGTTTGCAGGGTGGTGTGAGGTGTTCGTTGCCTGTTCTTGGCATTTGTCGCCTTTGGGCGGATGGTTCATTTGGGAGGACATGTGGGAACTCACCAAAAGTCTGACAAAAACAGGCAACTCACTAGTTGTCTCGTGTCCTGTTGGCAGAGGAAATATATTGAACCGTGCCTGATAGGTGTGTGTGTGTGTGCGCGTCCTTGGGGGGTGGTCCGTCCCCTGTGTGTGTGTGGGTTTGAAATGCGCGCATGGTTGGCATCGTGCTACCGGAGGGCAATCACGTGTCCTACTTGGCACACGTATTGGGATGATTTCTTTCAGCTTGTTCGCGGACAGCTGCACTCTTTTGGAGCTGCAGGATACGATGGTCATCTATCCCGGCTTCACGGGTGTGCGAAGCCGAGTGGTGCGCCCCATTTGCTGCGCACGTTGAGACGGGTGTTTTTGCGTCAGGGTGGCAATAGGTGGTTTGCATCCAGGTTGCCTTTTACCGAACCCCAAACGAGCTTGAACCCCCAAAGTGCGATCAACTCCACTCACATGGAAGCAAACTACTGGAGGGCTCCGCTCAAATGACCTTCCGCAACCCTCTGTCATTGCCAGCTTCCATGATAGTGTACGGGACGGTAGTTTTCCATTGCTTTTCGAATAAAACCATAGAGGGATTGGACTGCACATACTGGGAGACAACCCGTTTGATGCTTGCCCGTGCGCAGAGCTTTCCAGCTTGAATCGAGGTTTCAAACACTTGGGCTTTGCGAATGTCTTCTTGAGCAGCTCTTGAAAATCGTAGAATTCCAAGAAGTCGCGTGCTAGAGCGAACCAATGCAGATGATATGGGTTTGCCTCCCAATCCCTCCCCCTGTTTGTTTTCAAAGAGCCCCCAAAATAGTAGCAACGCAAAACATCATACACCCACATGCCTCTTTTATGAAGAGGTCTCTCGTGGCAGCCAGCATGAAGCCAACAGCAGACCAGAAGGACGCCGGTGACGTAAGATCGCAGGCGCAAGGCAAAGAAGAGAACCGAGACACGGGAGCAGGAGCCTGCAGTACCTCGAGCCATGTGTCGCTGAGAAAACGCGGTGTATCTGTTGCGGTTCGGGGATAGGGGGCTCAAAAACTTAACGGCTTAACTTAAGTTGCCCCCCCCCCCCCGGATTGCGGGGTTTGCTGCCTCCATTGGCTGTCTGGTCAAGAATCGACCTTACTGACCAGCTCGTGGAACCGGCCATGCTAAAATCGGGGGACCCAAAAATGGCAGGTGTCCTTTTCACATCCCTTGAAGCAAAGGGAGTGTTTGCATCCCCAGCTTCCGTATTTTGTTTCGAGTACCGTTGCCACGCTAAGCAACAAGTTGGGGAATTTGTCGAGTTTACCAAGTGTCGGGTTTGCGGCGTTGGCGCAATTTCCTGTAAGGACAAAGGAGTAGTCGAGGGCCACGCCCAGCAATAAATTGCTTTCATACATACCCCCCACCCTACATTTTTTTTCATCTTCCATCTTCTACCCTTATTTGTTTTCATCATTTTTCTACATTCCTTTCTGTCCATCTCATCCGTTTTTTTATCATCATTTTTCCAAAATTTTCGCCATCCTTTTCTCCTTCCTCCTCGCCTCATTCATTTCACCAACTACCCTCCAAAATGTCATTTCCTCAATCTCCTCACCTCATCCATTTCAAAAAAATAAATTTTGCAAAATATATTGCAAAAAATATTTGTCATCAAAAAAATATTCGAACTGTCTAAAAACGATTTGTCCATTTCTCGGACAAAAAATAGAACAGCAACAACATCACTCCCTCCTTCGTTTCATCAGTTTCATCATATATTTTTTTGGGCGTGGTCGCATAGCTTGCGAGCTTCGCTAACGCTCGCATCCTCCTTGTAGGATTTTATCTTCAATATATAAAACGCTATACTGACATTATAATTATAACATATAAGGGTATAAATGTTATAATCATAGTATGGTTATGAAATTAATTATGATTACTCAACTTCTGAGTATTGTTACTCGACTTCTGAGTATTTTTACTCAACTTCTGAGTATTTTTACTCAACTTCTGAGTATTGTTACTCGACTTCTGAGTATTTTTACTCAACTTCTGAGTATTTTTACTCAACTTCTGAGTATTTTTACTCAACTTCTGAGTATTTTTACTCAACTTCTGAGTATTTTTACTCAACTTCTGAGTATTTTTACTCAACTTTTGAGTGGGGTTTTGGGTCGGGGTTGTGTGTGTGTATTTTCTTTCTGGGCCCGCCCCTAATTCAAACTCATCAAAATTTCCAATATTAAATCACTAGGTATTTTATATAGGTCTTCTTGCTTATGTATTGTTGGGTTGTCTCCCCATTTTTCCTTGGTGCTCGATGGTAGCCGTTGTGCTGTTTCAATATGTTTATTATTCCTGATGTTGCCACAATCCTTTTTACATAATTCTCTAGGTTTCCAAGTTGTAATGTTATTCCAGAGCCTAGTGCGTTTTCTGTAAGGCATTCCATATTTACAATAATCAACATCTTTAAAATCAAACTCATCCATAAACTCCTGATGTTTTAATAATCCAGTTTGTGGATTTTCGATTACAACATATTTAGGATTGAAATATTTGATAACCTCAATAGTTTTTAAGACAATACTATTTGCATATTCGATATTCCTAATTACCCTAGTTTTTGCTATGCTGTATTCAGTGCATGGGGGACTACTCCAAATAAAATCAAAATGGTTTCTGTCAAACTGTTTGTAATCCCACTCCAAAATATCAGTGTTGATATCAGCATTTTTCAAGTCTAATGATATCACATTAAATCCAAGCGACTTTGCTATGGTTCCGACGCTTTTTGTTCCACTAAATAATTCTAATAAATTCATTTATTAGAATTATTTAGATTATTAATTATTCAAATAATGTATATACTCCATCATCATTTTTTGAAATTTTATAAAATTCTAAAGTGGTGCTTTTAGGTTGTTTGATTTTTCCTGTATTCAACATATCACAGTATTTCTTTTGCTTTGTCGGGTAGTCGCCCGATGGTCTTCCTATAGATTTTGCTTGAAATATCTTTTCGATTTTTTCTTTATCTTCATTGCGTTCAACTGGTTTCATTTTGTCATCAATGGATTTAATCATATCATTTAAGTTTTTTGATATTTTTACCAATTAATGTTATCTTCTTCATTAAATCATTAATAGTATAATTTTCATTTTCAGACATTACTATATATTTATTTAGATATTTATTTATTTAATTATATATTTTTCATCATTTGTTTAACAGTTTCCTGTGTTTCGTTTTCATTATTATCGGATGGTGTTGCTTGCCTACCAAATTTAAAAGTTATATTATGAACATCCGTTTCCAGATTTATACTGTCTTTAGTTTTATCAATATTCATTGTCTTATCATTTTTACTTATTTTGAAACTTGTTGGAATACATGAACATTTACAATTTTTATTATTTTTTATTTCTAACTCATTTTTAAGTTCTAACATCTTTTTGCACATAGGACAAGCAACCTCAATTACTGCTGTTTCTTTAACAATTTCTCCGCTATCTTCATCTGTTGAAGAAACACTTAAACCTGTCTTATTTTTGTTTTTCTTTTTCTTTTTCACCATTTATATTAATATTTACATTTTTATTTTTGATATATTGTATTCCTAGCTTAAGTATTTCTAATGAATAATAACAACATTTCTTAATTTTATTATCAGTTATTATTACTTGTTCTATATTCTCTACTTCATCTATTATATTAATATAATCTGTATAACTCCTTTTCATATTAAATAATAAGATAAATTATTTGTTCATTTCTGTCTTTCTTTTCTTGTAAAGTTTTTTCATTGTATCGTCTTTATTCCATCTATATTCTACAAATTTCTGATGATATTTTGAATTTAGATGTTTAAATAAATATTTGTCATCATAAGTTTTACCACAACTGCAATGGATAATAGTCATATAAATAATAAGATAAAATATTTATTTAATCTTATTATTTTCATGCATGATATAATATTCGGAGGGCACAGCACTTGGGGTTTTCATTGCACACGCGAGCGAGATACAAACTAATTAGCTTCAATGCTTATTGATTGAAGCAATGGAAAAGCCTGTTCCATTTTTATGATATTCGCCACCAGCATATCATAAAAATGATGTTCCATTTAATAATAATTACAAGTTAATTTTTAAATATAATTTTCTATATTTCTTTAATATCAACTATGTCAGATGTTCCAATAATAAAACCAATAAACATAACTGAATATGAATTCAAACAATCCAAATATGAGCACGTGCCAAAACTACCATTTAGAAGTATTATAGTCGCGAGTTCAACGGGCGGGAAGACTGTCCTTATTCAAAATTTAATATTGAATGTTTATAGAAATTCATTCGCAAGAATATTTATATTTTCCCCCAGCGTCCATAACGACCCTACATTTACAGAAGTTAAAAAATATATCAGGGACGAATTGCACGTAGATGATGAAAAAGAACAAATTTATTTTGATAATTATAATCCAAGTGATTTAGAAAATGTAATTGAAAGACAGAAGAAAATAATTAATTATATGAAATCTAAAAAGATAAAGAAACTGCATTCAATATTAATTGTGATAGATGACCACGCAGACGACCCTAAATTTGTTAGATATAGTAAATTATTACATGGATTATTTACAAGAGGCAGGCACGATGCAGTAAGTGTGATTTGTTCAACACAAAAATACAATGTTTTAGCGCCTATCATTCGTTTGAATGCCAGTTCATTATATATTTTTAGGTTGAAAAATGCCAGTGAGCTAATGAGTTTTATTGAAGAAAATAGCGCCATTGTTGATAAACAGCAATTATTAGATATGTATCATCAAGCAGTGAATTTTGCTCCATATTCTTTTTTCTACGTGAATATGAATTCAAAAGACATTAACAACATGTTTCATATCAATTTTGAACAGGCATTTCAAATTACAAATGATGAATAAAGATATTCTAATTTAATATAATATATTAATATGGTTATAAAACAATGTAAATGCGGTGGATTTTATCGTAGAGGTAATTATAATTTTCATACTAATTCTTGGATACATAAACTTTATAAGGTATTGAAAAGAAGGGCAACAGACGAGGAATTATTACGATTTCAAAATAATTTTGTTGATGAAGAAGATTTAATAGACGATATGTGTAGCAATGCTTCAACAAAATTACCCGAAAGTGAAATGACAGATTATGATAGCAATTAATAGCATTAAGCCATTGGCTTAATGTTATTAATTCAATATAAAGAATAACTGCATAAATTCAAAGCAGGTAATTTATAATATATTTTATCTTTTTTACATTCATTAACTTTTTCTAATTTATTGATTATTGCTTTCAATGAATTTATTTGTAGAATATCAATTCTTGACATTTCACTTATCGTATTTACATCTATATCTTTTATTACTTTAATAGCCTCTTCGTCATCAATTTCTACTGGTTTTGATTTACTTGAACCCATTATATATAATATTATTTAGATTTTAATTTTTCAAAATTGAAATGTTGGTTTTCTTCTTCTTCTTCGTCTTCAGTTGGTGCTGGTATTTCTGTTGGACTTTCAGATGAAGAACTATGAACAGTAATAGGTGGAGAACTATGAACACTAATAGCTTCATTTGATGAATTGCTACTGCTACTTTGTGCATTTCCTGCTGTTATCTGATTAACTAAATCTGCAATATTTATTGTTGTTGCAATTGTGCTGTGTGATAAGTTTAATATTATATCTGCTACGGTAGCGCCGTTGTGTAGCATTATTTCTATCATTTTTGTCAGTTTGAACTTCTTTTCTTCTTCATCGCTGTCATCCTCGTCTGGTTTCTTTGGCGGTGGTTCTGGCGGTTTGTTGTTGTCGAGCATTTTAGTAAAGGCTGACACCATTGCGTCGCGTTGGTTTTTCAATGTTTGTGTTGCCTGTGTTCTTGTTGGCTCATTTCTTTTGTATGTGTTGTGCCAAAAGTTTTTAAGCATTATTTTAAACATATTGTCTTGGTTTTCCTTTACCTTAAACGCTTCAAATGTCATATTTAATTGTTGATTTGCATCATTGTATAACTTTTCTTGAGTCTCTCTGGTTTCTGTGGCGATTGTATCTGTGTTGGTTGCAATGTCAATAAATTCTCTCGGTATGCCCTTTTTCATCAATTTCGGTGGTTGTATTGTTGTTGAAGTGTTTGGTTTCATTAGGTTATGTATTGTAAAACTGTCGTCATCATATTTATCATTGAATTTCTGCTTCTTTCTTTTCAGTATATTTTTAGTTAATATTATCATTATTATTATTATTATTTATATTATTTCTTACCTTTGCCCTTAAAACTTGCCTTGAGTTCTTCTATTCTACCTTTGCCTAAATTTACTATCCACCCGCCATTATCAATAGTGTCTAAAATCATATCCACTAAATATTGTTTGTATGTTCTCGCCTTGCCTCTTCCTTTGTGTTTCAATTCTTCTTGTATTTCGCTTTCTTCTGGTACTTGAATTCCTCTTAAATAAAATTGAAATTTAATATCATTTACTGTTAAATTAGGGTTTTCTTTCCAGTAAACAGGACTAATATTATTATCTATTGTTGTTTTAAATAATGGCGTCATTGGCAATGGCGGTGGTTGTTGGGCTGTTGAACTTGATGCTCCTGTTGCTTGTTGAACTGGTGTCGCGTCAAAATTGTCATCTACTGCTTGAGGTGATAGTTCAACATCTTCTACGCGCATTGTTTGCTGGTCGTCTGCTACTGCTCTACCTGCTGGCGCTTGTCGTGGTTCTGTTGGTGCTGATTGTCTGTTTGCCACCATTTTATGAAATAATGTTCCGCCCATCTCTCTTAAATTTGATGCCATCGCTCTGCCTACTTCTTCCGCTTTCCGCTTTGTTGCAGTTGCTATATCTTGTAATTGTGTATCTACCATTGCCTCGTGTTGTCTTGCCGTTTGTTGTGGTGTGGAAAAGTCATATTCATCATTTATTGCATCAGCGCTTGCTTGGACTGGTGTTTCTGCATTCATTTTGTGAACTGCATAAGTATGCACGTTTCTGCGTGCTTCTTGTTTCATCATTGCCTCTCTCATTTGTCTGTCTAATATTCTCATCTCTTGGTCTTTCAATAATTCTAAATGGTCGCTCCCATCAAAAAAACTACCCTGAGGACTTGCTTTAAAAAATGTAGCGTCTCGGTTAGGTAGTTTTCCTGTTATTAAATCATTTTCGCCAATTAGACCTACAATTTCTTCATAAGTGGGGCGTCGTTTCAATCCAAATTTGCATATGGATTTATTAATTCTAAACTTGCTGTAGTTGCCATATTGATATAATATTAATTAGAAAATATTGTTAATAATATTTTTGTGAAACATATTATTAATAATAAGATGTTATTGTTAATAATGTTTTTTGTGAAAAATATTATTAATCTATATCAATATATTTTAAGTAAATATTAACTTTTTTGTATCTTCATACCATTTATTTAAATGTTCTTTTGTTGCGTGTGGTAAGTTAGGACGATATAATTCGCCCATCGTTCTATCCAGCTCATTTACATAGTTTGCTCTCTTGTTTCCTTCGTCAATCTTTTTCCTTAATGCTACTGATGCTTCTTGTGAATTTCTTAATTTCATTTGTTCATGTAGGTGTTTTAGATATTCTGTATCTTTTAGATCAAATGGACTATATTTAATTTGTGAGGATTGTAAAAAGACTTTACCTTTATTTTTCTTATTATTTATTTTGTGGAATTTATACATTATATATTTATCATAGATTTTAATTTTAATCATAGAGCAGACTTCCGGATTCGCGTAATTCCAGAACAGACTCCGAAATCATATGCACAAATAATTCTCGCACATCTTCATTATCTGTCAGTGCTCTGTTACTTCCTTTTAGTTTAAAAACGAGTAAGCCTCCTTGTTTCGTATTCTGGCCTGTAAAATTAGTGTCTGCCATTTTCTCGAACGAAATCCCAATAACGAATTTGTCGTTTCTGTAGCGTTTATATGAAATGCTAAAGGCATCTTGGTCAGGGTTCAAATAGTGTAATGTTCGTCTTAAATAATATGCAGTTTCTGCCATTGATTGACATTCAAACTCTGGATATTTTTTATTATTAATTTGTAATTGCCACGTTAAGTTTAAATCTGAATTTTGAAAGCCCTTTCCTTGGTATGTCGCGCGATCAGCTCCATCTGGATCAGGACCATCAAAAATACGAGAATTAATCATCGGATTGTAAAAATAATTCCATCGCTTGTAAATGTAGTTGTCTTGTCTGTAATAATCAGTATTTTGTGGGTCAGTTCCTGCTCTTGGTGGGCGATATAGTGTAATGAAACAACCATTCAATTTAGAAGCGGATTTAACAATATTCATATTAATTTCATTTCCTGCCGCGTTGAATGATTGTGTCATAGTGTGATACATTGGAAAAACTAATTTCAAACTTTGACCCTCTAACAAATGTTTCACTATGTTATTATTGACCGTATTGTCTAATTGAATTACCTCGGCTCTTATAATTACGTTATTCAATTCCCACTGCGTTGAAGTATCGCCGGTTGTGAAATAGTAGCCGTATTTGTCAGTATATGTGTTGTTGATTAAATCCCCCGCTGCATCACGAGTAGCAAATGGTGTAATTACTGGTACGTGCTCATCCGATACAATTGTAAATTCCAGTTCAAGCGGAGCATATCGTAAAGGTAAATAATAATTGCTTTCTAACAGTCCACATACCGGTTTATGTCCTAATCTCATATAACCATTAGCGCCGGGTATTCCTGCAACTGAATGGCGGGTATATCGTGCTGTTAAATCGCCCCAATTATTATGATCTCCCGCGGCGACTAACGCACCATCTGGTGCTGTTCCAGTAGTTCCTCGTTCATTATTAGCATCAATAAATTCTGCTAATCCAGTAGCATATGTGTGTCGCCAGTCATCATCCCAGCGAGGATTAGCGCTACTTTCTAAATCGTCCATATCTCTAGCATCTTGACTTTTAAAGGAATTATACAATTCACAGTGCCTATTGTATTCAATAATATCTTGAACTTGTTGCCCGCCTACTGTGCATCTATACCGACTGAAGAAGGATGATAAATTACCTAACGGTCGTAAAAAATGACTTCGTGTTCCGTCAGTGTTTTGAAGATTAGCAAATAAACGAATAGAAGATAAATCAATATATGTGTTGTCTTCACCTGTTATATGAAATCTAATATTTTTGTTTCCTGCATTTGGATTATAAACATTACTGCCTGATGGAAAATAATTAACGTGTCTTCTGTCTGTGATGTATTGTGCTGTTTCAGGAAGTCCAAAATTTAACGAATTAATCATTGTAGTTTCACTTTCTGCAATTATATTATCCATTACTTATATATGATGATATATATTTTTTTTTAAAAAAAAAATCTATATCAAAATTAGAACATGATAAACTTAGATTTTATTTCTTTTATTATTTATATTTTTCTTATGTGGAAGCATTGTAGTAGAATTATTTGAAGTTGTATTTTCTATAGTATTTATTAGATAATTACTTTTTGTATCAACTATATCTTTTAAAGTATCATAATCTAATTTTTTATATTGTTTATCGTATTTTGTAGGTTCTTTTGTCAGTTTCTTCTCTAATGGAATTTTGTTTTGTTTTTCTTTATTTCTAAACATTATTATTAATATTATTTAGATTTTATTGTTCTGGTGTTGAATTAGGGTTGAAACGCGAAGCATTTAACCCGAATTATCATTCGGGTTGAACCCATTAGAAATATCAGTAGTAGGATTAATTTCAGTCATACCTTGTCCTGTCCAATTATTAAAACTATGTTTATCTAATAAATTATTGCTTTCTATTTCTCCAGTTATTGCCGCGTCATCGAACATTGCTATAGGGTCTCCACGATTTCTAAATCGTAGGTGTCGCGGGTTTTTCTGCTGGTTAGTTCCTGATACAAAAGGTGATGAATAAACAGTACTAGCATATTTGTTGCCGTGTCTGTTGTTGATTTCTTGAACAACGGATGAACCGAGGCTATGTCCAACAATTCTATTCACATCTGGATTGTTTTTTAATTCTTCCATTGCGTCTTTATATCTTTCGCTTAATTGAACATTATGAGTAGGAATAAAAAACAAATCTGCAATTACATCATTGACTTTGTGATTTAGTCCCGTTTTAGCACCAGTTCCGCCAATATATAATGTGTTGCCTATTCTTGTTATTCCATTCACATTTGAATAGGCTGCGTCTAAACCCTTGACATCATCGATTTTATTTTTATTTTGAACATTGATTTCTTCAGCATAGCGTGTTTTATGTTTCATTATCTGCTTATCAAAATGTTTATTGAAACCTCCTATTTTGTCTTCCAATGTCTTTTTATGATTAAAAAATACATCTTCTATTAAATCCTTACCTGCTGTGTATGCTTTATCACTTGCTACACCTGCCATCATTTGCGTCGGCGTCCTGCCTTCTATAGCACCTAATAATAATTGTCGTCCAATCATATAATAATATTTATATTATAATTTCTATTGTATATTATATTTATGAGTGACAGATTAACATATAAAAAAATCTATGTCGATAGTGCCTACAGATTGCAAGAAAGTAATTCTACCAGCGATTTTATTATAGAACTTGACCAAAACTTTGAAATTCCACCAAGAACAAAAATGTTCGTGACAGAGTGTTCATTCAGCACTCCGTTTTATACAACAGAGAAAGGGTTTTACGAACGCTTCTATATTATGTTGTATAATAGTTCCAATGTCTTATTAAGAAGCACTGCCGTTGATGTATCCGGTGAAATTTATTATGCCAATCAATTATCATTTAAAATACAATCAGAATTAAACGCGGCATTTAATGATATTGCACCTGACGTATTCTTAACAGTATATGGACAAAGCGAACGCAAAATGGAACTTAAATTAAATGACCCTCTAAATTACAAAATCAAAATACCTACAGATGAAGAATTAGAAACTTATGTAAATGGCGAATGGAACAGAGGACAGTTTGAATATGACAACTTGAGACCAAAAGCTATCAATTATTTATTAAGTAATTATATTGCCTATGAACCTGCGACATCTTGGTTAAGTGGATATTTTAATTTAGTTCCTTTTCAGAATATATACATAAATTGTCCTCAATTAAGCGATTATAAATATTCAGCGCCTAACAATTTCAGCAGTTCAGTAATTAAAAAAGTTCAAATCAATCAACAACTTGGCGGAGTTATAACAGATTTTACAGCGCCCATATATGCAGATTTTATTGATGTAGGCGGTAAAAATATTAAGAGACTACACTTTAGAATAACAACTTCAAGAAACGAATTAATTGATTTTCATGGCGTTCCCATTTCTTTTAGCATTCTCTTTCAATTAGATAATTGAATAAACAACCTAAATATTAATATTTATATCAAATTATTAATATTAATATTTCTCAATTTGTCCATATAGACAAAATATATAAAACATATAGACAAAATATATAATATATTATATATGTCAGAAGTTGAACCTGAAATTACTAATACAATTGAAGCAGACGAGCCAGTAAATGAATTACCACCAATTGAAGAAGAAGCACCAAAGGCAGAACCAACAATAGAAGCACCAACAGAAGCGAAACCTATAGAACCATTGAAAAACAACTCAAAAACTCAAGCACGCAATGAAAAGAAAATAACCTGTCCAAAATGTGCCAAAACTTTAACATTAAAATCTTACAGATACAGTCATGAACGCAATTGCCAAGGACCATTAGAATCTAAACCAATTAAATCAATCAAACCAAAAGCAGTTCCAATAGCAAAACCCCAAAAGGTAGAATATCGCGAAGAAGAAGAGCAATACGTTCCACCACAACAACCAGTAACAAATAATATAATAGCGAACACACCACCCCCAAGAAGAATGCAACCACAATCGCCTGCAAACCCGCTACAAAATATAGCACAGCATTACCAATTATTGCAAAATGAATATTTGAGACAGAAGCAAGAAAAATACAATGCATTAAATAAAGGTATATTTGGTTCAAGAGGAAAAAAAAGATAGTATATATTTATTTTATAACCTACTATATAATAATTATGTTTTCAACATTATCATTGGATGGCTCAAGCAGAATTATAGCAAGCGAATTAGTATTAATAAATTCAACAGAACCATCGAGCTTAAGCAGTGTTTATGCTACAAAGCAAGAATTATCAGACACCGCAGGCGCATTAGGCGGAGGTTATACAATTGAAGAAGTTGATGCACTGATATTAGCACAAAAGAATAAGATAGATGCTAATATTCTTGATATTACTGAATTAAATGCTACTTCAACAACGATGTTTGACGAACAAGTAAATCAAAACACAACAATTACAAGCAACCTTAATAATATAACAGCACACGGATTAACCATAACTTCAATACTACCGACTATATCAGCAAATACAATTAAACTTGACACAAATGCTAATAATATTAGTTCTAATACTTTTTTAATCAGTAATTTAAACGCTCCAATAACATCAAACTTCAATACTATTAGTTCTAATACATTCTTAGTAGGAAATTCCAATAATACAATCACTTCAAACTTCAATAATATAAGTTCAAATTCTTTACTAATAACAGGACATGGAAACACAATATCAACAATTTTAGCAGATGTATCAACATTATATACAAACGATACTAATTTATTCAATACAAATACTGCATACAGCAATACATTTGCTTCAATCGTATCAGACAACACTACACAAGATTTATTAATAACTGAAAATTCAAATACGATTAACAGTTTAATATCAGCAGATTTACAAAAGTTAGATAAAACAATCACAACTGCACAAACAGTAAACTCTCCATTAATAATTAGTTTAACAGATAATACTAATCCAATTTTTAGAATTCAAGATGCTGTAAGTAACCAACGCTTAGAATTTAAAAGAGGTTGTCAGTTGGACTCGTATCAAGGTTTAACAGGTGCTACACCTTATAGATTATGGCTAGGATGGAATACGGGAGATGTTATTATTGGAAGACCTAATAATGCTTCAAAAATTACGATTAACGGCAATGTTCATACTTCATACAATTTTGCTCAAGCACACGGAACTTCATATTTTGAAGGTGCTGTTTATATGAAAGGTAATTTATTTACAAATAATGATTTTTCAACAGATATTAAAACTAAAATTGATAATGTAGACAATGCATTAACTCCATATTTAGAAACACACACCCCATCGGCAACTCAAGGTTTTTTTGTTCATCATCCTAATTTTGTTGCTTGCAGTATTGGCGATATAACTAATGCTTCTAACCAATTTTTTATGTGCGACGGCGCTGTATCAAAAACCATATTCAATAAACCAGTTGATGTATTAGGTGATGTATATACAAACGGCGATTTAACAATGGTTTCTGGTAAGAAAGTTGAAGTCAATCAGGTTCAGTCAGTATCAGGAAATACTTTATTATTACAAAATTCACCGAGTGGCAATGTTCAATTTGGCAACACATCAAAACTAATAATTGATAATGCTGAAATGTATGTCGATACAAATGATTTAATAATCAGGAATAGCAACACGTCAAACTCTATTAATTTGGTTGTTGGATTATCTGCAACATATGCTGATAATAAAATTATTTTGAATAGTGGAAGTAATAGCGAATTACGAGGCGACTGGACTATTGACGGTGATATGACTTTTGGAATTGCTCATAAAATCAATTTGAGACATTTAAATAGTGATGCTGTTTTAAGATTAGAAGCATCAACAACTATTGATAGTTATATTGATGGCACTAAATATTTGCAATTGGATGATACTCAATTTTCATCATTTAACGGATTTAATTTAAGTAGCGATAAGAGACTGAAAGATAATATAGAAGATGTAGAAGACGATACTATAAATATGGTAAAAAACATTAAGATTAAAACATTTGTTAAAAATCAAAAAACTAAAAAGACTGAATTAGGATGGATTGCTCAAGATGTTCAACAATACACAAATCCTAAATATAATATTGTAAATGATTCAGGAGAATACTTAACAATGTGCTATGACAGAATGGCCTGTATTAGTTGGGATGCTTTATCAAAACTAATCCATCGCGTAGAATATTTGGAAACTAAATTATTGAAAAAGAAAAAATCTAAATAATTAATAATATTAAACAACATAATATTATTAAGTATTTCATTTTGTGAGCTTGTCAAGTAGTTCTTGAGGGTTTTTAATTTCATCAATATCTATATTTTGTTTTTCTATGTATTCCTTTATGGCTTTCTGACGATATGCCTTTTTGCTTTGTTCAATTTTATTTTCCATCCATCCATCTTTTTGTAGGTTCTTAAGATAATACAAGCGGTTGTATATAGCCATCTGTTTTTGTATCTCTTCCATTGTGTAGTCATCCGGGTTCAAGTCCTTAGTAACATCATGATATTTTGATAATCTGGGCATTCTGTTAATATATTATTAACGCAGTATTTCTTTAAATAAGTTTTACATAAAATATAATTATATACTATAAATTATTATTAAATAACATTTCAAGAAAAAACGCATTTAAAGAAATATTGACACTATAAAATATATAATATAAATATTATTATGACATCAAAAGCTGTAAAAAGAAATATTAACTCTTTAGAAAGCAAACTCGAAAGGAACAAGGGGAATTTATCAACACAACAAAAGGCAAAGGTTAGAGACATTATAGGATTATACACCGACAGGAAAATATCACAATACACAACAGCGGAGAAGATAGTTAATGATTTCATAAAGGCAAAATCAGAGGATGAAAAGAGCAAGGCAAATCAAAAATACGACCAGGTTATGAACACATATGAAGAGAGAGAACCACTAAACGAAAGAATGAAAAAGAACAAACAGGAGAACATAACAAGAGGGCACAAAACAAAACCCAGAGATTACACAATCGGATTTCGTTTTTTTACTATGAGTGGATATGGAGCACATAAGGTAAAAGCATCTTTTAAAGACATTGAAGGCGGGACATATTATCCCATGCATTTTGATGATAAGCACGCGGGAGTGAAGACTGGAAGATGGATAGAGGAGTTAGTCAAGAAGAGAATATTTAGACTGTATGACAAAAACCTTTTTAAGAAGGTTATTAAAACACTGGCACAAGATGACGACATCGCTAGGCATTACAAGACAATGAAGCACTATATAGATGCAGTAGTCATTTATGATGCCGACACGGTAGAAGGAGATATTAAAGATTATGACCCTAAAAAGAAGAACTTAAAAAACGCAAATAATATTGGTATTTTTCATAGATATATGGAAACAGAACTCGACCCAGAATATTGCACTTTTGAGGAAGCCATTAAGGTAAAGCATTATGTTGAAAACGAATGTTGGATTAACACATTGAACGATTTTTACGGACAAGACAAGAACATGAAGAAGATGACCAGAGAAAGTATTTTGAAACTCATAGACAAAACAGACGAGGAATTCAAAAACCATGGTGCTTCAATAGAAGACATGAACAAGGTATTTAAAGAGTATGCCATCACCGCCAGAATTTTCGATATTGTAGGTAATTTGAGTTTTACATTTGACCCACCAAAAAGAAACCACCATATCAAAACATTCTACGCATTAATAAAGAATGACCATATATATACATTAAATAAGGACTTGAAACAATTGAAATCAAATTTAGGAATAAAGAAAGAGTATAATATCAATGTTAATGCTTCTACCGACTTTTATTTAAATCATAGAGAGGAACCCATTAAATGCATCATGATTGAAGAGCTGGATGACATATTAAAACACACCGAACAGGACGAATACACAATGATATATACACACAATGATTTGGCGAAAATGTATTATCAAGCAAAGCAGGCGGGATATGACCCGAAAATTAAATTTAGTGCGTGTATCATTTCGGAGCTGATGTTTCAATTCAAGATTAAGAAAAGAATAATTACATACAGGATAAAAACACAAAATTTGATTGACGCCTTCAATGCAAGTATAACAGTAGAAACTGAAGACACCTATAATAGGATGTCAAGGACGATGTTTGAATTCAATAAATCATTATTTAATCCACTGCATAAATCTTATTATAATGACATTGATGTAGAAATTTTAAACAGATGCAGGACAGTAGCACCCGCTGGTAAATTTCATTACTTTTATCATAGTAATGAATTACATATAGAGATTGACCAGAACAAGGCATATACACATAATTTAACTAAAATCGTAAAAATTCCAGTGTTTAAACAATTTGACATTTGGATGCCTTATGAGTATGGTAAACATGATTTTAATAACATGGGAGAATTATGTTTATTCTTAGTTAAGTTTACTGGAAAACAAACATCATTATTTTTTAATAAACAATATAATTTAATATATGGCATGTTTTTAGAAGAGTTTATTGACGAAGTCGAAATTCTATATTTTAAAAAGCCTTCTTCGATTTATGAAGTAGATTATAAAAGTATAGTTGAGAACCTATGGAAGACTAACATATCAAATAATTTAGGTGAAGACATCAAGGTTAAAAAGTTGATTTCGAATGTAAATATCGGATTGTTAGAAAAGGGAACTAACAAGTCTCAGAAGAGTTTAGTATTTGATACATTAAGTGAAGCATTGTATCATCAAAATCTGTATGGGGGAAGAATTAATAAGATTAGTGGATTTTATGATGATAAGGTTTTGACAGAGATGACAGATGAATATATTAAAGAATTAGAACAGGAAAGAGGCGAGGGATGGGTTTTAGAATTTAAGGCTCATGATAATGATGATGATAGGTACCGGAATTCTGATGACGGTACATATAAATTTTGGAAAAATAATATGTATTATCACAATCATTGTCGTGAATGTTATAAAATTATAGATGGTAAAAAATACGATATCAAAAACGTTGAGAAAGAATCAGAAGTCAAATATTACACATTGACAACGACACATAAACAAGACTTAACCAATGGCTTTAGGTATATTAAAGAGCTACTCATGCAACGACATAATTTTAAAATGCATAAAGATTATAAAACATTGAAAAACAACAATATCAATGTGCATAGTGTTAAAACCGATGCCTTCATTATTGATAGGAAAAATATTGACAAGGCCAAAACATTGATTAAGTTTTCAACCAAAAGGGGAGGATGGAGAGCTGAAGATAATAAACAAGTATCACCACCGAGCGATATATACAAAATTAAGGTTAATGAGTTATCAGAAATTCCGACTTACAATAATGTAAAAATTCGTGTTAAAGACGAATACGACACCAAAAGCATTTGTGAGCAAATTGTGTCGTGTAATCCGGTGTTGATAAAAGCAAAACTGGCTGGAAGCGGCAAGAGTTATATAGGCGAATATATGAAAAATCTAGGTTATAATGTGTTATTCGTATGTTCTAATAACAAGCAGAAGCAAGAAACCGAAGCCGACGCCGTAACATTAAACAAGTTTTTCAGTATTCCAATAGAAGCTGGAGAAAGACTACCGACATTTGACCATTCTGATTATAATTGTATTGTGTTTGATGAGCTAGGTATGGCGGGCAATTATATTTTGAACAGAGTTAGGGAGTTTAAGGATACGTACCCAGAGAAGATAATTATAGGAACTGCTGACGGGAAGCAGTTGAAACCTATAGCTGATTTAACTAACACCCAGGACCACGAGACATATTTAAACAACTGTCTTAATCAAATATTTAAATATAAGATTTATCTTAAGATATCTAAGAGACTTAAGACAGAAGAAGATAAAATTAAGTTGAATGATATATATATAATGACATTTGGAAAAATAAACTGCCCATTAAGGAAATAGTAAATAAACATTTTGAAACTACAAGCGACATCATGGAAGGAGAGCATAACATAGCCTATACTAATGCTAGGTGCAAATGGGTGAGCAAAACCGTAAGACATAATTTAGGAAAGACAGATAAATATGAAATTGGAGAGCATGTGATATGCAGAGTTTATAAAAAAGAAATGGGGCAGGTGTTTAATGTAAATATTACTTATGAAATTATTAGTATTGATGATTGGAAAGTAGAAATCCAAGATATCAAAAGTAAAACTATATTCATGACAAACACCACGACTTTAGACAAGCACTTTATACATGCTTATTGTGCTACATGTCATTCGTCTCAAGGGGCTTCTCTAGATAAAAGCATTACTATACACGAATGGGATAAATCACATTTGGTCAGCCGTGAGTGGATTTGGACAGCCCTCACGAGATGCAGAGATATCAATAAAGTCAAGTTTTTCAAAGCAGACGTAGATGATACTGATTTAAATGAAGCACAAGTAACCAGATATTTAGAACATAAGATTAAACAATATAAATTACAAGACATGAAAGCAGAGAGAGAGATAGACAACAAACAATATATTGATGTCAAATGGTTATTTCACAGGCTTAATACCAGATGTAATAAATGCAGTTCAGATTTTGACATAGAAATAAATAATGGAGTAATAAATAGTAATATGACAGCCCAACGAATAAACAACGATTATGCCCATCATAAGGAAAACTGTATATCTTACTGTTTAAACTGTAATCGCCGGGAAAAATAATATCTATCTTATTTTATATGGCATGTAAGCAAGATATTATTAATAATGTTTATTATGATAAAGGAGGCTTCGGGTCAAAGAACCGCACTTTACAAGAAGCAAGAAAAAAGGATAACACAATAACTATAAACGATATTAATGAGTTTTTTAGGAAGAATGTAGAACAGAAAGCTAAACCGAGAGGGCAGAATTCATTTGTAGCTCCTAACGCATATTATGAGTTTCAAATTGATTTATTTTTCATTAATGATATCCCTAAACAAAAAATGAAAGTTGGCATGATGTGTATTGACATATTTTCTAAGTATATGGTTGTTGTCCCGCTTATGTCAAAACAGCCAGCGGACATTTTAGCAGGACTGATGGAATGTATTAAAAAAATGGGTGGAAAGCCCAAACTAATTTATATTGACGATGAAGGAGCTTATAATAATCAAAGTGTTATAGATTTCTTGAAGGATGAAAAAATAGAGTTGCACAGAACCAGAGGACACCCAGCATTTGCGGAGAGGGCGATAAGGACGTTTAAAGATAGCTTGTATAAGAGGGTTGAAAACGATGAGAAAAAAGGAAAGGCTATTCAATGGACAGACTACATACACGAGATTATATTAACTTATAACAATGGAATAAAGCACACTTCGCACGGCTTAACACCGTCAGAAGCAAGAAAGCCTAAACATCAATTAGAAGTGAGTTTAAACTTAGGTATGAAAGCCAAAAGAAATAGAGTTTATCCAGATTTAAATGTAGGAAATGAAGTTAAGATATTCAGGAAAAGGAGACCAAACGAAAAGGAGAGAGTAGGAGTATGGACTAAACTATCCTACAAAATAGCAAAGATTGAAAAGAAGTTAGGACAGGAATATTATTATATTGAAAGTTATGACAGGGCATTTTTGAGACATGAGTTATTAAAGGTATAAATTTATTTCTTGTAAAAAATATTTAAAGAAATAAAAACTATATATTATAATAGAAATGGTGGAAACCGAAATCAATAATTATATCAATAAGAAATGCTACGACTGTTGCCACTTCAAAAAGGAAAATATGGAATTATATAAATTGAATTTACCTAATGGAATAGTTAATACTGTTATTGATTATTCAATGGATGAAGAAGATGAATGTAAAATTTGTCAGGAATGGAGAAATAATCAAGAATTAATCAGATATCATTTAAATCTGGAAAGAAGAAGTAATAGAAATGTTGAATATGAAATTTTGATATTTTTAACTGTGTATGGAAGACCACCTTATAGTTATGTTAGAATATTTCTCAAAATCAGTAAGAAAAGGTATGAACTGATTGACCACATTTTATGGATGTTGTTACATCGTAGAAGAGAGGGGTCTGATTTAAAAGAAGACATTAAAACATATATTGAAAGCAATAAGTTTAATGTGAAAAATACCGTGAAAACTATTAATATTATTTTTGAACTGATGCATGACAAACGTAAGATATTTACACAATTTAATAATCATCAATTAACTTATTATCCTGAACTTAAATTATAATCATACTATAATAATAACATGTAAAATATTATATGTTATAATTATATTTCAATATTTAATTTTATTTCTTGTAAAAAAGTATTTAAAGAAATAAAAACTATATATATTATAATAGAAATGGTGGAAACCGAAATCAATAATTATATCAATAAGAAATGCTACGATTGTTGCCACTTTAAAAAAGAAAATATGGAATTATATAAATTGAATTTACCTAATGGAATAGTTAATAATATTATTGATTATTCTTTGGACGAAGAAAATATATGTAGAACTTGTAGAAGATGGAGACGATATCAAAATATAATAGAAAATTGTTTGGCGTTTAAAAATATAGATGAAAGAAATGTTGAAGATGAAATATTGATATTTTTAACTGTGTATGAAAGACCACCTTACGATTATGTTAAACAGTTTCTTAAAATCAGTAAGAAAAAGTGTGAAATGATTAATGACATATTATGGATGTTGATTTATTATAGTAAACCCGGCGTTGATGTAAAAAAGTCATAAAATCATATATTGAAAGTGAACAGTTTAATGTTAAAAATACAGTGAGAGATATTAATCTTATTTTTAAAATGATGTATGAAAGAGGTAAGATATATCAATTAAATTATTATCCTGAACTTAAATTATAATCATAATATAATAATAACATGTAAAATATTATATGTTATAATTATATTTCAATATTTAATTTTATTTCTTGTAAAAAAGTATTTAAAGACATACACACTATACATTATAATAGAAATGGAACTTAACAATTTACCATTAGAAATTAGATTGAATATTATGTCATATAACTGTTATGATATATGTCCTTACAGGTATAACGATATCATTAAACACCCTTTTCCAACTTGGGAAAAGGTAAAAAGAAATCCATTCTGGATAATGTCTTTGACTGAATATTTAGATGGTAAAAAATCTGAATATGAAATATACTTAGAATTAAAAACATTTTACGATTATTCTTACATATTTAATATTGAATATAAGTTTAAGCATCTATGGTTTATTAATAATATTGATGATATGAACATTAATGGTAGAAAAATACTGACAAGTCAATATTATGACGCTATGAGAGCACTTTTATCAATGATGCCATTTAGAACAGAAGCAGAATGGCATATCCGGTTTTATCATATATTAGGCACTGAAGACTTCTACAAAAGCGAAGAATAAGTTAGCGATAATGAAAGTGTTGGTAGCTATTATTAATTTCATAACCATACTATGATTATAACATTTATACCCTTATATGTTATAATTATAATGTCAGTATAGCGTTTTATATATTGAAGATAAAATCCTACAAGGAGGATGCGAGCGTTAGCGAAGCTCGCAAGCTATGCGACCACGCCCAACAAAATATATGATGAAACTGATGAAACGAAGGAGGGAGTGATGTTGTTGCTGTTCTATTTTTTGTCCGAGAAATGGACAAATCGTTTTTAGACAGTTCGAATATTTTTTTGATGACAAATATTTTTTGCAATATATTTTGCAAAATTTATTTTTTTGAAATGGATGAGGTGAGGAGATTGAGGAAATGACATTTTGGAGGGTAGTTGGTGAAATGAATGAGGCGAGGAGGAAGGAGAAAAGGATGGCGAAAATTTTGGAAAAATGATGATAAAAAAAACGGATGAGATGGACAGAAAGGAATGTAGAAAGATGATGAAAACAAATAAGGGTAGAAGATGGAAGATGAAAAAACATGTAGGGTGGGGGGTATGTATGAAAGCAATTTATTGCTGGGCGTGGCCCTCGACTACTACTGACAAAGGACCCCCTTTTGACGCGACAAAGCCGTACGTGGGGGTCGGAAATCCCACTGTCTCCAAAGGGCAACCATTTGCCACGGCTGGCTTCGACCCATCCGCCAGGTCTGGCGCTTCCGAACCCGGGAGATGGTGCAGGTGCGAACTCTGCCATTTGCCCCATTTCGACCTCGAGTCGCGGATTGAACAGGGTAGATCAGGTAGAGTGATCAATGAGATGACGTTTTGTCATACCGGTGGTTTGCAAGAGTGGCCATTTCGAAAACCCGCATGGTTGCGGATGGGACTTTGGGAATGGTTCCATTGAACAATTCCTAGAATCTTGTTGCAGGCTTTCAAAAGCAAGTTGGTCTACCAGGGAACCTGTCAAGCTCCATGTGGCTGGAGCGGACCGACTAGTGTTCATATGGTTGTGTTTGTATTCTTGTGAGGGTACCCCTTTGAAGGAAACCCACCGTGTTGGGGCGTCCCCCAACACAGGCCACACCCATATTGATCGCAAGTTTCTCTAACACCCTCCAGCCTGTGGAAAAGCGACGGGCATCAAGGGCGCTACATATCACACGATTGAGTTCCCCAGGAACGAACACGTTTTTTTCTTTGTGTCGGATTGCGAAACCCTCAACCCCCTGGCCCCCCCCCATGGCGGGCTCGTTTCTTTGCAGGCGGGAGGCTACCTGGACATCCGGCTGCCCTTCGGCTTCACGCCAGAATGCTCCGGAGCCACGTTGGAGGCGCACCGTCCCGTTGGCGAAGGCTTCTCTCACGCCGCAGACAGACGGTGTCCATGTGGAACCTTGGTTCATTGGGGGGCCCTGTTTCTAGGTCGGGGTCCTCTATGAAGGTCTGGCAGGGCGCTTGGATGGCCGAAGTGTTGCTTCTGTATCGCCTACTGATCTTTTAGGAGAGCTGTTGCAGAGTCAACAGGCTTCATGTGAAACACAACAAGTTGGCCCAGCAACAAAACTGCGTTTGGGCTAAACATCTCTCAATGCTGGTGATGAGCATCCTGGCGAAGCCACCTTAACTACTTCATGGCACACGTGTTACACGGGGCATGGGCAGTTCTCGTTGGGCAAACAACTCAGCTTTACACACGCGCCGGCAAACCTGAACAATTAAGCGTGCTGCTGCTCACAACAGTTGTATTCCTCGGGCTGCAGGCCATAGGCAAACAAAGAAATCAAGGGCAGGCTCAGGGCTGTAAGCAGCAGTTGTAGGGGCTAAAAGCTGCGAAACGCAACTGACCAGCTTGTTACATTGCCACTGCCGCAATTCAAAAGGATTTACACTGAACATATTGCCAGATTTTCCCGACCCCAAACAGCTTGACATTAAAGAAGACCCCCAAACAGTCACAATATATAAAGCCGGATCACTGACTTTCGTGGGCACCCCGCTTGGGCTTAGTTTTGTTTCGATAGAAGTTATCTCAAATATGGTTGTTTGGAAACCACTTGCAAAATGGAGCTTCTTTTATCTATCTCCTTTAATCTGTGAGCTGGGAAGAGTTTGGCTAGATGAACGATCCTTTCAAAGCGGGAGGCGGTCATTTCACGCCCCCCCCTAAGATGGCTTGACATCAAAGCGAACAACGGGACAGTCAGAATCAGGGCCTCTTGTCGGGTACCCCCTTTGCAAAACTGTTTTTTTTGGGTTTATATATACATATATAAAGATACATGATACTAATACAACAAATGTTAACAACAACGAAGGTTTGGGACCCACTTCAACAAAAAAGACTCCTTACTTTGGCACGGACTTCAGGAGAAATCAATTGCCCATACTGCGCATGTTGCTCAGATTGTTGGGAGTTGTTTGGAGCGGGATTTTTTGGTTTCAACTAGACAGAACAGATTACCCCCAAGCAGTGGGGGGGGGGATCGTGTTTAAGCCGAGGAAACTTGACATAATTCAGGGTACCGACATGAAACCAACTGCCCTATTGAAGCTTGGCGACACGTAAAACAAGATCTGAGAATGTTCTGTGCACACCCTGCGGTTGGGCGAAGTCATGCAATACATTATACATACACGACGCGATGTCTTGCATAGAGGTTTCCTTTTTGGTTTTCCATGAAATTACCTACCAAAAGCGAGTCCTTTTTTCATCAACTCCCAGGTGGCTGGTCTTTGGAAGAGCTATTTAGATCTTCTGAACAATGAAGGGATTTCCGTTGAGATTGATTTCAATTTCAATGGTAGTTTGAGCGTCCAGGTAGATGGTTGGGGAAAGCCCCCCCCTGTAGCGACCCCGTGCCTCAGAGTTTAAAGGGTGAGATGCCCCCTTGGCATTTGCTTTGCAAGCAAGATAAGAGGACGCAAACGGCGACACTCATCACGCTTATTATGCGCACAGTGCACTTCGCACTCTCGAGCGAAATCAGCGCAGTCCTTCCCCGGCAACTCGGAGTTTATTTGCTTCCCTGCAGCCCAAAACGACTGACAAAGCTGACCCGCACAAGCAAGCACGACCTTATTTGCATTTAGGTGAATCGTTCGTAGAAGGTACCCGTTTTGAGTTGGTTTGAACAGGAAATCAAAGGACACCGCCCCATTTTGAGGTCTTCCGCTATTTGGAGCCACCCCATCACGTCTTTGGCAAGCCGAATGCGACGTCTTTGCCAGGCCATCTCTTTGCCCGTCACTGGCGGCTGCCGGGTCGTGTCAGCGCCTCAGGATTGTGGCAGGGGCCTGGAGTCGCGTGGGCAATTGTATTTGGGGACCCTACACGTGTTTCCAATCTCGGACCTTTTCATCTTTGTTTTTCCCTTCTGGCCCAAAAGGCAGTTAGGGGGTCGAAAAACCAGGGTCCCCTATGCATGGTCCTTTCCGGACAGGAAGTGGATTGCGAGTTCACGCCGTTGGCCCCACATTTTGGCATCCTAGTGGTATCCTTGCCACCCTTTGCGCGCAGTTGATGGTGGCACTTGAGCAATGGCGGCTCTTCATCCGGGCCAAGCACGACGACACAAGCGCATCAATTTCGACGATACAAGAGGCCTAATTTCCGATGACGCGAGCGACCCCCCCGATTTACGGCCCGACCTCAGTCACCAGTAAGACCTGTGTTACCACTTCAGCATCACCCCGCCTCGAGGACACACGTGTACAATGTATATATATATATTATACACATGTGGCAACCAACACGGTTGCTGCAAGCAAACAGCAAGGTATCCACAGTTCTTCATCATCGACCACCAAGCAAGCCCACACCACCAGTCTGGGCAAACTACGGCAATGCACCAATTGGCATATTTGATTTGGAGCTGCCACAGTGTACTTCGCGTACGTCACTCGTACTGCAAAGTTGTGATTGTCTAGCTGGATTTATTACTTTGTGTGTTTGTGTGTCTGCGTGTTTGTTGTGTGCTTGTGGTTCTGTGTGTGGTTGAGAGAGAGAGAGAGAGAGAGAGTATGTAGGTGTGAGAGCGTGTGCCTACATACATGTGCTTGTTGGTTTTCTTGTGGTACGCCTGTATCGGGAGCCGTTCAGGCAAAGTCGGGACTTAGGGAGCCACTGGCAGGATTGCACTGCCAGCCTGGTGGGTTCAATACTTGGGGTACTGGGTGTGGGTTGTCAACGAAAGCCACCATTTCTGGGGTCGAGCGTTTTTGACACACGCCCAACTGATTAGGCTGTTGGCATTGAACCCTTTTTCCAGTTGCCACAGGCCCGTTCTTTCACCCCATGGCCGCCATAAGCAGGTCAATTTTGATTTACCTCGACTCAGCATAATTGAAATCATAGGTTTCTATGCCTGCCTAGCTGCGAGTATGCAGCCAACCACTGCCGTGCAGGGTTGCCAGAGGGTGTGGACGCGCACTAGCCTACTCATTGTACCATCCCCCATATGGGAGTCGTTCTAAATTGCCAGTCTTAAAATTATGTAAAGGGAGGTTCTGAAGGTCTAGCGCGAAAGGAAACACTGCATCGCGAAAGGCCGGCGAAACAGAACGAATACATGGTAGAACCCTCGTTTGGGCTCGGAAACAAGTTTTTCAGGACTGGTTTGTCACGACACGCCACTTCCTACAGCACCAGCTGAGGAGACAAAAGAAGAAATAACAGAAAAGGGACCTACGGAAGAAGCTCCAAAAGAGGAAGCTCCAAAAGAGGGAGCTCCAAAAGAGGAAGCACCTACGGAAGAAGCACCAAAAGAGGAAGCACCGCGAAAGGAAAACATGGGGCCGCGAAAGGACCGCGAAAGGCCGGCGAAAGGGCCGTTTCCAGGAACTTTATTTTGAACAACCCCCATATGCGAACTGCGTACCACTCTCGAACCCGCACCTGGCACGTGTCTTGTCCAACCTTGGCTTGGCCAGAGAGCACACCTGTTTAAACTATCAGAGTTTCTGAGCTTCAATGTCTGGATCAAGCAATCACTGGGTGGCCAAAAGAGTTCAGGGTGTTGCTCACTGGTCGGACCTTCAACATACGAGTGTTTCCTCAGGGGAAGGACTGACCTCACAAGCTGATGTGGTAGTTTTCATTTTTTTGCACACCAATGAAAATTGGTGGTTTGGATTGATAGGTTGGGATTTTGGAGCCCTGGTTCTTGTAGAGGGTAAATGGGAAATCACCCCCTAATCTCCAAACCACCAATCCAAATCACCAATTGAGGGGAAGCTGACCAAAAGGGTCTAAATGTTTGGACACGCCCATGTCAGACCAGCTTCTCAAAATGCAAGGGCCAGCAAGTCGCTTCTTGCCCAGGAATGAGGCGATAGTGCATGTCTTCATGCGCCTTGGCTGAGCGCGTAACAAGTTCTGCACACCTGTTGGGCCCGCTGACATGATCTTCTTCAAGAGATTCATCAAATCAGGGTCCCTACCAACCAGCGCCGGTTTTGGGCGGGGTGATGGTGGTTGGGGAGTTGATCAAAGCGACAGATATGGAGAACATTTCTCAGGCCACAGAACCCACACAGTGAAACGTTTTGCGAAGCATCGTTATAGTACCTTTCTCGGAAGCAACCCCGTAAATTGAACATGACATCACCCACACACACACACGCACAGATGTTCACAATAATGGACCCAGATGAATCCAAATTCGACTAGGAGTCGGCCTCTCTCTCGCTCTCTCTCCCACTCTCTCGTTCTGTTTTTCTATGTAAGACACTGACTTTCTGTGCTGCTGCGCCAGCCAAGCAATGACGCAAAAATAGCTGACTGGTCTCAGCATGTCTGTTCTATATTATTATTATTCTTTTTTTTTGGCGAGGATCAGGCAATGAATGAGCCTTTGCAAAGTGTTTTGTGGCGCTAGCAGGTGTTCAAATGCCGTTGATGGTTCGGTACATTACTTGTCAGCTTCCGTTTTGACGCCAGCGGTTCCCGCTAATACAGTAGCTGACAGTCCTGTCTTACCTGTAGATTTGATGTCATGGTTCCCCCTGGATATCTGCTGGCAACTGCCAGCACTGGTGATAAAAGTCATGTACCTACGGCCAAGGAGTCGCCATTGATAGATTTCCCCTACCCAAAGGTCAGGTCCGGACCGGCTGGTTTGCAGCCCTTTGAGGCCTTCACCCCAAAAATGAGTCGAGGAACACCACCATCGTGCCGCGGGAGTACGTCTTCGCCTTTTACCTGACCCCGCCTGTGGGGCCCTGAGAGCTCCGCTCGAGCCGCGCCAGATGATGAAAACCCCCCCCGCCCAAGGCTCGAATCCATGTCCTTACAAAGCAGGCAACCCATAGAACGTACCCTTCAACGACGAGGCACATGGCGAAGAATCATCAACTTGCGCAACCGGGACACAAAGAAATTGATTTTGCATCCGATCAGTCCAGTTGAAATTGGTTTGATATTTCTTTACTTCAAAATAAGGTCTACTGATCGACAGGGAGCAACCATGTTCGGAACGCTGGGTCGGTCCGCCCTTGAGGAGTGCGGGTTCGAACTGCCGGGGAGTGATCCGAGTCGCGCACTTTTCAAGGGACATATTTGTGGGTCGAAACATAGGGAACTTCTCCAGCATGAAATCTACTCCAAAACGGGTACTATCCAAAAGGAAACACTTTCGTGGCTTGGAGGGCGTGCCCCAACCAGGTATTCTCTTGAAACCTAAAAGAAGGAAACAAAAAACGTTTGATTTCTTTTGCACATGTGGGCTTGAGTTTGACTGGGTTCTTTCAAGTGCACATTTTCAGGGGTGCTCAAAATGATTTGTGGCGGTCGATTCCCTGCTCTTAAACCACCATTTAGATGGTCAGCTCGATGATGTCACTGTAAACGATCCAGTTTGAGGCCTCTTTTTGTGCCACCAAGGCATCCACGCCGCTCTTCAACGACCTCTCCATCATTTTGAGGGACTGGTCAGGGAGATCCGCCAGATCAATCTAACTTGGGTTACGGGAGGGGAAGCATCGTGTCCCCTTGGAGTAATGGTGTCTCTTAATTCGGATTGGCGGAGCTTGAGTTTTGAACAGCCCGGGTTGTGTTGCAGAAAGTGGCCAGTCAAATTGGTCGGGGATTGAGGATCGTCTTTTTCAGAGGTTGCAAAGGCATCGATGGGTTTCCATGTTGATCTAGACATTTGGGTATGTCTTTGTGTGAGGGTGCCAGCTGGGGTTGTTTCAAAGGGAAGCAAACAGGAACACCACCAAAATGGGGGGTCCTGTTGTAAGATGTGACAACGTAGCCCAGGTGATTTTTCCTTTGTGATTCCCCACCATTCCTATTGCCCGCTAATAGCCAGAACAAGGATGCAAATCTGTCGGGATGGATTCGGGCTTACCTTGGGGTCCACAGTTTATGGGATTTCCCACCTCGGCGCCGATTTTCATTTGCACTCGGGTTGGGGGGGAGGGGCCAGTGGCAGTGCAAGGGCCTAGTCACGCGGAAAACGGATCACGCCCATGCTGAGAGTTGTGCAGTGGCACTGTCTAAGTCCCTTCTGGTGCGTTTTTCTATGAACCTTTGTCGCTGCCTGCTCTTTTCGATTCGCTGCCGCTCAACCTGTGTTGAAGCTGTCATTTCTCCGGAGTGCAACCCAAAACAGAACAAGCGCGCAGAGAACAAGCCCAGGTGATATCCCCAATAGTTCCGGAACCCCCGGAACCCTCCGCAAACCCTCCCTGAAAGCGGCCTCAAACCTATTTGGACAGAGAATCCAGAAAAATGGTTGTTGCTTGGCTCCAGGGCCCATGTGAGAAGGAAGCCATGGTGAACCCAAACCATTGGAGTTCTTCTTGTGAGACATCCCCACATGAGTTGTCAACAGCTTGATTCACCCTTGAATACAAGGGCGTGCTGGATGTTATTCCGCGCTGGTTGTGAAATGACAGGCATGGTCAATCGCACGGGCTGTTTCTGTCCTTTCATCCGCTTGGTTGTCAGTGCTGGTTTAGACTTGGGTATGCATTGAGGGTGTCCTTTTCGGCTTTTTAATGGACACCAAGGGAAAACCACCAAGCTTGGAACTTCTGCAATGCCCCAATGTCGGGGCGAGCCGCTCTGAGGTTCTCCAAGATCCAGCTATTTTTGCCATGATCATCGAACGCCAGTATAGACATCCGTGTCTTCTTTGGAGACCTTCGTTGGAAGTCATTGATAAATGACCAAAACAACCAGGGAACCAATGCCACATGAGAAAGCCCGTACCAAGTTACGTTTGGGGCACCGGCCATATTTTTGGTGCACAGGACCAGTTTGGAGCCGTGTCTGATGCAGCCGCAGGGTCCCCGGAGTGGTGTTCTTCGGCTTGGGTTGTCTCAAGCCAGTCGATCCTTCCAGATGGTCGTGGCTTCCCTGGTGCTGGCCCGATTGGGGAGCCCCCCTTTCTAGAAAACCTGGTCGGCGGGGCAAAGACTGGCAAGAATTAATTACACTTCCGATGCTTGTTGGAGGCCCTTTGCTGTTTTGGTCATTTTTGAATGGTAGGGGGGTTGTTAAGCAGACCTCCTCTGCTGAAATTGAACCGCAAGCTATTGCTCTAGTTGTGCTCCGTCTTTGCTGGAAGCGTGTTGCAGTTTTGTTACGATCCGGGGCACACGGGACGTGTTCCCTACCTCAGAGTAGTTCAACCGGGGAGTTCCCAAGTCGGGATAGCGGGCGACTTGAGCCTGGCGGACTCCTGGGCAAGATGGATGAAGCACTGAAGCACAGTGTGTTTCTTTCCCATGTTCAGGACATTGAGGAAGTTTTGGTGAAAAAAACAACAAAGGAACTGGGGTCAGTGGCCGATGAGTCCCATTGAGACATGATGTTTCTCTGCATGTCCAGCTTTGGAGCTCCATTTTGTTCATGCTGTTTGCGGACCGAACGCGGGGTCAAACTTGCGGTTAGGGAACCGAGGAAAGGGCCGTGTCAACTGTCAAGCTTGAAGTTAGGGAATGTGGACACAAACCCGTGTGGTTTGTTCTCTTTGTTGAGGGTACCCTTTGAGTAGCTTCTAAAGGGAGGCCCAAAAAGGACAAAAGAAACCCTTGCGCTCCGTTTCCCATGAGTTGCACCCACATGAGTTTCAGTCAAAACATAGGGCAATGAGGGTCAAGTCTCATTTACTAAATTTCAACCGAAAAGCCAGCAAAGAAACCCCACTCAACTGCCAACAAAGTCCAGTTACTCAGAAAGGAGACAATTTGCGGGGATAAGCGCATGGGAAAATCCTCCAAATTAGTTTCGACTAGCAACTATGGCCTACAAGTGACCAATTAATAGGGTTGCTCTTTTCTTCTTCTTTTCTTTTGGGCAAGGGGGGGGGGCAGGCGGGGGTCCCCTCTTTGAACTTTGAGAGGTTACATTGGACAATCGCAGGACACGAGCCCACTGTGCCTCGCGTGTTTTTTCAATGGAAGCTTCGGTAGGGAAGGAAATTAGTCAAGGTCCACAAAAAAATGTTCCTGCCTCAATTTTGGGTATGTGACCTCATTTTAAGGGTCATGGAGACTCCAGGCATACTTTGGGTGAGGTACCTGATGCCTGAAACTAGCCTTAATGGGATATTGCTCTAAACCTCTGGGGGGGGTTTGTTGTCGAGGCCAGTCAATTGGGCAGGTGTGAGGTTGTTCGTTGCAGCTCTGGCAACGCATCGCTTGCTCGCAGGTGTCCATCCCTGGCTCCAAGATCTTAGACAAGCTGCGGATCAGGGAGCTTGGGCCTCAGGTTTCGGGAAATGTGTTCAGTCTGCAAGATCCTATGGGTCCAAAGGAATCCCCTTTCCAGTGGATTTTGATTCCCAACAGTCATGAATTTGGATTGATCAACATATGCTCAGCGGCCCATGGGGATTCATGGTGATGTGTGGACAGAAATCAGGACTCCTAGGGCCGGCGTTCTTTTTGCAGATTGGTTACGGGAACCACAGGAACAAGACCCAACTCAACCCGGCACGCTAGAGTACCCTCCCTCTCCAGGCTAGCTCTTAATTGATATGTTGATATGTTACCGAGCATGTTAGTTACGGCAGGTTTGATGCAGAAGC
>CAUJNA010001191.1:587500-702595 GCA_963377175.1 Effrenium voratum
GTGCTTTGGGAGTGCCCAAACCAAGACGAGAATTTGAGTTTCGCAAAAAGCACGACTTGTTCCTCGGTACGCCATCACTGAGAGTTTGGATCTGCCGATGCAGAGAATTCAGACAGGGTGTTGCTCCATGGGTGAGCCACTTGGGACCATTTTAAAAGGGAACCCAAAGGAAGCCAATATTTTTGGCTTCTTATTTCGAGACAAGCCTACTTCGACGCAGGGTCGTTCGAGCGCCGGTCTACAAGTAACCGCTGAAACCGTCTCATAGGCCAGGGCTTGGATTGAGTCCATCTTGCCAGACAGGGGTTGACCTCATCTCTCTCTGCGCCGAAAGCATGTTCTTTCATGTGCTGAAGGTTTGTTCTATTTGTTCAATTGATCGAAAGGAGCACGGTTATGAATTGTAAAGATCGGATATGTGATTGTTCAGTGGCACCAAAAACAAGGACCAGTCCTGTGTCTGAAGGTCTTCGATGCCTGGCTTTGAGCGGTGCAGTACTCATGTTTCCCCATGGGTCCCCACGTGAGCCTTGTGAGAAGCCTCCCCCACGGGTTAATTCAGGATGGTCTCGGGCAAAACCTTATGCGGGGCTGCTGGACTATCCATTGGATGTCTTCCGTGGGCTTCAAGGGGTGTTTCATGTCGCTTTGAAAGCGTAAACACAGAGCCGCATAGGCAAGGTATACTTCTGGGCCAATGATACCCATTGCCACCTACCTGGCAAATTTGCGACCTTACCCATCATGAAGCTGTGGGTCTGGTGAATTTCCTATGCCACGCATGTGAACTACAGAGCCGTCCCACCCACAAGATGGAATGTGAGTGAGGGTCGCTCGAGGGGCGCCCTGCGAACGTCGGCAAGATAGGGCAGCCGTATAACAATCACTTGGCCCAAGGACCGTAACTGTGGCCCCCGAATTGTGGCCCCCTCATTTCTTAGAAAGTCTCCAAATGTGTGCCAATTGTGCTATTGGTTGTGTATGCGACATGATTGTTACTCAGTATTCCAGCTCCGCGCCAGAACATGCCGCTGAGAGAAATAGACTACTTGGACTACTTCCAGAAGGACGGCTGGGGAAATCACAGGGGGTCATACAGAGGATTTTGACTAGGGACTCAAACGCGGATTGGTGGACATTCAACGATTTTAACTAAAGGCCCTCCCCATTCAACTTCATATCCAGATTCCCCTTTTTGGAAGCATAAATGATAGCGATTGAGGATGCATTGTTCAAACAAGTACGTACAATAGATTAAATATGAGCCAATAATTGGGCCCATGTTTTGGTGTCACTTTGCATGGTGGGGGTAGGGGCCCAAAAAGGGGCCAGGTGATTTTGACAACCCACCGTATTGCTTCGGTGTTATACTGACATGGACTGACTTCCTTGATGCGAACCATGGATGCAATGTCGACAGTACGCAGGGATGGCATTCTTTGCCAAGTCGACATCAACATCATCTTTTTATGTTGACGGGCAAACAAAACTGTTCGGTTGGGGGATGTGCCCCAGAAAGTGCTGGTCAAAGTTGCAATGTGCGCAGGACAGGCCCTCAAAAAGCCTGACACCGGTTGGAGATGTAGCAGAGCCTTTCTTATCATCAGCTGCTCCCTCCCACTTTGAATTGCCTATTTTCTCCTAGATGATAAGCGAACCAGTGCCTTGGCATCCAACTTGACTTCCCCGCTTCACTTCTCTTGGGGCACCTAGATGGCCTAAGAGAACTAGCTGAAGTATGTTCTGACTTGTGCACTTTTGCATTTGCAGAGCTGATCCGAGTCATGTTTGTGGACGAGCAACTTGCTAATTCCTCGGGTTTTGTAATTACAAGTATCAATAAGCCTCGCCGATTCATGGGGGTGTGGTAAAGCCCGACCAAATGATCCTCCTAATATGGGACACCCCCCCTGGTCAAGCCAGCCGCGCTTGATGAATCCCAGCTCGCTGAGCTCTCAGAGTGTCTTGACGTACGGTCACTTGACTCGCGGATTGGCGGGCTGAACAATTGCCTGAAACGTGGCATTTGTGAAACCACCTGCGGGTTTCTGGAAAAGTCAAAACCAAAAAGTGTCAAATGGAAGTCGAACTTAAAGCTTCCCCAAAAGCCCTTTTATCGGCACAGCAAAGGCAGCCGTCCCAAAACAGCAGGGGCTGGCTGTTAGTCCAGCTTTCGGCTTTCCTTTGAGATTCTTTGACCGTTTGGGAGGCGGTCCGGACAAACCAAGGGCTAGCTGTGCCCACCCAAGTCAGGATTTCCTGCTTCTCCCCTTGAAAATACATTGCCCACCAACGCATTCGCTTCAAATTGGAGCCACAAAGGATTCTTCCTGGGTTTTCCCGGTCCCATTAGTTGGCTTGTGGGGTTTCTTTGACTCGGACTGCCGGAATCCATGAAGCTATGAAAGTCTAAGAAAGACTAAGAAAGCGAAGCCGGGCGCCATCGCTAGGACCGTCTTCGGATCTCCTTGGAGTTGAACAGGTCCTCCTGGCTGGTGCCTCAGTCAACCTGGCTTGCCAGGGTGCGACCAATCGGCCGAATTGGTGTGTGTGTGTGTGGTGTGTGTGTGTGTGCGCGCACACACACACACCTAAGTCCACACCTCAGCATCTTCATGTTGTTTGTGTCGCATGGACCAAGTGGAATCCCCATACCCGTATATCTATATATATATATATTATATGTAATATATACATTCATATCTGTCTACATTGTATCTCTTGTTGGCAACAAGTGGACAGAACATTTCACGATGCACAGTGGCACATCGTACAGCGTTCAAATGATGGCGCAACTCGACAACCAAATTTTCCAGCTGGCATCCGATTGAGCGAGATGCTGGCAGCATTGCAATCCCTTGCGCGCTGATTTGTCTCAAGAGTCTGCATGAGTCACGTTGATGTGGGAAAACAAGAGTGAGCCGGCCGCTTGAGTGTCATCTCTTTACCGTTCTTCGCATGACTTTGGGTTTTTCAGTTGGGTTGTTCTGTTCATTGTTAGTGGGAGGCTGCAAGAAACGCAGTTGTTTGCTTCCTGCCAAGGTTTGGGAAGGTCTAAGCAACATGTTCGCCAGGCCCGTTTCTTCTTTCAAGTGTTTGCAGTGTTTCTACAAGGCTCCCGGGGTGTTCTTAAGAGGGGTCGGACTCCATGAGCAAAACGAGCTCAAACCCATGAGGGTCCTAGGGGTATTCCCTTGTTTCCAGTTTGGGAAAAGTAGTTTATTAGGATATTCAGTTTATGGCCCGCCAAAAGGCTAAGAATTGTATGAAGCTCTCAGGATCACGCTCAAGTCGGGCAGCTACGGCTTCCGCTTCAACGTGTGCCCGCCTCGGATGGGTGCCGGGTGACTGGGTTCCAATTTTGCGGTGCTTTCCTGTTGGTTTCCCAAAACATGGACCTGAAAAGGGCAGCCTCAAACAAAGAACTCACCTACATGGGCCTAGTTGAGGAATTGCGTTGATCGGGGGGGATGTTGCAACGTCGGGTGTCCCGTTTGGGCAGAGTGGAAGCAATCACGCAGCGACCGATGGGGCGCCACGTCTTTTCCCAGTTGAGGTGGGCGTTTTGACCAAAGCTAGGGCTCTAATCTTGGTCAATATCTTAAGATCCACCCCTTCCCTGGATGGTCCGGAGCTTACTGTAGCGGTGGCCATGGTCATAATCCACCATGGTTGTCAGTTCCCGTTCAGTGGGTTGTAGCCAGGGGTACTACCCCACATAACTAAGTCCCGGACATGATGGGCTCCTGCAATGTCCCAGGATGGTGCCCTCGCCACTTCCCACCTTCAACGTGTGGTTCCTCAGTCTCTGCAGTCCGGCGCTCGGTGGCTGACCCTGATCGAAATGGGCGAGTGGCAGGAACAGGCCTGCAATATGTTTTTTGCAAGAGTGGTCTCATGGTCTCTGTATGGAGCCCTGCCTTCCTTTATTTGGTTTGGTATCGGCTGGCCAATGCTGGACCCCCTTTAATGCACCATAGAGGACCCCAAAACAGTCACAGGATCCTGAATTATGACATTAGGAAACCAACTTTCCCCAATAGAGGACCGGATCACCAAAGGAGGTGCAACATGAAAGGGGAAACCAAGATGCAAGCTGCCTATCTTATAGCGAGCTCACCTGGAGGTAAAACGAGATCGCCATGGTAAAGGTCCTTTGCTTGGGGATCCCTTAATTCAGGTTTCGGAATTATGGTAAAACTTCTAGAGCGCGAAAACAAAAAAGAACGAACGGAATTTGCGGAATTGTTTTTTTTTGTAGTTTCGGAATTCTGCCATGTCCCTCCCAAAAAGCCAAACGTCTCTCGTCCGATCGACCAAGGCCCCAACTACCCGGAGGGCTGCACGCAGATCACCGACCCCGCGGTGATGGCCACCTTTGCGATGCCCGGGACACCCAGGAAACGCCACCGCTGTCGCTTTCCTTCGATATGAACGCTTTGAGACAGCTCCGTATTGAAATGTGTATTCTTGGATGGTTGGTGCTCTCTCGAAGTCGGGAAGCTCCCCCTTGGGATGGTTTTGAAGGGAGACCCAAAGGAAACCAATCACTTGGGTCCCCAAATATGAGACGCACCCAATACACTTCTGATGAACATGGAACGCTGGGATTCCATGTTGACTAGCAACTCTTCCGTATCGTGTACAGGAAACAACAACAAGATGCCAAACGCTGCGGTGAAGATGTCTTGGCGATGTCTCGGAATTCGTCACGATTGCCAAGCTAACAAACTAATACATCAGTGGCACCTCAGGTGGGTTTTCTATCCTCTTGTCCCTTGGGTCTGGGGCTGGGGATGGTCATCAAGCGCTTAGCTGGGTCTGAGCAGGGAATGAGGCAATCACCCCTATGAACCATTCCCTCATAATTTGTTTGAAGGGGATCCATGGGCTCATTCCCAATCCCCCAAAAACGTTCCCCGAGAACCAGCAAGCTGCGGTTCGACTTCAGAGGCTATGCACTTGTCACGGGGTCCCATCGATGGAACTTGTTTCCCCCGAGGCCTGGCTTTGCACTCAACGATCCTGCCAATGGGCTGAGTGCGGAACTCAGCTGCGAGGGTATGGGGCCCACGAGTGCCCTTGTGACCCGAATTGGGCTTGTCCGTCGTTGAAGACATGATGAAACCGCCGTTGTTTGAGCCACCCTGTTGTTTCCTTTGTAGGAAAGCGGGGTCTGGTTGCAAACACATTCGACCCAACTCTGCTTGTAACCTGAGCTAAGGGGAGCCATTGCGGGGGCCATCGGTTTGGCATTGTGGCCCCTTTATTGCACCCTGACTTGTCGGCACAGCCACAATTAGACGGTGGTTGTGACTCCCTTCCTGCGAGTTGGTAAATGACTATTTGCCCAGATTAGTGCTTGGGGTAAACCCGCACACCGGTTTGGCAAATATGGGCTTGGGGGCGCAAACATTGCTGTTCTCCTTTGGTTTCCTTCAGCACAACCCCAAAACCCAAAAAGGGTACCCTCAAGAAGACATATTTCTCAGTCGAAAGGAGGTCCTGATAGACAGGCAGCCTGGCATCACGTTTGTTCTCCCTGGCTGACATCTTCAGCAAACCATAGGTCTCTTTCCTTCAAGTCACTTGTAACATGCAACCTCAACAAAAAAAATGGATGTCCCCAACAGTGGTGATCGGTTTTGGTTTCCATGTCAATCTGAAGGGCGATGCCAGACATATTATACACGGTTGCTGGGTTTTTGCGTGCTCTGAATTGAGAAGATCCCAAGAGCCGGGTGTCCAATCTTCCGGGCTCCCCTTCACGCTAGCAAACCAAAAAAAGTGCCCCAGAAGGAGTTACCACAAGTGAGGGTTTTGGGGTTCGTCCCGTCAATCTAGGCAGTATCCTTTGGCAAAGTGTTGGACATGGAATCACAGCCCTTGCTCCGTCCAGCTTTCAAGTTTTGGGAGTAATACTGTAGGCTGCAATGATGTGCTCGTGTGTTGGCTTTGTTGGATTTGCAAACCCATCTAGCCCCCCACCGCTACCGCTGCAGCCCTCACATCGAGCGCAGCTCCTGCGTCGGGTATTGCCGGGAATCTGAGATGGGGTTGAGCAGAGGGATTTGGTGGGTGTCAAACGGTGTCACGTCGGAACGAGGGAAGGAAACAGGGACCCCAGCTTTTGAAAAGCTTGACAGCCCGCGATTGGCTATACTATTTGCGGCTTCTGTCAAAGGGTGTTGTATCGATCCCTGCACGCACACAAACCCAAGCACACACGCAGACACAGACACAGACACAGACACAGACACAGACACAGACACAGACACAGACGCAGACGCACAGACGCACAGACACACACAGACACACACACACACACAGACACACAGACACACACACACACACAGACACACACACACACACAGACACACACACACACAGACACACACACACACACACACAGATACACACACACAGACACACACACACAGACACAGACACACACAGACACACACACACAGACACACCAGACACACACACAGACACACACAGACACACACAGACACACAAAGACACACACACAGACAGACACAGACAGACACAGACAGACACAGACAGACACAGACAGACACAGACAGACACAGACAGACACAGACAGACACAGACAGACACAGACAGACACAGACAGATACAGACAGATACAGACAGACACAGACACACACAGACACACACACAGACACACCAGACACACACACAGACACACACAGACACACACAGACACACAAAGACACACACACACACAGACAGACACAGACAGACACAGACAGACACAGACAGACAGACACAGACAGACACAGACAGACACAGACAGACACAGACAGACACAGACAGACACAGACAGATACAGACAGATACAGACAGACACACACACACACACACACAGAGACACACCGACTGAACTACTATTTTGTGGGGTGGAACCAATTCAATGTCAGTTGAGGACACCTGAATGATGTGGGGTAGTGATTGAAGCGGTCCATAGAGCAAAGTCCAAGCGAATCGGGATCGGAACAGGGCCTCCTACAGTAGGCATTCAGCACGTGAGCGACGTTTGAAATTATATTCGTGAGGAAACATCTTTTTCATATATTTTTCCCTAGGTCGCAGAAGGTGCAGCGAAAGGTTCGCGGAAGGGGTTACCATTTATGCTCGCAAAAGCTTCGCGGAAGTGCTAGGATTCGGTACGAAGAAAAGAACTTGTAGTTGGCCTGCTTCACCTTCGCGGAAGCAAAACGAAGTCCAAACCCAATTCTCAATCTGCGAAAGCAACGCGGAGGCGATCCCTGAATCGTCAATGTCTCTCGACTCTTGCAACCCTTTCATTCCGCGAAAGCTCCGCGGAAGCCTTCGCGGAAGATATTTTGTTAATGTTGAAACGCATGTGGAAACATGAACTGTGTTTGAAATGCTTGACCATAATGGCCCCGGCCATTTTGGCTCAAGCTTTGCTCTTGGGTTCTCTGAACCCAACTTGTGTGAAAAAATATTGAAAGGTAGCACTTCCGCACTAACCCCGAACCAGCAATGGCCTCCTCGGCAACTTCGGCAACTTCCTTCGAGTTGATTGAGGACCAGACACTCACCGCGGAGGAGGTGGAAATGGCCAGCCAGGAGGCCCAGGAAGTCCGCACACGCGAGGCGGCTGTGGCGGCCGGCCTGGTGTTGGATGAGCCCGAGGCGCCCCCGTCGGCATCGGCCACCGATGTGATGAACGACCTCTCCAGTGCACTGGAGCGGCTCCGTGTGGCCTTCTCCACACCGACTCCCGGCCTGGGTGCCCCTGGCCCCGCCGAATACGAGGACAAGGAGATGGGCGATGCGGTCACCACGGAGCGGGCTACTCCACCAGCGAAGAGGCTGAAGGGCTTCGTGGCAGCCTCCCAGAAGAACACGGCCCCGGTGAACAAACCGGTCTCCCTGGTGCCGGTGGATCTATTTCAAGCTAGTTGACCTCCCAGACCTCTTCCCGGTCCTTCCGGCATCGGCGGCCACGTTGCTGAGGGACGTCACGGTGGAGGAGGCGGTCTCTCTGTTCCACAAGTTTGTCGGGAAGAATCTCACGGAGGACTTGGTGGTTCGCATCCTGGAGGCTTATGTTCCGATGAAGATCCAGATCCGGCAAGAGGAGGTCTGGGCCTCACAGTTCCAGCGGAATAAGGCATGCATTGGCACCCAGCGGATGCACAGACTCGATGCCGGCCACTCGGACTACAAATTCATGTGTAAGGCATGCGGCACGGGGTGGCCGGAGGCAGCCAATCAATGCTGGGTCTGCCCGGGCAAGGAGTTTGTCCCCTTCAGGCACCCTCGGCTACCTACGAGGCGGACGGCGTCACGTACAACCTGCACAGGCAGACCGCAACCTGGTGGACGGCACGATCCTGGGGAGAGCTCCCCCGAAAACGGACACGGCCGAGGAGATCACTATGGCTGACGTGGTCCCGCTTATCAGGCGGGTGGACATCCGGCAGGAGATCCTGTCCATGGAGGCGGACGACGAGGCGTTGAAGGTCCGGGAGCGCCAGGAGGTCAAGGTCAAGGTGCAGCGGTCCCTGCAGGAGGCAGAGGCTCAGAGCTTCCAGCTCTACCACCCCCAGGTGGACCAGGCGATCCGGAGAAAGGAAGAGCTGCATAAGGCCTTGAGGGAGCACCGGGAACCGACCCCGGAGGAGTCCTCGGCCAGGCGGCGGCACAAGGAGTTGGTCACGGATGAGATGTTGGACAATGAGATGGCAATCCTGGCGCCTCTCCAGGAGGGCATGCAGGCCCTGCCGGCAGAGGAGGTGGCCAACGAGGGAGCCCGGGCCCTCAGGAAGGTCAACCTGGAGCGATTCAAGGCCAAGCTGCGAGACCAGTACCTGGAGGGAAAGGGTGTCGCCAGGACACCAACCAGGCATGGATGCTTAACCACACCCTCCAGCCCCTGGAGGTGTCGGCATGGCCAGATGATCTCAGGCAGGCCCTGGAGAGGGGGCTGTGGGGGGACATCAAGGAGAGAAGTACGTCCCATACATCCGGAGGCTCAGAGAGGCGCAGAACCCGTGGAACCAGGAGGCGTTGCTGGAGGAGATGCCCGATCTGGCGACACCGGCCCCCCCCAAGGGTGCCACTGGCCCCGGGGGGGACCAGTCAGGGCCACCGCAGGACCTGGACTCGGAGGAGGGTAAGCTGTCCCTGCTCCTCTGGGCGATGAAGAGGCACCAAGGGGAGCTACGGATGTTTGGGGGGATCTGGAAGAAGCACTCCAGCGGTGAGATCCCCAAGGGCGCGGACCAGCAATTCAAGCTCTCGCCGGAGGAGCTCCTGGCCCTGGAGCGCAGGACCCACCCACTCACGTGTGAGCGGGACCACATCGACCCGATCATCTACTCGGCCCTGGAGATCCGTGCGCAGGTTAACCGGATTGAGCGCCCGGCGCCGGATGGGGAACATCCTCCAGATGCGGAAGGAGGCGGTCCCCTTCCTGGAGAGCCTGGGAATCCCCAAGCCGCGCAGCAAGGCGGAGTGGAGCTACATCTTTAAGGAGATGGGGACGTTTCTGGCAGCCAAGAACTTCATCGTCAATTGCCCATTGCCGGTGATGGAGCTCCCAGTGGCCCCCGTCCACGACAGCAAGGAGGCCCTGCGTTTCAGGGCGGTCTGTGACGAGCGAATCACACTTCCGCTGTCATCGTTGAGGGCTTTTGACTCGGTGTACACCAAACTGGTGGCGGGCCTGAGTATACGTCCTCCATGGTGGAGATCAAGGTCAACTGGCGTTGCAACGTGGTCCATGACTGGGTGGAGCCGGTCCCGCAGGAGGCGGCGGGGGCCCTCGGCTGGGCTACTCCCAGGACCTGATCAGGCAGCTGGGCTGCTCCCCCCCCTTGGGTGCCTCTGGCCCCGGTCGGACCCCAAGGCCAAGATTCTGGCGAAAGCGGACACCACGCTCCGCACGCCGGACCAGGGTACCAGGCGGTACCCCCCGATCACCACGTCCACGGTCACGTGGTCGCGGGCCGGAAGTACATCAACAAGCACTTCCCGAATGGAACCAAGCACGTGTTCTGGGCCTCGGTGGAGTGCGGCCTGGTCCTGCCCAGCATCAGCGCATGGGAAGTGGTGGGCAAAGAGAAGTTCAAGACCACTGGGGGCTACATGTGCAGGTTCTGCAAGGGCTTCTGGAAGGCGAGCCGTGGGGGGACCAGGCTGCTCCAGATTACGGGCTGGCACAAGGACAAGGCCACATGCCTGCAGCTGGTGATGGACGAGCCCCCGGAGCAACTCTATAACCAGTGGATCCGGGACAGGATGAGTTCCACAGTCTCACTACCCTTTTGGAGGTGGAGTCGTATGATCTCTCCCCACCGGGACTTGGGTGCCTCTGGCCCCGTCTTGGGTGGGGGGGAGGTGTTGGGGTGTTTCCCTTGTTTTGGGTTCATCATTCACCTTGGTTTCCCCCCCTGTTCAACACGCCACGACTGCCGGTTTGCCTCGAGCCGGAGGCTGCGCAATTTGGCTGCCCCAAGGACGGGCCGTATCGGCCGCTGTTTGAAGAAAGTGGCTGCGGCTGACGCTGGGCTCCCTGAGGTCCCCTTGGGGGTTTTGGGGAATCCCCCGTCGGGTGGGTCTTCCCCCCTCCGTGGTTCTTTTGGGGATTTCCGGGGGGGACTCTTTGGGCTTGGTGGGCTGCATGCCGCCTGCCTGCCCCACGCGCACTCGGCATCAGGAAGGGTTGGTCGTGTTTGCAGTTTGCCGCGGTTGGGTCCCGGCCATTCGATAGGAGGCTCGAACCCTTGTTTTCAGCATGGCTAGGGTCTCTACACAGTTTCTGTTGCGCCCGCCTTACACTCGTCTTTGGGACCGCATCCCAAGGGTCCTGTGGGACACGCTGGCGGATGAGTCTATCTCCCCGAGACAGACAGACGGGGAGTTGCTGGTCCTGATGTGCCTGCGCCATGGCACGGCGGAGGAAGGGAGGCAGCTGGGCGGGGAGCCGGCTCTCCGCTTCGCTCAGCTCCTGGAGCTAGCGGGCGTTCCGGTGGGCCAGGCTGACCAAGTGGTACCAACGGACTACTTCAACGGCCTGGTGGCGTCGGCGGCGGGCAGGCTTCCCCAGCCTTTGTCCGCGGGGGACCTGGCCGACCTTTGGGATAGCCTATGGCTCCTCCTCATGGCGGCTGCGGACGGCAAGCTCAGCGAGAACTTTTCCCCGCTGGAGAATGAGTTGGACCGCCAGGACCAACTGAGGTGGTTCTCGAGAGATGACCCACCCCCACTCCAACAGCCGGAGCTTCTGAAGTGGCGGCACTGGAGGCCCGGGAAGATCAGGGAAATGGAACCCACGACTCAGCGAGCACTGGAACTCCATATGCGCGGGAAATGGGCGGAACGGCTCCTTGCCCACTTCGCCCCCTTTGCGGAGCACATCGCATACATGCAGGACATCCTGGGGGAGGACTTCCGCAAGGAAGCACTGGACCTCTTGGGGGATAGCAGGTTCCGGACGCTCAGGCAACACTGCCTGGTCTACGAGAGTCTCCGCAAGAGAGGCTTCACCGTCATCCCATGGCAGGAACGACATGTCCGTTCTCTCCTCACCAGCTCGCCGATGAGGAGGTCACCCCGTGCAAGTTGCGGCAGGTGTGGAACACCCTCAAGTGGTTCTCCAAGACCTTCGGACTGCTGAAAATAGACGAACTCCATCGCCTCAAGTCCAAGAAGAGCTCATTGGAAGAGGCGCTCACGGACACGGTCACCAGGCCACAGCGTAAGGCGGTGGTCCCTAGCAAGGAGGTCATTTGGGCTCTGGAGGAGGGGGCCGGCTACGATCGCCTGGGTGCCACCGGCCCCGGCACGCAGGAGGCCCCGGGCAAGAACAGACACGAGGTGCTGGACGCTTTCATCCTGGGGTTCGCCCGGTTCCAGGTGGGTTGCAGTGCTCGCTTCAATGACCTCCAGCATGTTCACCCCAAGGACCTTATCCACACCAGCAACACGGTGGAACTGAAGGCCTGGCAGACGAAGACGGTCTCCGCAGCACGAATCAACCGCAACCCGGTCCCCTTGATTGCTCCGAAGTACAGCTTCACGGGAATCCCCTGGTGGACTACCTGGGTGGCCTCGGTCAGGCGGCTGGTATCCGAGGAGGCATTCCAGGACATGGACTACTTGCTCCCGACGGTGAGCAAGGACTTTTGATTCCACGGCCGTCCACACCGGAAAGGGCTCTGAGATGGCTCAAAGATGCTATTCTCCGCCGGGGTGTCACCCCGGGGTTGGTGAAGCCGCTGTCGTGGCACTCGTTCCGGGTGTTCATCCCGGACTGCGCCTTCCAGATGGGGATCCCCCGGGAGCGCCGCATGTACCTGGGCAACTGGCTCACGGAGAGCACGGCAGATGTCTACGTGCGGGAGAAGCGCAACGTGGTTGTGGAGATCTGGGGCCAGGTAGCGCAGAAGGTCCCCAACCTGAACCTCGGGCCAGGCAGGGAGCGCAGGGAGGACTTGAATCACCCGGACTGGGCGGACCCGCTCCCGCCACCAGCAGTGGACATCACGGACGCGGGACCGGAGGGCCGCGGGACCATATTGAAAGGGAAGGGGAAACATCCCCTTCGGTACCCTCAGGGAGCGCACCATCGGCTCGATCATGGTCAGTGGTGGAACACGAACCTGGGGACACACCAGTGAAGGCCAAGGACCTGTTTCCAGCCACCCCGGACCTCCCCCTTCGGGTGGTGGCGGCGGTCAAACGCTCGGGCAACGCCGGCCAGTCCAGAATCCACCTGCTGAATGCGGAGGGCGCGGCTGTGGGATGTGGCTGGCGACCAGCGGCTTCTAAGGTCCAGGAGCTCTCGGTGCTGGATTACATGACGGAGCAGGAGGCCTATGGCAAGTGCGAACGCTGCTTCAAGCGGCATGGTTTCCCGGCGGACTGGGCACTGGAGCCGGCGGAGGTCCCCACGCTGCAGGAGGACTCGGACTCCTCGGCGGACTCGGGCTCCGAAACGGATGACTCGGTGGACACCCAGTCGGAGGCCCTACCTTTGGTAGCCTAGGTGCCCCCGGCCCTGGCGACCAAGGGGATGGGAGGCCCGGAGAGGGGCCATGGCCAGGGCCCTCAGCACAGCCTGGCATCCTTCGGAAATGGCGGGTGTGCCAGACTGTCCTTCGGAAATGGCGCTATCAGTCTGCACACCCGTTCTTCAGTTTTTGAGAATTGTGAGTTGGGTGGCCCATGGGGCCCACCCAGCGTTGGTCATCTGACAGGGGAAGATGAGTCCCTGGCACCAACACACTGCTCGAATGAAAGAGTTATCGCGTGCTCGTGTGTGGTGCCGTTTGGTTAGCTTGCATACACTTTGTTAATGTTGAAACGCATGTGGAAACATGAACTGTGTTTGAAATGCTTGACCATAATGGCCCCGGCCATTTTGGCTCAAGCTTTGCTCTTGGGTTCTCTGAACCCAACTTGTGTGAAAAACCCACCCACCCACACCAAGGTCGGGGGTCATGGCGGCCAAACCCCCGGATGAGGTCCCAGAAGAGTTCAAGGAGGACGTGGCCAAGCTGCACAAGCCATTGGCGGCCATCCTGGTGGGGAAGGAGATCCCCTGGGCAGCCCAGGCAGCTATGGGCGCATCGGGATACGTCACGGTGGAAGACCTGGCGGATCGCTGGGACACCCCAGCGGCGGCTAGGGAGAATGGTCCCCGGGACCTGGGATTCCGGGATGGGGAGAACGGGTTCAATGTCCAGACCTCGGCCTTCACGGCGATGCGCCTCCTGCAGGCAGTCCGGGTGGCAGCCAGCTTGGTCCGGGGGGGCAACCAAGGGGATCACCCGGCGGGCCAGGCGGGCCCGACAAAGGCGCCCCTGGAGGTCCTGTGTGACAGGCGCCAGCTGGAGGATGCTTACGTGGCCATTCATGGGACCCCGAAGCCGAGGTTGGAGTTCCAAGGGAGTGATGGCTACCTCAAGAAGCAGTGGCGCTTGATTGCCAAGGGTGAGCTGGGCTACATCCCGGCCAAACACATCGTGAGCGCGCTCCCGGAAGAAGGGGAACGCCCCTCATCCACCCACAAGAAGATCACGGTGGACGGCTGGGACAGGGAGGATGAAGAAGAGGTGAGGAGCCACCCCACATCCCGGCGCCAGTTGGAACGTTTGCACCAAACTTTCAGGACGACGCTCCTGATGTGCACGGCGGCACTGCCACAGTTTGGCAACCTGAAAGTCACCAAGGCGGAGCTGGACGATTGGTATGACTGGTTCTATGGGGAGGACATCGCTGGCAGAAGGCCTCCCCCGAGTGACACCACCTTGCTGTTTGCAGAGCGCAATGCGTGGAGGAAGATCCACGAGATGGTGCACCAGGGCACCACCCTCTCCGATGCCCTCAAGAATATCAGGGGCGACTTCCTCTTCTGGCAACGGGAGGTCTATGAGCACCTCAACAGGGCGCCGGAGAAGGGGAAGAACAAGGGCAAGGCACCTAAGGTGTGGCAGACTCAGTGGGAGAAGCCGAAGAAGGGGGGGAAAGGCGCATGGCCCTCGGGGCCGACCAGGTCCAAGCCAAAGGGCAAGGGCGGCAAAGGGAAGTCCCCCAACTCCCCCTCGGTTCCATGGCCGGACCACTGGGCTTTCAAGAATCCCAAAGGGGTGGCGTACTGCAGAGATCATCACCTCCACAACAAGTGTTCGGGATCGTGCGGCCGTTCCCACAACTGCCCGGTCAGGAAGGATGGGTGGGTGTGTGATGCCCCCCCATCGAAGCATGCGCCACAGGCATGCCCTCACCTTCCCAAGTGACAGGAGGCCACCCAGGCCCCGTGGCTTCCCGGTCTCAGTTGGGATCACAGGCCACCAGTGCGAGAGTGCACACAGAGGGGGAGAGCCAGCCCCACCAGAGCCACAGCGGATGGCAGACAGAGCGGGGGAGGCCAGGACGGCCTCAGATGGGAGGGGACTTCTCCAGGGTGCCACCGGCCCCGGAAGCCCCTCCACCGAAGAAGAGGAGCGGTCCCAGCCAGGGCACTCCAGAAGGGCGGAAGCATCCCTTTCCCCCGCACCCACCAGTGGGTAGACCCCCCAGAGAGACCCAGAGGTGAGGATCCGCCCAGCAAGGGGCGCTCCAAGGGCGGGAAGAACCGCCAGGGCAAGCATCAAGCCCGGGGACAGATGACGGGGGATCAGACAAAGGTAGCACGGAATCCCTAGGGGGGGCAAGCCCCACCTTCCCACAGGACATCCCGGAAAGACTGAGGCTCAGACTGGGGTGGAGACCTGGGCCAGGACATGCTGGGCGAGGAGCCTTACTCGACGATGTGCTCCATGGCCATGGCGGGTAAGGTCGCATTGGTGGGAGGTGGCCCCAACTGCAGGACGTGGAGCATCCTCAGGTGGTTCCCCAAACCGGGTCGCCCGCCACCGGCACTATAGCTTTTTTTCGTCTCCGGCTCTCCGGCTCCGGCCCGGCTCCGGCCCGGCTCCGGCCCATCTCCGGCTCCGGCCCGGCTCCGGCCCGGCTCCGCTCCGGCCCGGCTCCAGCCCGGCTCCGGCCCGTCTCCGGCTCCTTCTCCGGCTCCGGCTCCGGCTCCGGCTCCGGCACGGCTCCGGCTCGGCTCCGGCCCGGCTCTGGCCCGGAGGGCTTGTGTAACCAAGATTGATACTGTTGCAAGCGAGACACTCCAGTCGCAAGCGCGAAAAATAGAATGTCACCAGCAGGCATAGATCTCCCGAGAAAAAGGCTGTGCATAGGCCTGTTGTAGGGTCCAGGCAAGGGGGTTGGTAGGCCTATGAGAGGGCGTAAGCAGAGAGGTGTGTAGGCTGTGTAGGCCTTGGGTAGGCCCTAGGCCAGGGCGTTGGCCTTTGCCAAGGCTGAAGGGATGGGGTTTTGTAGGCCTTCGGTAGACAGACAAAATTCTACGTTGGCCCACAGACAGGGCTCCAGCCCAGAAGAGGGCTACGTGATAGGGGTTCGACAGGCCTTGAAGAGAGCCCCTTGGGTAGGCCTAGGACAGGCCAACGCAAGCGGAGGCAGGTCTACAAGAAAATCGCAAAAAGCGATCCAGAATGCGCGAAATGAATGAGCCGGCCGGGAGACGAGCGTGCAGGTAACACGCCGCTAGCAAACGGAACGCTCAAAGGAACCAGAGAAAACTATATCCGGGGGCAAGAGAGAGTCGCGCACGGCAACGGCGCGCGTCTTGAGATGCAACGGCTGCGTCGCAGTATTTGTTGCGCTGGAAGTCGCATGTAAGAGCAAGATGCGGGCGATGTGAGGCCTCGTTTGGAGAGGCAATTCAAAGCTTAGCGCAATCTGTCTTGGCGGCTTGCATACGTGCGTGCGTACGTACATACGTACATACAAACATACACACATACATGCAAACACACATACACACATACATGCATACATGCATACATGCATGTATGCATACATACATAATTGCATGCATGCATGCATGCACACCCACATGCATACATTACATTCCATTCCGTTCCATTCCACTCCATTCCATTACGCTGTATTACATTCCAGACATACTTTACATTACAGCACAGCACATTACATTACATTGCATCACATTACATTGCATTACGTTTTCTTGCAACACATTACATCACACAAAAAAAATCATGGACACATACATACCCACATATATACATACATATTACATGACATGACAGGACATTACAATACATTACATTACATTATGTTACATTACATACATACATACATACATACATGGCATACATACATTGCATACATACATACACACATGACATACATGCATTACATACATACATACATACATTACACTACACTATATTAGGTTACATTACATTACTTTACACAATACGCACATACATATGTACATATGTACGTACATCTATACATTGCATAAGTACATACATACATGCATTGCACCAGTACATAAAAAACATACATTTCAGAATTAGATACACACATACATTACATTACAATACAATGCAGTACATTAAATTTCATTACATTCAGTTATGTTACATTACACACATACAGACATACATTGCATAACTACATACATACATACATACACACATTACATAATTACATGCATACATCACATACAGACATTACATACATACATACATACATACATACATACATACATACATACATACATACATACATACATACATACATACATACATACATACATACATACATACATGAGAGTCGTCCGTCCTTGTATTGAGCTATGAAGGGGAAGACCTTTTGGTCTTGGCGTTGACCTCCGCAAAAGTTCCGCGAAGGGGGTCGCGAAAGTTAATTTTTTATTCGCGAAAGTTTTTTGTGAGGGTGGCTTGCTAACAGGAAGCTGGAGTGATGAACCATGTGTATTTACCGGCAGTGCGGGCAGAATGCCCGCAGACCAAAATTGGCCGGGGAATGCGCAGCCTGAGGGTCGCCGCAAGAATACGCCGCTGCAAAAGCAACCCCCAGCCAGCAGAAACCGGCTGGTGGGAGTTTTGAAGCTTTGGAGCCAAGTTGAGCGCAACTTCCAGCCGGATTTTCGCGAATGTTTGGCGTAAGATCCGCGAAAGTTTCGCGAAAGTCGACGGACCTCCCGCCAGTTTTCCGGGACATGAGGCCAACGGGTCCTCTCGTGCGCAGGTAACGGTTGTGAGCTGGAGCTGCGGAAACGCGCTTCGCGTGCTACTTTGGAACTAAAAGATTTCGACTTTCGAGCTGGGGCTGCGGAAGCTTACTTTGTGTATTACTTTTGTGTTAGAAAGCTTTGACTTTCGAGGCTGCGGAAGTTTAGTTTATGTATTACTTTCGTATTGAAAAGTTGCGACATTCAAGCCGGGCTGCGGAAGTTTTCTTTGCTACTTTCGTATTGAAAAGCTGCGACTTTGAAGCTGGGGCTGCGAAAGTGTACTTTGTGCATTACTTTTGTGATGAATGTTCTGAAAATAGCCCCGCGAAAGTTCCGCGATGGGGTCCGCGAAAGTTAATTTTTTGCTCGCGAAGATGGCGGTTTCCGGAACAAGGAATTTCAGACAACTGTCACATACATACATACATACATATACACATGCACAGGAAGAACAACACATACAGACATATACTACACTACACGACACTACATTACATTACATTGCATTACACTACGCTACATTACATATATACAGTACATACATACATTACATACATACACACATACATACATACAAATACAATACAAGACAATACAAAACAATGCAATACAATACAATACAGTACATACACACATACATGAATACTTTGCATACATACGAACACACACATACAAACATGCATACATAACAGACATACATACATACATGCATGCCGGCAGTACATTACATTACATTACATGACTTACATTGCATACATACATACATACAAACGTACATAGAAACACACATGCATACATACATACATACATTACAGTACGCCAAATTGCAATACAATGCAATACAATGCAACACTTTACATCGCATTGCATTGCACTGCATCACATTTCAGAACATTTCATCACATTACATTACATCACATCACATTACATTACATACATTTATACATACATACCTTGCATCGCATTACAATACACTACACTACATTACATTACATTACATTACATTACACACCTTACACACATACATACATACGTACATACATACTTTCACGCTACATACATACATACATTACGTTACGTTACGTTACGTTACGTTTCACTTACATACATACATACATACATACATACATACATACATTACATACATGCGTACATACATACATACAAACACACATTACATACATACATACATGCATGCTTACATACATACATTACATACAGACATAGAGACATTCATTAGATTACATAACATTGCATTACGTTACAATACGCACATTACATTACATTGCATTACATGCATACATTACATACATACATACATGCATTCATACCATTCACACATACATACATACATTACATACATACATACATGCACTACATTACATACATACATACATACATACGTACACACATACATACATTACATACATGCATACATACATACCATTCATACATACATACATACATTACATACATACATACACTACATTACATTACGCTACATTACATTACATTACATTTCGTTACATTACATTACATTACATTACTTTGCATACACACATACGTACATACATACATACATACGCACATACATACATTACATTGCATACATACATACCTACATACAGTACATACTATACATACATACATGCATGCATGCATGCATGCATACATTACATTACATACATACATTACATTACATGACATGACACTACGTTACGTTACGTTACATTACATGCTTACATACTTACATCCATGACATACATACATACATGCATACATCCATACATACATACATCCATGCATACATACATACAGTACATACATGCATTACATACATGCGTTACATACATACATACATGCATAGGAAGAATAACACATACATACATATATTACACTACACGACACTACATTACATTACATAGCATTACGCTACGTTACATTACATATCTACATTACACACACACACATACATACATACAAATACATTACAAGACAATACAAAATCATGCAATACAATACAATACAGTACATACATACATACATGAATACGTTGCATACATACGAACACACACATACAAACATGCATACATAACAAACATACATACATACATGCATGCCGACAGTACATTACATTACATTACATTACATGACTTACATGGCATACATGCATACATACAAACGTACATAGAAACACACATGCGTACATACATGCATACATACATTGCATTACGTCAAATTGCAATACATTACTTTACATCGCAGTGCATTGCACTGCACCACATTTCAGTACATTTCAGCACATGACATTACATCACATCACATTACATTACATACATTCATACATACATACATTGCATCGCATTACAATACACTACACTACATTACGTTACATTACATTACATGACGTTACATTCCTTACATACATACATACTTACATACGCACATACATACTTTCATTTCCGTAATTCATCCATACATACATTACATTACGTTACGTGACGTTACATTACGTTACATTACACACTTACATACTTACATACATACATACAGTACATACATGCGTACATACATACATACATACACACATTACATACTTACATACATACATTACATACATACATAGATACATACATTACATGACATTGCATTACACTACATTACATACATTACATCACATTACATTACATTACATTACACACAGTACATTACATTGCATTACATTACATTACATTACAGTACATTACATACATACAGACATACATACATACATTACATACATACATACATGCACTACATTACATACATACATACACACATACATACATACATACATACATTACACTACATGCATGCATACATACCATTCATACATACATACATACACTACATTACATTACATTACATACATACATACATACATACATACGTACATACATACATTACATACATGCATACATACATACCATTCATACATACATTACATACATGCGTTACATACATACATACATACATACATACATACATACATACATACATACATACATACATACACACATACACACATACACACATACATTACAGACAAATATACATACATACATACATACATACATACATACATACATACATACATACATACATACATACATACATACATACATACATACACACATACATACATTACATACATACATACATACATACATACATACATACATACATACATACATACATACATACATACATACATACATACATACATACATACATACATACATACATACACATACAGACATACACATACATACATACATACATACATACATACATACATACATAAAAACAACATTATGTGTTCGTGTGTGTGTGTGTGTGCTTCTTAAAGCTTAGGGCTTGGAACATACACAGTATGGACAACAATTGAAGTTTCGCCAGCTCCGGGGCTCTGGCTGGCTGGCTCCACGTCTCCGGCTCTCGCTCCGCACAGTCCAGGCTGCAGCTCCAACCGGCTCCGACCCGTCCCACTCTGAACCACTCTGGCCAGGCTGCCCGGCTCCGGCTCCAAGTCCCGCTCCGGCCGGCTCTGAACTTCGGAGCGTAGGTGGCCACGCAGCGGAGCAGGTTGCGCCGGCCGTCCGCCATCTCACACTGGCCCGGCTCCGGCCCGGCTGGCGCTCGCTCCGCTCCGCTCTGGCCCGGCTCCGGCCCGGCCTCGCTTCCGCCCCGCTCTGACTCTGGCCCGGCTCCGGCCCGGCTCCGGCCCGGCTCCGGCCCAACTCCGACACTCCGGCTCCCGCTTCCGCCCCGCTCTGACTCCGGCCGGCTCCGGCCCGGCTCCGGCCCGGCTCCGGCCCGGCTCCGCTCTGGCCCGGCTCCGGCCTGACCCCGGCTCCCGCTTCCGCCCCGCTCTGACTCTAGCCCGGCTCCGGCCCGGCTCCGGCCCGGCTCTGGCGCTCACTCCGTTTCACTCGCCCGACTCCGGCCCGGCCCTGGCTCCGGCCCGGCCTCAGCTCCCGCTTCCGGCCGGCTGTGACTCCGGCCCGGCCCGGCTCCGGCTCCGGCCCGGCTCCGGCCCGGCTCCGGCCCGGCTCCGGCCCGGCTCCGGCCCGGCTCCGGCCCAGGACAAAAAAAAGCATTCCCCGCCGCCGGTGAGGGGCAGAGCAGAGCAGACCTTGTGGGGCTTAGAGGACTTGGAGCCCCGGGTTAGGGAGGACACGGACAATGACAGCGTGCTCATGCTCCGACAGATGTACCTGACCTCGCTGGCCTACAAGGGGCTAGGTCAGCTAACGGTCCCGCAGGTTGGCTCCTCCTTCCTGGAGCACCCGATGGACCCGATGGAGTGCAGCAAGAGCCCGAGCGCAGCGAGGTGCTCATCGATCTGGGTCACGCGGGCCTACGTTCAATGGGCAAGTGCACTCCACCACTCCCTCATCAAGTTCGATGAGTGCCGCCTGGGCCAGGTGGTTGTGAAGTCCACGGCGTTGTCAACGGACCTTCCTCTCCACCATTGGCATGACCTGCGTTGCAACCACGGGTCTCACCCCAGGGGAGAAAAGCTCAACTCCAGTGACCTCAGCCGGTACCCGGAGCAGATGATGCAGGGTCTCGCAGCGGCCATCCTTTGCCGAGCGGGACCCGTCCTGGAGGCGCTGAGGCCGGGAGGCATGACGCCCCAGGCTAACCCAACGACCCCCCCGAGGCGTCCAAGGGAACCTTCTCCCAGCACGCCGGGGGACAACAAGCGCCAGTCCCGAAGGCTGAAGGCGGGCCAACAAGCGTTGGCAGGTCTGACCTTGGGCTCACTTCCGGTCTCGGCCTCGGATAATCCAGAGGCGGGGACATCGACACAGAGGACAGGCGAGGTGGATGAACTTGGGGGGGGAACTCTTCCCCTGGATCCATGGGCACACCAGGGCATGGAGATCTCGGATCGGCCCACCATCCTGCCGATCACGCACGACCCCAATATCTCCGACAAGGTCATGTACCTCCAGATGGCTTTCAAGCAGCGTCCCTTAAGAGACGGTGGCCTCATTGGGACGGTTGGCCCCGTGGGCCCGACCGCTGTCCAAAGCAGCAGCGCTGGGGGCCAAGATCTGTGTCCTCACTTTGCCGTGGGGGGACAAGCTCCAGGAGTCGCTCTCGTTGGGGGATGGGTCACATCCCTTCCCGGAGGACCTGCTGGAGGACACCAGGGAGATTCTGGCGCCGGGGGCAGGCCGACCAGCGGTCCCCGGGACCTGGAGCAAGGGGTCCCACTGGGGGTCACGGACCCACCCCTGACCTCGCCGGGCATCTGGCCACTCAAGAAGGAGCTCAAAGGGGAGCCGGAGTTCCAGGAACTCCCCCACCCAACGGGCAGGGGCAACTACCCCTCGGCGGATCACTTCAGCGATCTCATCCGGGGCACATTTCTGGAGGAGGTCCCCATGGGCATGGTGGAGGGCCCCTTCAGTAAGGAGGAGGCAGCATCGCGCTGTGGCTGCGACAGCGAGGACCTTTGTCCCGGCCCCCTAGCGGGCATCGACGAGGGGGACAAGATCCGCACGATCTACGATGGCTCGGTGGGAGGGGCCAATGACACCATCAGGATCCAGACGGTGGAAAGGACGACGGCTCCGACGGTGCTGGATGGGGTTCAAGCTCTCCATTGGCTACATGCGGCAGCTGCGGAGGGACCCCCCTCTCAGGGTGCCTCTGGCCCCGAGGGGGGGTCTGTCAAACCTCCACCTGGGGGCTGGCTATGGCCGGAGCCGGGCACCAGGTGGGTGCTGCTCAAGGCGGACGTCACCAAGGCCCACCGGAGAGTGAAGGTCCTCAGGAAGTGGTGGGTGAACAAGGTAGGCACATATGGCATGGCCAGTGCCCAATCCTACTGGGGACGCCTGGCAGCCCTTCTGCTCAGGCTCAAGTGGATTGGAACTTCGTCTTCGTCGACGACTTCCTGTGGCTGCTTCGAAGCGAGGGGGCAGTGAACTTGGCGGTGGCGCTGCTGGCCACACTCCTGGCATTGGGCACCCCACTTAGCTGGAAGAAGACGCACTTGGCGGAGGTTAACACATGGCTGGGCTTCGTGGTCCACCCGAACATCCCGCAGGTTCTCATGGCAGCCAACAAACACATCCTGGTCATGGAGGTTTTGCAGACCATGGTGGAAGGGCAGGCGATGCACTCAAAGGACATCGAGAAGGCCCTGGGCCGCATCCAATGGGCAACGGCTGCATGTCCGCTGGCGAAGTCGATGCTCCAGCCACTTTGGGCCTGGAAGATGGCCACCACCACGGTGGGGAAACCCCCCAAGGTGGTCAGGATGCTGGCGTTCATGCTGCGGTTCCTCTTCAACACGCCTTTCGTCCAGTACTCCCCCTACTTGCCAAAGTCCTCTTGGTGGGGTTGCAGCGACGCTAGCGCCTCGGACGACGGACTGGCATTTGTGGGAGGTTGGTGCTCCAACACAGTGGAACCGGACAAGAAGGAGGTGTACTGGTTCCATGAGCAGATCCACGTGGAGGAGTACCCTTGGGCTTTCAAGAATGGGGATCCAAAGCGGAGGATTGCAGCTCTGGAGATGCTGGGCACGCTCTTCCTCTGTAACATGATCCTCACGCACCAAGGCCCTCTGTCCTCCCGGGTCCGACTCCCGGTGGGCAGTGACAATCAGGGCAACGTCATGGCGATGCTCAACCTTGGATCCAAGAAGCCCTACACGGCGGCGATCCTGATGGAGCTGGTCTTCCTGCTCCACACCCATGGCTGCTCGCTGGCGGCCAACCATGTGCCCCGTGAATTCAATCAATGGGCTGATGAGCTGACGCACCCGGATTTCTCTGGGTTCGACCCTTTACAAAGGGTCCCCAAGCAGGAACTCTGTGAGGAGTTTGTTTTTCTCCCGCGTCTCCTGAATGGAGATGCATTTGATCTTAGCGTGGGCCCACCCATGCTCCCGTGACCGGAGCCGGTGGGTGACTCACTTCCCCTGGTGGCAGACCCCCCTGTGGCCTGGGTGCCACGGGCCCCGGCTCAGGGGCGGGCGCTATCAGTCTGCACACCCGTTCTTCAGTTTTTGAGAATTGTGAGTTGGGTGGCCCATGGGGCCCACCCAGCGTTGGTCATCTGACAGGGGAAGATGAGTCCCTGGCACCAACACACTGCTCGAATGAAAGAGTTATCGCGTGCTCGTGTGTGGTGCCGTTTGGTTAGCTTGCATACACTTGATATTTATCTTCAATCGGCCAACTGGGTTCAGAACACTGCTCACGCAGTGCTGTTGTCTATTTGGCCACCGCGGCCGTGTGCATACATAGCGTCATGAGCAGGTCTGGGAGCGACAGCACTAGGCATACTGCCTTGGAAGAATTGGACACTGACACCAGCCGCATATGAGGTTTGGTCCGATTTGGGAGGGACGTGGGGAACGAGCCCTAAGTTTCCCTCAGTTTCCCATATGACTTTGACTTCATCTCAACTGGGCGCTGTGGATTCACAAGGAGTTCCGAAGATCACTGACCCACATTTAGGACTATGTCCAAAAGAAAAGTGAAAGGACAAAGCATTGTGAGGGGTTCATGCCCATTTTGGAAGCAGCCTTCTGTCCACCGGCAATAATTGAGATTTCCCCAGCTGAAAACCTTGAGCTCTTTGCCCAAGGTTTCGGACTGGTTGGAAGCAGCTCCGAGGGGGTTCTGGCAGGGTTCTGGGGTTGCGTAGTCGGGGCTACCTGGGCTTGTTTTCCCATCACTGGTCAAGCAGGGAAGATTTAGTTGAGCTGGTGCTGCTAACTTTCCGTCTGAGGGCCTGCTAGCCCTTTGTTTCGAAAATGAAGCGATGGGGTTGCGGGCGTGGCTGGGTCTTGGAATGGGAAACCTCAAACGGGTGGTTTCTCTTTGGCTGCCTGTTCACCATCCAACCGGCCCAAGTTTGGGCAGCAATCCCAAAGGCGGAATTTTCGGCAACCACTATCAACAATTGACTTTTTGTTTTAATCTTAGGCAACCATTCAAAAGGCTGCATTGTTTGAGCATCCAAAAGCCCTGAGTTTAGGATATCCCCCCCCCGTCGTTGGAACGCATAGCTCAGCACAGCCACAGGTCGCGTGCATGCTGGTTCTCATGGCTCTGAGCTCACCAAACTGATGAGCTCAAAGGGCAGCTGATTGCATGGCGTCAAAAAGGAAAAACGGGGTGGGGGGGGAGGGAGGGGGGGGGGATGTATGTGTCTAAGAACCCGGGACTCCAGGACATATTGTAGGAAGTTGGCCCAAAGGTTGACTAATGGTCCATGGCCCAAAAACGGGATATGGTCGACAAACACGTCCCATGTCCCCTTTAGGGGACGTTCGCACATTTAGATGTAGACTGCGGCTTATACTACAGATCAAGGTTCATATATGCATTGACATGGGAACCTCCACTTGCATGAATCTTTGACAAAGTGTCATGTCATGTGTCCAATAGCCAACACGGGTGGGCATCATTTGGTTTCCTTGTACCCTGTTGGCTGGGCGTGGGCTCCAAATGGGGGGAGGGGTACCCTGGAAGCTGACAGGTGGGTTGTAGAAGGCTACTTTCCTTTGGGTGAAGCCCGTTGTCCTCTTCCATGATTTGGAAGAAAGGTAGACACAGGGGGTTATAAAGCTAAATGGGGTTCGCTGGGTTTATAACCCTGCGTGCAACCAAGCCGAGGCGGCCATGGTGTGGATCCCTCCTCTGTGCGTACCCAACACCGTCCTGTATATCAGTGAGCAAGCTATATCTGGTTGTGAGCTCTTAACCATTGGTATGCTCTGTATACTGTTTTACGGTGGCAGTATTTTTCTCGGTTTTGTTCACCGCTCAACCAATGCTGGCCGAAGGGCTTCGTACACCAAAAGTCATGCCTGTTGTTTGGGGAGGTCAACAAATAAGATACGATATGTTGCTTGTTTAAACGAGCGGCACCAACAGAGGGTCTAGCTGAGTAGTTTGGAAGGCTAAGTGACAGTCTAGGCCAGAAAGGGTTTGGCCGCCCTGTTGTCTTTCGAAATGGCTTCGTTATTGTCTACGGTGAGTCACTTACCACACGGAGTCCCCCAATTGTGAATGTCCAACCCATTTGTGGTACCTCTCCAGCTGTTCTAGTTGTATCTATCGGTTGGGTAACTGATTGATACTCACCACTGGCCTTGCAAGTCGCAGCGCTACAAGGAGGGCCTACGCCCTTTGTTCAAGTCATTCGTTGGAGGAGACCGCGACTCAACATGGAACCTCGAACAGGAGTCCATTTCTCGAAGTGCAGGTTCCGATCCTACAAAAATAGATTGTTTGGGGGTCCTTCTGTTCATCTGCAGGAGTGTAGCTGCAGTGTAGCTAAAACTTGAGTTGGGGTATCCCCTATCACGACGCGGAGGTACGTGGTGCTCTGCCACAATCTCCTGTCTGGTGGATCGAGGCCAAACTTAGCGTCCGGTGCAATCAGCAAGTCAAGATGCCAAAAGTTGCTGCAAGCATAGGTGTTCTTTTTGGTTGTTTTGCTCAAAAAATCGAAGGCCCTGGTTGTTTTGGGTGGTTCAATCCTCTACCAGGGCCACCTATTTTCCAAAAAGGACACCTATGGCTGGGGGTTAACCAAAAAGCTTAGGGACCATGGCCGCGGTTGCACGGGTTCATGCGGTTGCATGCGCCTTCCCAGGAACCAGGTCGAGCGGTTTCTGACTGGCTTGAGCATGAAAAAGTGGCAGATCTCCCCCCGTTTTCCCTGCAAGTGGCTTGGGGATGGCCGGGCTAGCGGAAGTGATCGGGAACTATCTTGTCAGGGATGCTCTTCCCTGCCGCAGGATCTCTGCGCGCATCCGCGAGGGAGCTGCCGGGCTGCCCAAACCGCGGGGCCCTGGAAGCAAATCGGAGAGATCCGCGGCGGCAAAGCGGTAGGGATGATACTCCCATGGTATGAGAGATACATCATTTTCAGCGGCCATGAGGTGGGCGAAAATGAGATTCAACTGCACATAGCTGCGATAAAACGTGATATGATATTGCAACTAGTCCATTTTATACACAACCAACCCATCATTTCTTGTTCGCAGCTCCTTTAGGCGAATCCCCTTCGCATGTGGTTTGAGGGCATTTGAGGCATTCAACTTGCGCCAATTATACCGCTGTCACTTGGTGGGGTGCGACGTCACCCATGATGATGTTTGTTTGTTTGTATGTGTGTTGTTTGTTTGTATGTTTGTTTGTTTGCTTGTATGTTTGTTTGTTTGTTTGTTTGTTTGTTCGTTCGTTCGTTCGTTTGTTTGCATGTGTGTTTGTTTGTTTGTTTGTTTGTTTGTTTGTTTGTGTGTTTTTGTGTTTGTTTGTTTGTTTGTTTGTTTGTTTGTTTGTTTGTTTGTTTGTTTGTTTGTTTGTTTGTTTGTTTGTTTGTTTGTTTGTTTGTTTGTTTGTTTGTTTGTTTGTTTGTTTGTTTGTTTGTTTGTTTGTGTTTGTTTGTTTGTTTGTTTGTTTGTTTGTTTGTTGTTTGTTTGTTTGTTTGTTTGTTTGTTTGTTTGTTTGTTTGTTTGTTTGTTTGTTTGTTTGTTTGTTTGTTTGTTTGTTTGTTTGTTTGTTTGTTTGTTTGTTTGTTTGTTTGTTTGTTTGTTTGTTTGTTTGTTTGTTTGTTTGTTTGTTTGTTTGTTTGTTTGTTTGTGCGTTTGCTTGTTTTGGGGTTTTTGTTTTGGTTTGCTTGTTTGTTTGTTTGTTTGTCTTAAGGAATGCCTGATGTCCGATTCGGTTGGTAAACTACAATAGGTTGTGATATCTTTGGGCTTCCTGATGTTGCCACCAGTAGTCCGTGCATGTGACTTGTTTGTTTCACGCAGCCGACGGGCACTGCCCTGGGACACCAGGACAGAGGATATATATATATATAGGTGTAACACCAGGAAAGAGGATACATAATTGTAACATATTCTTTCCAGCTGTATAGTGAGTAATCAACAATCAGCTAGCACAAGGTACTCCAAATCCTGGGACCAAACCTGAAAACGGGATTTGGGAGGTCTGGACGTGGGAATGAATACACCAAGCAAGTCATTGTGACGCCTCACACCGAGCCCATGGCTCACGAGGCCCGTGGCCGCGGGCCACAGGGCGAGAGCTGCAGAGTGGACCCGAGCGCGGGCCCGAGTTGACGAGGGGACAACTGGACGGGGCTGCCAAGGGCCCAGGCTGGTTGCACTGGTTGCAAACGGCTAGATCCTGAAGTAGAAAAGCTAACATGTGTTTTGCTTCGAGTCTACCCTTGAGGTTTAGTGTGAGCTCAAAGGAAAACACGCATTTTCGCTTGGTCCACGCGGGGGTGTGTGCTCATTTAGGTTTAGAGATATACCCAAGTGGCATAAACTGAGTCGTGGTTCTGCAATAAAAGTTGGGACATGTTGGGACACTTGGGGGCATGCCTTTCATTGGGACCTTTTGTGACGCCCTTCAAAAGGGAAAGGAGAAGTGGGCACCCTGTTGAGTGCTTAGTCACGACCGGACAAAGAATTACAGGGTGTTGGGAGCCTCTTCAAGATCACCAACCCACTAGGTTCTCAATTTGGTTTGGTTTGGTTTGGTTTCCCTTTACCAGGACCACTTTACCCCTGTGACAGAGTCTTTCTTGCAGGGAATGAGGTAGCCTGAATTATCCAAGGTGGCTGTGTGTTTCCTGAAGGAGGCATATTGTTGGTATATTGTTGGCTTTAAGGGAGAGTAAACTGAGTCAACTCACCATTTTAGGGGATCCCTTATTTCGACACACACATGCGCACATGCCTATCAAATCACCGGAGCGACCCTGACCAAGGAGGCAAGCCTGCCCTGAGCTTGGTCTCGCCCCTGGCGCACAGCCGGCGCTTGCCGCAGGCATCCAGCCGAATTTCTCCGCGTTTTGATGGTTTTTTTTCGGCGCTGGGTTTGAGGTTGCCCGTTTTCGAGACGGCAAAACGCAGCGGCGGGGCGCGTGGTTCCGCAAAATGGTGTTTTTGTTGGCAATCTTTTGTGAGACGCAGGAGAATCCCCCTAGAAAAAGACGAAGTAGTAAGAGGGATGGCCCACTTTGGTAGCACCGAAAGGGCAATTTCCCACAACCATGTTCCCATATGTGCCACGGTCAAAGCACCCTTTTTCTTGAGCTTAGTAAGGGCTGTCATCCACTGAATAGAGAATCTGGACACTCATCGTGAAGTTTGTAAGGGAACCATGAGACTCGCCAGGAACGATCTTCTCCCTGCAGCCTTTCGTATGCTTTGCAATATTAACGATGAGTACGTTGCGTCTGGCAAGCAACCCCTTCTTTGACAGATTACCCTCCGCCGGAGGCTCGTATACAAGACCGCTGCCCCTTTGGTTGTTGCGCCTAGGCGACCTTTCACTTTTGCGCCTGACACTGATATTGTTCTGGACCCTTGCAGTCCTACAATTTGCACTGACATTCAGAATTCCCTGAAATCTAGACCGTTTGAGTCTTTTCCTCTTGACCTGTGGGTTTCTCTCGACGGCCTCTCTATCCGAAAGGCCCTCAAGGTTGCGGCGGTCCAATTTCGTGGCGCTATTACGAGATGGGCCTTCATTCGCACTTCTTGGGAGAACCGCCTCATCTTGGACAACTGCGTTGCACACGCTTGGACGCCCTCTTGGCATATTGCTGTGCCTATTTGTGCCTTCTGCGGGTACAGCTGCGGACGCCGGCAACGCCTCCTGTTGCCTCTTCAACATGCTAAGTGTACTGCTGTGGCCTCTTCACAGCTTGTCATTGACAATGTACATGCTGCTGCTAAGTGCCACGCAATACTGAATATACTTAAATCCCTGCTTGACAAGGTGTCAGGGTAGTCTTCTCACCCTATGTTCTCGATCTCATCGGGCCAAAGTGCCTAACCACACGCACTCGACATGCGACCGAAGATCATGGCCTACATACGGAGTTTGACCACGGCGCATATGGCTTTGAAATCAACTAGGGAACGTCCTCAAATTCGGTCGGTGGACACAAGCACCACCAAGACTTCACCCACGTCGGTCCCCTTTCCGCTTGCAGGCATCACCTGTTGGCCTGTTTGAAGGGCAGATTTGGTCTTGTGTGCTGGGCCGATCGGTGAAGCGAGCGATTCTGCTGGCCATGAACTGACTTTCAAGCTGTTGGACTCTTATGCGCTGTCTTCATGTAGTGGTAGCAAGCAACATAAAGCTGAAGCTGTTAGGCCCCCGGGAGTTGAACCAGGTGAAGGCCCTCAGGCAATCAGTGGGTGAGGTTTGCCAAGCATGTCAGCCACCCACGTGTGTTCATTGTTGGGTGCTTTGCGCCATTCGCAAAGACCAAACTCAAGACACATGGGTGAACAAGCAGAAACCAATTGCAATGTACACGTATGTATAGCGTAATATATCTTACACGCATATATCGGCATATTATGTGCATAGATAATCATATACACACGTGTCTTGCACATGCAAGGTTTGCAGCGCCTTTGTCTTCACCATGCAATGATTGGTTGCTGAGTATTGATGCGGGATGAGCAGCAATCCCATTTGTTTCAGAACTGCACAAGGATATCCATGACTCGTATGGGGGGAGTCATGCCTTTGTTCCTAATCGCTTGTTCATGCGGCACTGAAGCAGCCTTCAACCCCAAGTCTGTGAAGCCTGAAGCTCAAGCCAGTTTGTCTGCAGTAGCCTCTAAGCATTGGGGTCATGACCCCTGAACTTTAGGTATATGACCTGATGTTTTGCAGGGCCACACAGACTCCAGGAACGCTGACTCCATATCCAGACATGTCAGACATGGCCAGGATGACTTCACGCTGCTGGCTATCTCCATTTGGACGGGTCGCCAGCACCAGAGACTTGGAGTGAGGGCGGGGGGCTGCATTTTCATGACCACCACCCAAGGGCCAATATTATTGAATCACATGGGGGGGGGCACTGAATTAGAACTAAAGACAGAAAGCCCGAATTATACCATGTTCAGTATGGGATTGTAGTTCTCTCTCTCCCTCTATACCTTCTGTTTAGTGGCCTTCCCACTAAACATAGTTACTTTCAAGGCGGCTTCCCTTGTTCTTCAAAGTGACCCTACGGTTCTAGACCCAGGCTAACCCTGGGTGGGTTTGATTCCATGACATCGGCTTCCGATCGGGCCCCAGGATCCGGGTGCACCTGCAGCACGTGGGGCATGCCACGGTCTACGACGGAAGGCGGCTTGGTCAGACCTGGTCGGAGCGATGAACATGAAAAGAACAGCGTGGCCGCTGTGAATAACCGTTCAATTTAGTCGAAATCAAGGATGGTACCGAAGTACCGCATGTTTTTGTTTGCTTCCCGAACGACGTTTCTGTAAAGGAGGCCATCCACTTCTGTAGTGTAGCTGCCGGCCTTCGACTGCCATGCACTTGGCAGTCTTTCCAGCGGTTCCAGATTGCAAGATGAGCTCCAGTTCGACATCAACTTGGAAGGGTAGAAAAAGATGGCCTATCCACCAGTTGTTACACATGTGCGGGGGATCCTGTAAGCTGCGAGGGGAAATGATTGTAGTGACGTGGCCAAGGACTGCAAAGCGAGGCTCTCCATATTTGATTCACTTGACCAAGCACACAAGTAAAGAAACACACATTTTGCAGTAGACTGCATGCCTGCCCAAAAGGCTTCCATGACTGCTGCAACTTCAAAGATGGCGTGTTTTGGCAACCTAACTCTCCATGCAAGGGGGGCCGATCCGGCGCATTGCTGATTTGCCTGCAGCATGTTCGACCTTTGCACTCGCTTTGATAACGTGGCTGACGACAAGAAGAGATGCCAGAATGGCTAGAGTTTCAACAGCATGTTGTTTGCTGGGAAGCATTGTCATATCATGTTGGCTATGCTCGAATGCATGCTGCCATCGCAGGCAATGCTGGCTGCGTGTTTCTTTTGCCACCAAGGTATGCCCAGCGGCAGGTGGTACTTGGGCCAGGCTCGGAGTGCAAACTCTGCACCAAAGGGAGGTCCGTTCCTCTTTCAGCGACACACGCCAGAAAGAACGCCCAGTACAGCATCAATTGGAGAGACGGATAAGCAATGACCTGAGAGGGATCAGGAGGGAAGGTTTTGGGAGCAAGCTGCACGGCCCATTGGGGTGGGCGCATGAGGTTGACGGGCATTCAGCTGAGTGGTTTTTGTTTCCCGCTCAAGCAAACATGTATATATAGATGTTGACATCAACAAAAAAGGTACCGCCGCATTGCAGACGGGGAAGGTTTGCGGAAGGTGTTTTTCAACAAGCCGCGGAAATGCGTCCCCGCAGTCATTTGTTGGCTCCAATTGCTTCAAGCCGGTCTGAACCAGAACAGATGGCGCGCGTGCTGTCGCTGATCATCTTGGCCTTGCCCCAGGAGCTTTGTTTGTTTTGCGGGCTGGGAGGTTGTGCAGGCTCCATTGAGGGTCAAAGCGATGGGAAAGCGTGTTCTTTGCTTACCCAGCGGGTCCAAGTACCTCATCAGGATGGCTTTCGGGGGGTAAAAGGGGTCTAAGTACCTCCTTAGAAGGTACTTGGACCCTCTGGGTTGGCTGGAAATCCTGGTTCGGTGTTGTGTTCACCATTTGGTCCACCCCCTTTGTGGCTCATGACTGCTGACTACCAGTTGTTGTGCCCGTTTCTTGTACTCCTGCAACGTTCGGGAAGACCAGGATTCGGCAAAATGTGATATACTTATACCCTGACCACCTCTGAAGGAAGACCAGCAACATATTGTTTGTATTGTGTAAAAAGCAGTAGGTGTTCAATAGTAGGTTGGCAACTAGCCCTGAGGAAGCTGTCCCTCATTGGTATGCATGTTGTTTGAGGTTGCCCACAGAAAAGGGGTCTGCCTCAAAGAGAGCCCATTTTGACGGTTCATTTGGAGACAACCCATATTATTCGCAGCAAGAAGGACCTTTGACCTGACTCAAGCGTTCTACATGCTAAAAAGCTTTTGCTCGGAACCACTTGGTGTGCGCTTGTCCAAAGAGCCATTTTGCCCAAATTGGCAGGCCTGGGCGCGTGGGGACGCCGCACACGCGGGCTGCTTCCTGCATCGGGGCGACAAGATGCTGGTTGTGAAGTTGACCTACGACGGCCACAAGTACGACATTCCCGGAGGCTGGTGGGACTGCGGTGAACCCAACTGCGTATAAGCAGCCAGACCATAGACATCATAGACCATGTTACTGGGAGATGCGGAGGCGGGTTCCTGGATTCCAGGCCACTTGTACCAATGGGATCCAACCGAGTCGCGAGGTCACACCAACTGGCGCGAGTCGGCGGCCTCTACTGCAGTCAGGGAGACCTATGAGGAGTCAGGGTACCGGGCCCAAGCAGGCGAGGTCAGCCAGTTTCATGTCGAGCATGGTATACATGTATATGTATATACTTACATATATACACATATATGGGTTTGTCTCTTTTTTGTGTATTGAGTTGGTTCAAAAGGCAGAAGGTGGGACCTTGGCAAATCATACCGGCGAATCATTCCCCTGAATCATACCCCCGAATCATACCCCCGAAGCATACCCCGAATCATAGCCCCGAATCATACCCCTTCAAAACGTATGCTGCAAGATGCTGCTATTCTTTCCCCCCTGCGCATCATCAAAGAGCACACCATCATGTACGCTGAGCGAGGGCGCACTTCACAAATGTTTATCAGATAGACCTCCTTGTTGCAGGTCTCGTCTCACGTTCAACTGCCAAGTAAGAACAATGGCGTACACCACGCAACAAACCGTGGCTGTGTAGGAGCGCCAGAAAGGGTATCTTCAAAACAAGGCATCTCTATTTACTGTCATGTACCGTATAAGGGAATAATCGATTGAGCACACTTCCATACGTTTTGACACAGGGGGTTGCTTGACACGAGAGCTATGAACGGTGGCGCATGTCATGTGTCTGCCGGTTTGTTGCCGAGCTTACCGATTCAGAGGCTCCTTTACCTGATGATCTCATATTTCAGCTTTTGGAATTTGTGTGCCATTTGCTGAGGTTTTCAATTGAGATTACATACTCGTACCAGAGTTTCATAGGTCCAGGAATTGTTGAGAAAGCAGACGATGGGTGAACACCTCTTGTTTACACCATGGTTCAAGCCACTCTTGTTTATCCTTCAAAGGAAACCAGGTGGTTCTTGAAGCAAAGTATGCTCGAGCCTGGCTTGGTTTAGTCCCAAGAGACCCCAAATCAAGGAATGCAGAGTTGTTTTGGTCCCCCCAAAACGGAACCTGGCAGAGGTCTTTCACAAATCCCGAGATCCCGGTCAGCCGGTATTGTCCTCCGTACGTTCCTTTGGGCTCGGGTCAAAAATGGTGGGCTTTCAAAATGGGCTGCATGGACTAGGGGCCTTTTTAAGAGGACGGCAGTCTTCCAGAATCGTTTGTGTACTTCCATTGGTGAAAAAGTGGGTATCACGCACCGCTACGACAAGATCCAGCTTCAGAAATTCGACAGTAGACCAATAGAGGCTGAACAGTAGAAAGTAGTATCCTATTCGAACGGGGCGCTGTTGGGATTCTGCTTGCGTCAGTTCCTTTTGCCGAAGGGATTCTCAAACTGGTGAACCGCCCCCATTTGGCTTGGTACTTGAAGGGGACGGGATAGCAAAAGAACCATTTCAAAGGTGAGACCATGTTGAGAACCTCCCAGAGGATTGGTGTGAGACATGCCAGGCAAACGCCTCGCAACTGTGCGAGGGGGCTTTCAGATCTATGACTGCTGGCTGCAGGAGCGGGGCTGTCCAATGGTCAGACGGTTCCCGTTTCAGATGGCTCGTTTCCTCCCAGGAAAGAAAGGAACCCTCCTGGAGGTCACAAGGGAAACCTTTGTGCATTTGCAGCGCATCGCAGTGATCCGGAATGTTTTCTTTTGGCCCTCCCGTGATTTCCAGAGCCTGGTTTTCCCCTTCAAGCAACCCTAAATTATCTTGCATGGGAAGAGCCCCTCCCCCTAATTTCCGAAGCCAATTGAGGTGGAGAGTTAAACCAATGGAGGGTTTTGACCCCCAAAATCCCCTAAATCCAAACCAATTGGGGATTTTTTTTCGCTTTGGCTGAGAGTGGCTCTCGCCAGGATTCGCATCCCGGCAAGGGCCATGACAAGGAGGTCTCCGAGGTCAGGTGGATGAATGCAGGTGCAGTTGTGTGGGGTCAGGGGCGGGGTGAGGGGGGTATATCGACTTGTGGCAAAAGTGCAGCCATGCGCGAATGGAAGGGAACGTCAAGGCACAGCTTCCACCTGAGCAATGTCATAATTTCTATACAGGCAGGAGTTGATTGTATTTAAAAGGCTCCAAATTTCCGGATCTATTCAAGTCAGGGGATGCTCCAAATGACTTTTGTGGGTTGAGCTGATTTGATCCAACTAATATGGACGTTTCTCAAAAGCAGGGACCCCTTCAACCTGGCTGGTCTCTGTTTGATTTACTTTTGTGCCCCTATTGTTGAGACACACCCATATGGAGGGTGTCGGTCCTGGCACGATGCTATTGCCAGACCCGAGGCTTGTGGATATTGCGGAGTTGGTACCCTTTTCAGGTTGGTTTAAAGGGAACCCAGGAGTAAATCCACAATTTGGCCTATCCTTGACACATAGTCACCTGACCTTTTTGGGTTTCCTGCGTTGCTTTTCCAACAAGCAACAAGTCTCACTTTTGCCCCGGGTCTAAGTGTTTACGTCTGACCCCGATTTTGGGGCGGTCCCAACCAGTGGGTTCCCATTTTGTCGACAGCTCCAACTTTGGGAAGGCAAATGCGGTATACTCGGGTGTGTCGTTTTGCAGGGCAATCAGCCACTGCCGAGTTTGCTTCGCAATGTATTCGCTTATTCGGGAAAAGCTCTCTTTCTGGAGGCAGCGTGTAGGCAACTCTGGTGGAGAAACACGATCAGCCTGCGTGTTCAAGAAATTCCTGCGCGGGCAGGTTCGCGCAGGCATGTTTTTTGCCTCACACAAGCTGAAGAGTAGCGCCCGAGAAGTCTGTGCACTCCGCGAGGGCTCTTGTAGTGGCCTAGGCTCGCATAGGCACCCTTCCAGTGTTTTACTCACCCGCAGAGGCATGACGGTCAGTGTATAGTGGCGTATAGGGAAGAAACACCCACAAGAAACTCCAATCACTTGAAGATCTCCCAAATTTGTCCTGGGGTTCTGAAGAGGGCACCGATTCCAAACGACACCCACCCAAAGAGATACATACATTTGTACATATATGTTTACATAATTTGTATGTGTATACATATATATATATATACACCTGCATCATGAAGTGAAGATTCTCTGCGTGGAGCGCCCTTTCGGCCCGAAACCGACTGCGTGCAGGCGAGGTCAAGCACCACATGAACCACGGCAGGTGGAGGTTCCAGAACGATCAGGTGCAAAGCACGGCGCGGGATCGCGAGGAAGGGTACCCTGCCCCCAGAAGACCCAGGTCTAGCTTTTCGGTGCCACAAGGCCCTCTTGGACATCCTCAGCAACTAGGGTATAGCGACGCTTATAAGTCAATTAAGCCAGGTTATACCCTACTTACTTTTACCTGCTAAGCTTGAGCATCCTAGCTCGTGTTTACCGTTTGCTAGAGAAAAGTCAAGGGCACCCAAGGACACGCCTTGACACTCATCGGTTGAGTTGATCAGCGAAACAAGGGCGATCTGTTCTAAACGAGCTTGCGTCAGTATTTTGTTGTACTGCAGTTCCTCAGAAAACTTTGCTTCTTGTTCCTTTTCGGTATTGCTGTTTTTTGGACGCGCAACTGTGCAACCACGAATGTTGACCCATTTGACATGGACGCATCGGATGTGCGTTTGTGTGTTGCGAGGCTGCCTCGCAGTTGATGTTGGTTCAGAGTACACCTCCACTTTGGAGTGGCTCCCGAAAGTGGGTTTTGGTTTTCCAGGCACCGTCGAAGACACAATCGCCTTTTCCCCAACTCCACCTGTAGATACGGTGGAAACAACAACTCCACGAATTTGATTTGAGAAGAGCCAACAGTTCGCAAATGCAAAGTTCCAGAGTTGGCTGTGACTCTTTGTTTGAGCCAGTTATGTTATGTGGTTGCTTTTTGCTTTGGCCAGAGTTAAGTCACTCTGTGGCTTGAACTCATTGACGTGTCTTGTGGCCGGACATTGCTTGGAGATTTTGGCACGGTCATGCTGTGTTGAAAAGGTTCTCCACATTGCATTTGGGGTGTAGTTTACTATTCATCCACCATTTGGGGTGTTCGCAAATAGGAATTCACTAACATTGTGGTTTTGCCTTTTCGTTTTGCTTCAGAACACCATCCAAAAGGGGTCCAAAGTTTCGAGAACCTTCCATTTAGCATATTAGGGTTTGTGTCAAGTGTCAACATAGCGGACCCCCCAAGAAGGGTTTCAGTTTATACCATCCAAGGGAAACCTAAAACAGAAAAGCATCCATGGACCAGTCTCGGGTGCTGCTCACGTTCAGGCCTACCTCTACCTGCGGTGGCTGCACAATCGCGCCTACTCTGAGAACGAAATCGAAGGCAACGAGACGAGCTTGAACGAAACGGAAGCTTGGCGCTTCCCATACGGGTGCAGAGTTTCAGATGTTTGGCGTTTAGAGGGATTTATGATCCTCACCCACCCTCTTAGGGCCCGAAAATGGGGGGGACGTCTGAAAATGTAATTTGCATTTTCGGCACCCCAAACAAAAAAAAGAAATGTAAGAGGACCCCTTTTTTGAGGTGTATATCCGGGATATATCCGTTTTTGTTTTTTTGTTTTTTTTTTTGGGGGGGGGGTAAGATGTAAGTTGACACCTGGGCACGTCGCAAGTTACTTTTTCTCACCCCTCCCCCCAACACAAGTAGTAGCAAAATGTAAGCTGATGATGCTGGAGGGGCTGATGTGGCGCATGCGCAGAGGCTGTTGAAGTAGTTGTAAGCTTGATTGTGTGCAAGGTACCTTGCTGATAGGTCCACCAGCGTCCAAAATGGAATCTTACACTTGGCGCGTCCCCGGAAGAAAATGTAATCTTACACGTTTAGATGCCAAGCCCCAGAAAATGCAAATTTCATTTTCAGACGTCTCCCCCCTTAGCGGGGGGGATGATTTATGCCATATCCCGCCATATCCCGCCATATCCCGCCATATCTCATTAGAAGTTTGGACTTTAAGCAAGGGATTTACGGGCTAATTACTAAGGAAGTTGAGAGCTTCGAGGGCAACGGAACCACCGCGCAGCTGAAAAGCGCGCCGGTGAACATGACCAATACCACAGGCCATGAGCGTCGGCTCTTGCTCATCTGAGCCCGACGATCGGTTCGCCATACTTTAGCTCACTTGCCCAAAGCGAATCGAGCGTTATGGTTTCCCCTTGTTAGTCAAGTGTTAGTCATGGCCCAAGCATGTTGTTTGTGGGTCCTTTGGGCAAGTGAGTTGTTCCCTGAACCATTTGCAGGGAACATTTTCTGGGCAACTTACGAGCGATTTCCAGCGATTCGTTCGGGTAAAACCAGCTCACACTCCAGGTCCGTTGGGATTTTTTCAACATTTTCCCGTGCTGATAACTGGATTTTGCCCAGAGAATTCACTTGCTCCTCTGTGCATGGAGTTTTCTCGGTTTTCGCATCCTGCAGTTGCCTCGAGGCACGCCTAGATGGCGCGGGATGCAACATGCCAGAGCGCACAAGGACTGGCCACAGGCAGTGGAGCCGCGCACAATGGCCAATCTCGTGGCACTTGCCAGGAATTGCTTGACCCTAGCAGATTCATAAGGTGCAACTCCCCCAGGCAAGAAATTCCTCACTCATGGGACACCCCCTTGTTAATCAACCAGGACCTTAAGCCTGAGTTCACAAATGAGTTTTTGGAACTATCTGTCAAAAAGCGAGCCACAAACGTTGAACGCCGCGGGAGGTCTATCCATAACCCACCATGGAAGGTACACTGACAAAACTGTATGAGGCTTTCGTTGGGACCCGAGCCTTCAGAAAAAGGACGCAAGCCTTGGATGTTGCCAAGGTGCCGTAATGGCAAGCAGTCCAGAGTGCGTCACCGCGGCAAAATGCATATATATATATATATATACACATTCACATGTGCTCGATATAGGGGCTTCAATAGTCTGTGCATGCTGGATTAACACGTTGATACGTGTCAACATCACACCGCGCGCGCATGTGTGTGTGTGTGTGCGCGTGTGCCTGCTCAGAGCCGACAGTTATATATGAACTACCGATATCACATAGATTGACTCTAGTTTGTGAGATGTGTTGCTTCATTTGAGTAGTGAACCCTGGCGAGAATCTTGCCTGTTTGACTTCGCTTGGCCGGCAAGAAACTGCATGCGTGCACACCTCCACTGCCATTGCCTTCGCGCATGGCATTGCATAGAATTGGCTCATCCCAAGGATGAACCTAGCATTGCCCCCGGGTCACAAGCCGGATGAACACGTTCAGGCTTGAGTGCCTTCGAGACGGGGTTTCAGTCTCGAAGAGCGAATGCCGGCGGCTGGTTTTGTGGTGACAAGGCTGTCATCGATGACGAGGCACCCCAAGTTTTGGGCTCCGTCAAGCTTGGAAGCGGATCTTGAGGATTCACAAACCGCCGGGCAAGGCTGAAGGCTTTGGCTTGACTACGGGATGGACTCTCCATCATTCCTTACTATGTACCATCGTAGGTGCGTTTGGTGGCTTTGTCTTGGGCTTGCAGCTCTTTGGACATTAGTACGGGAATCATGACCATGACCCATGCTTGGAGTTTTCACCTTGAAGTGAAGCCACCTCTTGGAAACCGGGAACCTTGAACGCAACATTTGCCTGTGATTCTACTGGTTTCCGGCGATGGGAGTTTTTCGCTCAATGAATTGTCGTGTTGTTTTGTGGCACTTGGGTTCCCTTTTTGTTTGGTACAGGTTCCCCATGAAAGATACTCAAGCTCAAAAGGGTCCTTTTTCCCTTTGCCCTTTCTCATTCACTGGGCCAGAAATGCTGCAGTTCAGCCTTGCCCTTTTCTTGGCTCACGGCCATCGTGACACTTCCCGGGGCAGCAGAGATCCAATGAATGGCCTCTGCAGGTCTCCGGGCTGCATGACTCCATCCGATGGGTTTTGGCCAAGGAGGCGGTTTGCCGCTCCCGGCGAGATGATCGCCGATCGCCGAATGGTGAGGGCTACAGCGAACCACTGCAACGCCTTGCGGAATGCAGTGGAAAGAAGCGGGAGGAGCTCGGGTCGCATCACTCAAAGTCCTGAAAGACGCACAAGCCATTGGCTCAGAGGCTCAAAGCAGTGGGTCAGCATGAGCTGGAACTGCATCAGTACAATTTTCCCCTTGGAGTGGACAAGTGGAATTGGACTCCCTGCCACCACTTTTCCTGGGTAGGGGACATGTGGGGCTTGAAAAACGGTGCAAGATCTTCGCAGCCTTCCCCAGAAAGGATGCACCATTTTCGTCGAAGGAAGCCACCAAGAAGATAAATTTGTCTGGGAAAATCTCCAGCGGCTTGTAAATGGGCTGAGATGGATACGTTTGTGCTGTTTGTGGTCTTCACAGCATATGCAAAACCCTTTGGACACCTATCGACAAGGAAACGCACCCCCAACAAGTGCTTGTTCAATCAATCTCAACCAACCATTGCCAGACTTGACTAACCGTTCTGGCCTTTTGGCACTTTTTTGGGTTTCCTTCATTTTTCTTTCGACCAGCAAGCAGTTTGACTTGTAGGGGCCCTACAGGCCCAGAAAAGCGTTCCACCCTACCACACCCCCCACCCCCGAAACAGCCCCCCAACTCCCGAAACCCAAACCTTCAAACCACCAAGCAACATGAAGCTATAGTTCAGCAGCGCCAGCTCGGTCCGATATTCGGTCCGATGTGGCTTCTGCTGGTGCTGCCCTTGCTGTGGCTCCTTGGCAATTCCAATGTGTCGAAAATGCGGAGTTTGCGCCCCATAAACATGGCTTCCTCTAGCACTCCCCGACGGAGGCCTTTGGGATCTTGGGGCCAGTTTCAGTCACGAGTTTCTCCACATTGGCCAGGCCGGGGCCAGGGTCATCCGACAAGAGACGCAATGGACTTTGCACTTTTTGGGAAGAACCATGGTTGGGGCTTTTTGGCCAATTCACGCAGGAAAGTTAAAACTGTCACTCCCTGAGTTCCTCGGCGGATGCCAGCCATGCACTCTTTAGAGTTGAGTAGAGTGTCCGACATATCCCACTAAAGTTTCACTTTTAGCGAGGGATCAACGCGTCGCTGGAGATTCTGGACTTTAGCCACTTGTTTTTGTTTGGCTTTTTGTGTGTGTGTGTGTGTGGAGCATTGGAGTGGAAAGCAAAGCTTGTTGACTTTCTGTTGTGGAGGGTCTTGTTTGACAAACCAAAAGACATGCCTTTTTTGCACAGGGTATACTGTCGGTATTCTCCCATCTTCCTGTTTGGACGCCCCGACAGCTGATCCTTGGATGTGTCAAGAGGCGAGCATTCAGGGAGCAGCAACCCCAGCAAATGAGAATAGGAGGTTTCCAAGCACTTCGCCAGGCTAAGGCACTATTATAGATTATATACCCTGTGGTTCTGTAAGGGTAGTGGTTCTAGTAAGACTATCCCAAATTGATGATTTCGATTGGTGGGTGCTTGAACCCCTGGTTCTTACATGGGACACCACTCTCCAATCTCCAAACCACCAATCCAAATCACCAACTGAAACACCATCTTAGACTGATTGATTTGCTTCCGGCGGGTTCATTCTGAGGTGGCAGCGTGATGCTTTGCTGCGGCTGCTGACAGTAGGTGGGACATGGGGTTCTGAGAGGCACACGAGCCTTCAGAAAACCCCGCAAGGGGCAGTCCTTGCATCATCGGATTTGACTCACTTCCTGAACCCCTGGACTTGCTACATCTTGCTACTTTTGGCGAAGACCATCTTGGCCAACAAACAGTTTTGTTTTGGCCCATCCGATCGGAAGTGAGTGGACAAGTCCAGATGGTTGGGGAAAATAGGCTTGGAATACTTGGACATGCTCACCACTCCCAGTGTTAGGCCATTGGGGGTGTGCCTTTTGGATGCCACCCATTTTCTGCTTGGTTGAAAAAGGACAACTGAAAGGACAAATCCATGTTGGGGTCACCCTAGTTTGACACACTCACCTCTTCAATTTTCGGCCTTTCATGGTTTTCCATGTTGTTCCTTTCAACCAGCCACTTTTACTTGTGCAGGGGGTCTATATAGATACATATAATATGATCTGTGTATATACGTACTATGTATATATATATACACGTATATATATATATATATTATTTGTTTGGCTCAGATTTTGGGATGTGATGCAGTGCCACTTTCAAGCAGCCCGCAGTGTTCCGTTTATACCGCCCGCGCCAGTGGCCCGGCCCTGCTGCAGCGCCAAACGACGACTGGACTTCGCCTTGGCCACGGCACGGGCGTGCCCTTTGGATGGAGAAGTTGTTGTTTGAGAAACGGCCACATGCCCGCGTGATGTAAGGCATTTTGACAGGTACTGTTCTAGGGGTAGCTTCCCCATTCTTTTCAGGGATCCTTCTTTCTAGAAAACCACCAAACACCCTGGGGACATGGCTGGTTGTTTAAAGGAAGGATGGCTGAAAATCATGGGGAATCAACCCGTAGAATTGTGGCTGAAGGCATTTTGGCTGAAGCTCTGTTGCCCAGATCAACTTCCCATTTCTTGGGCTGATCCATGGATTTCCACGCGGAGAGCGATGCTGGCATGAAAGGCATCGTGCTGTCGGTTGCATTGCCTCTAGCAGGGGTGGGCATAGGATTTTACAAGCTTTCAGCTGGTGTGAAGCAGGCGAAGTCAGAAGTACCCGCTTGTTCCATAAGCCAGTACATCATCGTGAGCAGCATTATGTTGGTAGTGTGCGCCGTCTATGGCTTTGTCGGTGCTGCGGTTATTCACAATGACCTTGGGAAGGAACCAGCCTTGCCAGGCAATTCCGCACTGGCGGTTGGCCTGGTGAACGGTTGTGCTTCTGGCATATCGGCTGTGGGGCAAGGCTATTTCGCGGGGAAAGCTGTGCAAACAGGAGCTCGGCAGCCTCGAGTCTTCACTGGCTTCGTCTTGATCTTGATCTACATCGAGGCTTTTGCCCTCTACGGCCTGTGTCTTAGCCTCTTGTGTGGCGGCTTTGCCCCCGGCCGGGAGGACATTTCCCCAGGTGCTGTGATTCCCTTTGCTTCCGTGTTTCTGTTTGCCACACTTGGCGGTGTAGTTGGCTCGACCGCATCTGGCTATGCCATATTGGATGTGGGACTTGAGAGGCCCGACCTCATTATGCTCGCAATGCTTCCAGTGGTCTTTAATGGTGTGACAGGTATCTACGGGCTCATCAATGCAGTCGTCGATGCGCGGACCTGGCCACCCAGCGGAGAGGATTCAGCCGCTGGTGTCCTGTACCTCCTTTCAAGCGTGGGTTTGGCTTACTTCGGCTATACCTGTGTGAAAGCTTTGCCAGGCAACCCCGGCTCTTTGGTGAGCATGATTCTTAAGTTGATCATCAGCCAATCCATCGGCCTGGCGGGTCTCATCTACGCTCTCTTCACCCATGGCACCTGGTCCAAGGGCATCGATGCGATCGACGCGAAATCCGCGCCTTTGAGCCTTGCGGAGGGCCTCGCCGCGCACAAGCCAGAGACCTGCTTGGCCCTGACGCTCTTTGCGTCTGCGGCGGCCCTGGCGGCTCTCGCCGATGCCCTGGGTACCTCTCGAAACCACAGGCTGCAGGAGGCTCTGCTGGCCTGAGACGCGAAGGCGAACAGATCTCACAGTTCATCCACGGCAAGTGCAGACGCCAGATGGATGATGAAAACACAGATACCCACAGATCCCCAAATGTGCCGAGTTGCCAACGCGAGCGGTCTCGGTAGTATTTTGTTTTTGTTGTGTAGTTGTTTTGGTCTGGGTTGTGTTGTTTGGTTTGGGTTAGTTTGGTCTGGTTTGGTTTGGTTTGGCCTGGTTTGGTTTGGTTTGGCTAGGTTGTTTGTCTGCCTGTCTGCCTGTCTGCCTGCCTGCCCGTTTGTCTGTCTGTCCTGTCTGTCTGGCCTGTCCTGTCTGTCCTGTCTGTCTGTCTGTCTGCCTGCCTGCCTGCCTGTCTCCCTGCCTGCCTGCCTGCCTGCCTGCCTGCCTGCCTGCCTGCCTGCCTGCCTGCCTGCCTGTCTGTCTGTCTGTCTGTCTGTCTGTCTGTCTGTCTGTCTGTCTGTCTGTCTGTCTGTCCTTTTGTTTGGTTGGTTGGTTGGTTGGTTGGTTGGTTGGTTGGTTGGTTGGTTGGTTGGTTGGTTGGTTGGTTGGTTGGTTGGTTATTGTTTGTGATATGCCATACATCAGGAAACAAGCATGCTGTTCCAGTGAAAGAAGTCACTTCCAGGTGCTCTTTAAATGAACTGGCTTTGACCTCCAAAAGGGTGACGCCAAGACGTTTTGATGTGGCATGATCCATTCTCACCGGCATTGGCTGCACGGTGCATACCATATATCACTGGACACCCTCAAGGGCTTGGCGCGTTCATTGCTTTCATTTACTTTGCGAGACTTGACCGGGCTTCCTTAGGATCTACAGATATGTACCAAGCAGATAGTCGTATTCATCCCGTCAGGCGGATTTGTTGTGCCAGATGGACAAGCAAGGATTTCGCTTTCCTGGTGTCAAAAAGTGCCTTTCAAGGCAGTCCCCATGTCATGGGTTTTCGAACTTGCCCTACGTTGTCTGCTTCTTCGGTATCAGAGGCAAAAGACCTACGGATGGCTTTCGATTGCACGGCCTGGTGGAGGCGGAGATGGACAAGGCGGAAAGCAAATAAGTTCAGATCGATCTGATGCGCGCAACTCTCCGAAGGGACCCAAGACGTGGAGTCAAATGCCCTCAACTTCAGGGTCTTGGGCTCCCAGGGTGGCAACATTGTACTCTGTTGGCTTGGGACATGGGAAACACAACCCAAATTCCCCCACAAGCAGGTCCAGAGAAGCTACCCGTTGCCCGTGCATGCCATTACGCGCGCCATTATCAAAACTTGGGTAGTTGGGGGTGGGAAGGGGACAGTGTTGAGCGCTCTTTGCGTTCATATGTGTTCATATGGTTTTGAGAGGGTCGACTTGATTGATTTCGTTTTTACGATTGTGACTGATGTTCTCCTCTTGAGATGGCCTGTGAGAGAGCGAGAGAGAGGGGCTCGGGTTTGGTTTGTGGCTTCGCATGCCGCGAGCAACAGCCCAGCTCATTGCATTGCGAAAGGATCTTTTTAAGCAACAGACATCCCTTCTGACAGAATCAAGACAAGTTGGGGACGCTCAGGTTTAGAATTCCCCACGTAGGTCGTGAGCTTTGGTACACTCTCCTTGCCTGAGACGCAAACATTCAGCGTGTAGCAAAATCGAGATGTCTGCCGACATGAGTTGTTTCCGTTTGGTTTCCTTCTGAACACCGTCCAACCAGTTCTAAGGAAGTCCGCCGATTTGCGGGGGAGCGGCCTGCTTGCTTCACTGTTCCCATAGCAGCCACTTCCACTGACTTGTCGCAATTGGGAAAAAGACCCATCTTCTGAAGCGCCCAGAGTCCCATGAATTTTCAGCTTCGCCTGCCCCCTCTACCCAGCTTGCTTGAAATGTGCCAGAGCCAAGTGGCGGCAAGCACGGCAAGAAGTCTTCGAACTAACTAACTGACTGAGCTACAATAATGACTTGGTCAAGACAGGAACACTCGCGGCCCTGGGCCCTCCCATGCGACTTGCCATCGACAGGTGGTGCAAGCTCTCGAGCAGCTGCCGGCATTGAAGGCGCATCCCAGTTGTGCACCCGCACCCTTCCTGCCCCCGCCCCTGCCAGGTTGGTTGGGGAAGGGCTCCCCCCCAAAGGCCCAGATGTTTACATGGTTTCCCTGGGACCCAGTTGTTCAGTGTTTTTTTACTCCTTTTTCCCTTGCTTGGCTTCCCCATCAATGTCCAGGGTTTCCTTTACCAGGCTCACAGGGCAACTGGCAACTGGCAGATCGCGAGTTTCATGTCTTCTGGATGTATTCCGTGAGTGGATGGGCGGGTGGGGCTTGGTCACAAACAAGCTTAGATAGGAGCGAATCAGAGTGGGTGGCTTCTTCTAGCACATTCTAGCACCACGCAAGTGTCTGGTTTTCAGGGTATACCAAATGAGTGCTTGGTTTGAAGGGATGTCAAAAAAACATAAGCAACACCCACATTTTTTTGGGGGGTCCCCTCCCATTTTGACACATATCCATGTTTTTATTCCCGGAAACGTTTGTTGCTGAAGTTAAACAGGGATCACCAAAACGCTTTGGGTCTTCAATTTAGCCCCCCCGCCCCCCAAACAATTGAACCTCCAGGCATGTCCTTACAAGAACCCGGTCATCGTTGGCACAGGCGTCCTTAAATGTCCCCTGTTTGGTGGTTGAAACATCACCTTTTGGTTGCCAAATTAAATTGAATGCTTTGCTTGGTGTGATGTTGTTTGTGTTGTTGTGTTTGTGGCTTTTGTCTTGACTTTTCTTGTCTGGTTTGTATGTTCGGTTGCGAGTTTGTGTGTTTGCTTGCTTGGTCTCTTGGTCTTGCTTAATCTTGCTTGATCTTGCGAGCTCTTGCAAGCTTTCGCTTGCTTGCTTCCTTGCTTGCTTGCTTGCAAAGTCATTCCCTCATGTTTCATCTCTTTTCCGCCAGAGCACACCCGAACCCAGAACAGGCATGGACTTTGATTAGGGACTCTTTGGTGGACAACAATTCCATGGGGGGTTTCCCATTGACACGTATGGCCCTGTAGCAGACAACCAAGGGGGCTCCACTCAATGAAATCTTCTTGGTTGCCTATGGCAACTGGGTCCACAACTGCAAACTATGTGTCCAAGGAGGGGTATATGCAAAAAAGAACACCAAGAACAATTAATTACTTCACCTTGCCTAGGTGCCTGTGGTTTCCTCCCGACAGTCGATCCCAAGTGTTTCGCCAGTATAGAAGGCAACCCTTCGCCATGTTTCATGTTCTTTTTCAAAGGTAATTCCCTTGGTTACCCATATACTCCCCTGCAAAGTAACATGTAACTCCTAAAAAAGGGGTCAAAACAAGATGCCTGAAGTGATAAGTGTTCTACCACTCACGTGAACGGACATCGCTGGGCATGTCGCTTCGCTTTCCTGCGCTTAGGCGTTGAGCCTGGCGCAGAGCAGGGTGAGCGCTGAGTCGGCGCAGCGGATCCTGGAGGTCACCAGCGGGGTGGAGCAGATGAGCTTCGGCGGGGTGTTGAACGCCGAAAGCTTTGGGAGGCTCCAGCCAAGTCACCCGAGTTCTTGGACGCGGATCCTTTGCTGGTGCGATAGGTAGGGAACAACGCAGGATGTGATCTTCAAGTACAGTAACCCCCGCCCATTCCAATCATCTAGGGTTGTGGTTTGGAGATTCCTAGCATCTTTAAGAACTAGGGTTTCCTCTCATGTTCGGCTTGTGAGTTATCATGATGCACCCAGAACTCATGCCCCTCGGAATCTCTTAATGTGAATATATGTTGATACCCCGCAGTTCAGTGGGTTCTGCTCTTTTGCATTTGATTTGGCGGGTTTCTCACAAAAAAGGTGGGCCCCAAACAGGGCTAGTCACTGGAAATGGGGCTTTTGGTTATTCGTTCTGGTCCGAAGCGAAATGTTTTGGGTTCTCATGGCTAGTGTTTTCTTTTTTGGGGGGGCTTTCTCCCAGTTTTTGCCAGGCTGGGAATGGCCTTCCGGAGGCCTAAAGTTGACATGGTGGCTGGGGGGGGGGGGGTTATTTGGGCTACTTTTTTTGACGCAGACCAAAAGGTCAGCTTTTCAACTTGTTGCCTTCTTGGTTTGCTTCGTTTCCGTTCCCATTCGCACGTTCATTTGTTTCAGGGGTCAGATTCGTCCCCGGGAACAGGCCAGGACTCTTGTTCCCTTGTGGCTTCCTCTGATTCCTCGGCAATGCCCATCGACCCCGCAAACCTGTGCGAGTCGAAGGGGTGTCCCTCACGAAAAGTGGAGATTCCCTCCTAGACAGGCATCCGCCCCCACACTTCCCAAGTTTCTGGACTTCATACTTTTTGCAAAGGCCGTTTGACTGGTAAACACTTGGCTTAGGCTTTTTTGGGCCAATCCCTCAGGAAGTGGGCAGAGTTTTGTTTGGCCATTCGTCTAGTATTGGGGGAGCTCGCCTGCCGCGGCTCTGCGGAAGCAAACCTGGGGGTCGCATAGTCTGCTTCCGGTAGGCTTTCCAACGTGTGCAAAGATTATACATAGGCGAACCTGAAACAGTTGGTTTTTCTTTTAGTCGAGCCTTTCAAAAGTCAAACTTCAAAACATACAGGAAAACACATCCCTTCTTGCAAAAAAGAAAAGAAAAACAAAAAAAGCAAACAAACAAACAAACAAACAAACAAACAAACAAACAAACAAACAAACAAACAAACAAACAAACAAAAAAACAAATAAGCAAAAACACACACACACACACACCTAATTACTTGAGCCCAGGAGCTTCGTCTGCTGCCCGGTGGCCTTTCTGCAGTGCCTGAGACTTCCGGCGCTGCGCGCTGCGCAGCTTCGGGCGCTGCCCGCGCTGAGTTCCGCCGCGCTGGCGGAGGTGGCCCAAGACTTCGGGAGGCGCGGCGCTTGGGCGCGGGGAGACGCGGGGTACCCCATAGATGTGGCCATGGTCAAGGCTAATAGGGGACGAGTTTGACTGTCAAACGAGACAAGGAAACCAATCCATGCGTGCCATGGTCAAGGCTGCTTATGTGCGGCACAGACAATCTAGATCCCGTAAGCACCTTTACAATGATTATATGGCCATGGGACAAAATCCCGGTTATCCCCCAGTGAACATCCCAATCCAACCACTAAAATCGGTTCTAAAATGGGTGGTGAATTCACCTAACCCAAAATGGTACCATTGGTTTTGACCCACAGCCATGTAGGTGTGGGATGGGGTGGGTACGTATAGCCTCTTTAGGTACGAGCCGGGTGATTTTCATCGCTTTGCATTGCTTTCCATATCTTCCCGTCCCATGAAACCAAGATTGGTTTGCGAGGAGGGGCTTAGAGAGACAGTTGTTGGGTTTGTTGAATTATCATGGATCAGGTGTATGATTGTCCTAGATGTGCGCTCCATGAATCCTATACTTTGTCTACATAGTTGAAAGCGCCGCACCCGAGACCGTGCCAGACAGGCGTCGAGACAGAGCAGGATCACTCTTTTTTGACATTGCATGTCCCTCGCCACACGCCCACGCATGTTTGCTCGCATGGGTTCATTCTTTCTTCACTTGCCATCTGATCTTCTGTAAGCTGTTTAGAAGAGCTATCTTTTCGCATGTGCTGTCTATCTTCTAAAGCTATCTATCTGCGCGAGCTACAGTTGAATCCGTTTCTGTACGACGGAAGCTTCTTCTAAACTTCCTTTGGCTAACTTGTGGAACGCGCATAGGGTTCAATACGGAAAGACTTTTATCTTCAGCTAGAATAATTCAATTGTTTTGTTTGGTCAACTAGAACTTAAATTTGAGCCCCTGTTCAAGATTGTAATAGAGTTGAAGCAAGACTTGTTTGCAGTTGAATGTCTATATTAGTCGAGAAGAAAAGTTGGACGTTTACTTTCCAAATAGGAATTGAACCAAAGGTAGTTGCTATGCAAATGGAATTTGTACGCCTAGCTGGGTTGGCAGTTTTCGCAGGACTAGCTGCATTTGAGAGGCGTGTGGAAAGGAAAGGTAGTGCGTAGTGGCACATGAGCATATTTGCAGAAAATGGAGGATGTGCCGAGGTGGAAAAGTGGATGGTGAGGGAGGTGTAAGCATATATACATACAGATATAACATAAATGTATATTCACGCACACAAGCACGCACACACTTGTCACACGCAAGCACCCTGAACAACCGGCAAAGTGGATTGAGGCCCGACAAGCCGACAGCCATGGACTTCCTCTCCAAGGAGGTCAAAGGAGGCGAGAGTAGTTGGTCTTTCGCCATTGTCTTGCCATTGAGCGTGTACCTCAAACCGCATACTACCAAACTGGCATGTTTTTTTGTATGTGTTTCTGCCTGAGAAATCCAATTCGAACATTAAGCAACCCAGTTAAGCGTACGGTGCCAGACCCAACGTGTGCCCAAAAGAGCCCTGGAACTTTGACCCTTCAACTTGACTCTTTAGCCAAGCACTTCTTACAAGGTTTCCCCTGTAGCCACTTAGGTTTCCCCTAGCCGTTTGGGATCTGAGACATCGATGCGTTCGCAGCGTTGATCACGAAAAAAATGGGTCTGCCTCGGTGTTGATTCGTAAACGCCTGTTTTTGGGGTGCTTGTTGAACAGGGAACACCTGGATACGTCTAGTTTTTGGAGGGCCCCTTTTGGGCAAACCGGCGTTTGGGTATGTTGGGGTTGATGAAAAGATTGCAAGGAGTTCTATTCGCTGACCATTGGTGGTTTAAATCCTTCCGAAGGCTCTGCGTTGGGTTTTCGGAGGCACTGCGCGACCCCAGTCCCTTGTAGGGAGATGAGCGCCTCTTGCATCCGCCCGTGGGAATGGTGCAAGCTAAACAAGTTGGGCAAATTACGCAAAAGAACCGCGAAAGCCCATGGAACTTGTTGCAAGCTTCCGCACATCCACGGCAAGAGAAAGTGGTAAGGCCGAATGATGGTCCGTGATGGTGACTGCCTTCCCTTAGCGTTGCTGCAAGCCTGCTGGTGAAGCGAACCGCGCTTACCGTGTTTGCGAGCATAACTGCAACAGCCACAATGGCTCCAGAGCGCACGCTGCAAACAAAAGACCGCGGCGATGGAGCCGCGAAAGGTTCGCGAAAGAACTTTTCGCCTTGCAGATGGCATTTTCCGGAAGCAGAAGTATTCATGAACTGCCATGTGTCAACATAGGTGGTTTCCTTGCCTTGCTTGAAGCCAAGGTGAGAGGTGAAAAGGGATACCCTCAGGATTGCCCGTCACAACAAACCCGCCAAAGCATCCTGAGGCGCCATGGCGTGGCAACTGCAGACCCTGGATCTATCGGAGAACTGCCTGCGAGGCTCATCTCGGAGAAAGGTGCCACCCTTTTTGGTTCTCAGTATGGGTTTAAAACCACAAAAGGTAGCCGCAACACCAACACCCGTATGGCGCCACTGGGGCTTTCTGGCCCTGAAAGAGCACCGCAAAAAGGGCCAACTTGTTGGTATGACAGGGGATGAGGCATGCCCCCTTGAGACCGGGACTTCAATAAATTTGGACTATTTCAGGGAGTCAGACGTCAAATGGACATGTCCCTTTACCCTTCCAATTAAAATATCCCACTTGCACAAAACAAATGGAATTGGGGGGGCCCTAGCCCATGACCGGCGGGCACACCCCCGTTTCAAGCGGTTCCTCTTTCCCTTCAGAAGGCGAACTTGTTGACCTTACAGCTTCCCTGGACGCTTTTTTTGGGCGTTGAGCACGGGCCCTTTGGGTCTTTGGATCATTTCGAAAAAAATCTGGCCAATCTAGGAGGAAAGGCACTGCCTGGCAGGGCCTGGCATCAGCCGAACAACCATTCGTGCAATGCAATTGCACAGCATGGGATTGGGACCAACCCCCAGAATCAACAAGTCCCAGAGAGGGTCATGTTGAGACAACCATCCAAAATGCCATGACAAACCCGAATCTGGCCAACCCTTCTTCTTTTCTTGTGGGGGCTGTAGCACCCCTAAAAATTGGGGTTGGGCCCAGCCAGTCCGCAGGCGGTGGGAGGTCCTTGGCCATCTTCCTGCGGCTGCCTGAGCTGCAAGTGCTGCAGCTGGAGCGATGCGACTCGTTTCTGTGGTGAAGGAGGGTCTCACTCCAGCTGGTTGACATGGTCTGGGGTCTGTTGAAAACTGGTCGGTTGTTCAGTGCGAGTCACCCTTTTTCCCTTTTTGTTTGGTAGGTCTTCCACTACAATGGAATCAACTTAACAAATTGGTCGCCTTTGTCTGCCAGCGTCCAGCTGGGCAACTGGGCTGGGCTGCCTTGTTGTGGGGGGGGGGTTCCTGAAACCATGCAAACTTCCGACGTGACGAGTTGAGGATTTACTCTTTGTTGGACTTGCACAGTACGATGACCAGTCCACGTTTTGCTTGCTTTTCCTTCAAGTCCATACTGATGACTCCTCCAAACACAGTGAACATTTCAGGGTAGACTAAATTTGGCACAGGGTCAAGATTATTTTCCGTGTTACCTCAGTGGGGCAATCATACAGCAGTTGCCCTTGAACTTAGGTGATCTTGAATTAGAAGACGTGGAGCACATCGCCAAGACGCTTTCCCGCAGCGGCGGCTCGTTCGTCATGTTTCATCGATTGAGACGCGTGATTGCGACCCTATTGGGCAGGTTTTTAAGGGAAACCACAAGGATGCCAACCACCTTCTAGGAGCAGCTGTTTGAGAAACTCCCAAATTAGATCAAATTAGTATTCTCGTCGAAATACACGAGCAATACTTGAACATGAACGTCTCACATGTCGGTGAAGTTGAGGCAGGACATGTTCAAGATGCTCCGGTCTTCAACCTTTGCGCCTTCGGAATCCTAGGTGAATCATTCTGTTCATCCGGTGTCAGGCTCCATATTCTAGGCAAGCTTCTAAACGGTTAGCCACAGGGCCATGTTTTGCTTCCTGAGATTCTAAACTGCATACTTTGTTGGGAAAATTCGCTTCCTGGCAAACAAAAGCTTCAGACTTGTTTTGCCCATCCACTCAGGAAGTGAGTTGTATTTCCAAGTCCTTTGGTCGCAAGTGAGACATTTTTTCTTGAGGCCGTAGGGTGGTCCAGGTTGGCCCTCGGGTGGTGTCGAACGATCTCCCAGTCGTCCAGCATGGATTGCGGCTATGATCATGCCTGAGTTTGGCTTCAAGATATCCTGCTTGTACTTACGTTTATCAATGCCTCTGATGTCTGGAGTCTATTTCCTGCATTTGCAAGTTCTATCATGTTCTTCTTCTTTTTTTTGCGGGGGGGCGGGTGCTTGTTCATTCCTGCTTAGCTTCTTTGCCTTGGATCGTGACGATGTGGTTGCTTGTCTGACACTTTCTTCTTACTTCCCAGTCCGGATGATTTGTTGGGTTACAGGAAGACCAACAAAAATGTCCGGGGACTTCTTTCTAAGTCCCCCCCCCTCCTTGGGGCTCAACCAACAGACTTCGGGTGCAGGCGTGGTGCGCTTGGACTTGGCTCGGAACCTGCTGCGGTCCAAGGGCCTTTTGGCGCTCACCAGGACGGAGGCGTCCTTCGAGTCATCAAAACCTGGCACCAAAAAAAAAGGTGAATCGTTTTTGTTGAACCATGTAAAGACGTAAAGACTTAGAAAGGCCGCAACTATTTCCAGCTGGCCCCTTACCTTCATCTACCCGGGTTTTGATTGTGGCTCATTTTACCCACACGGAACGAAGCAAGGAAGACTCGTTTGCAACAAGGGCCAGCCCTTAGCCAGCGGACAAGTAGTTGGAAATGCCGTGCTTTTAGTTGCCACTACAGCAGGTGAGGATACCACCAATTAAAAACTGTATGTGTCTCAGGTTTCATAGCGGACCCTTTAGTGGACATCACCCACTTTGGATTACTGTCCACCTCGTTTTGACCTGGCCTAACGGGATACGATGGCCGAGGCCGAGGTTTAATAGCACCTTCATTCCACTGCTTATGTTTGGTTGGTGTTTCTTGTGTGGCCTTGTTTTCGTGTGGCCTTGTTTTCTTAGGTGTTTGGGGCAGAGTTGTGTGTCTTCTTATGTTTACTCTTCAACTCATTTTCCTAGTTTTGCTCTTCAACTTATGAAAAACTTTGGATATGTGTTGTTCGTTTTGCCACAATTTTCAATCAGAGGACTCTTGCGAGAGGACCTTGGCCAGCTCGAAGATTCAAGACCTGGGCCTGGAGTCGAAGCTTGGAAACCAAAATGGAGTGACGTTTCCTTCTTCGGCAATTCGCCTCAAGGGCAACTAACAAAACAGCATTGTGTTTGTTTGTTTTTTGTTTCTTTGTTTGTTTGTTTTGTTTGTTTTTGTTGGTTTATGGGGGCCCCATATTCTATGTTGAGGCCCCATATTGTAAGACCCGCACGCATGGTTCCCTAAGAAAGCCCAGATTGAGATCCATCGCCCCTTTGATACGTCCACGCCCGTGAATTAAAATCTCTCGTGGGAGTCCACAGTTGGGACATGGCTCTACTTGTTGGCGTGGATGGGGAAGGTCTTCTTAGGGACTCGGGGTCGCTGAATATAGGTCTTCTATGTTTTCATGCATATGAGCTGAAACAAATAGCCTGTTGTACGTGTCAATGTAAGACATGATCCCAGTTGTTTTGTTGTACCTATCAAATCAGCTACACCGCCGCTTCTAATTTGAAGGGCAGGAGTGTGTGACAGGAGCGACCGCGCAAGTCAAGCATGGGGCTGCGCAAGCAAAGCGCAAGTGAAGCGCAAGTGACGCAGTGATTTGTCATCATCATCATCGTCGTCATCATCATCATCATCATCATCATCATCATCATCATCACCAAGATTAACAAGTTTTCGCGCAAGTCCCGCGCAAGTCGCGCGCAGCCCGCAGATGCCCATTTCTGTTTTTTGCATGTTCTTTTTTCTGCAGATCCCAGCAATTTTGCCGAGTGAATTTGTTAGCAGAAAATTTGCAGCGGTGTACACACGTGAGACCTCATACACTTAAAGGGGCATACTATTGGGGGGGGTCATGCTTATGAAGACCGCCGCTTGGATTTGCAATGAAAACAACTTGGGGTGAAAAAAACTAAAAACACCAAAAAAACTATTTTTTTCTTCTCCAGCTCATGTAGACTTGCATACATGTTTGCACTGAGAAGATTGGATGATATTAGATGCGTCTCCGCGGAACTGCGGTGTCGACAAACCAGGTCTGTTGTTATTTTTAGCACTCACTCAAGACTTCTCTTCTGAGCTATCCCCCATGCGTGTGGTCAGTCTCAGCGTTTCAACCTGACCTGTGATGTTGATTCAGGCCTAGGTCAAACGGTTGGACCCTTTCGGAGAATCAAGTGTCGTTTGTTCAACATGTTATCTCTTTATATTCCGCTGCTTCCAAAAAGGGTGCTTAGCAAGTGGTGCTTCTCACACCTCAGCACATCTCGTCAAGCTAAGGAACGAAATCGACTATGGGGAGGCGCTGAATGAGCTGAAGTTGGCGCACGACAAGCGTCCCTTCCCAGGCGGCTCCGGTCGAAGAGCGATGTGTTGCTTCGATTGGCGAGATGGAGCAGGGCTTGAAAGATACGCAGGGCCACTTGAGAACCGCAGCTGGCTTTTCGGAATCCTTCTACCGGGACCCTGGGGCTGAGATTCATGGAGCCTTCTGAGCTTCATGGCCAGGAGACGGTCATAAATGTCCAATTCGGGCCACGCCTTTGCCAACAGACGAGGACCTCTTGGTTTGCCATGACCATGGCACATATGGGTGGGTGTTTGTGTTTAATGGAGAAACTCCTTTGCCTAGTTGTCCTAGGAGAAACAGACGAAGCCAACCCGAAAAGAGAGTCCCCCAAAAGGAGACTCCGTTCCTCGTGATGGCTTGGGAATTCATGGAGTTTCTCCAATCTGTGTTTTTCTCAAATGAGGCATATTCGAGAAAGGGTGGTTGTTCTTTGATTTTCCCGACACCGGAGTCTCCGTTAAGCCAAGCCGCGGGTTGGCGTTAAATGTAGAGCACCCAGTTCGAGGGCTGCTCCATCAGACAAACTCATCGTTCCCTTGCTGACTCGTGCGGCTACATCCGCTTTCGGAAAGGCCGATGAACATGTTTCGTCTGCCACCCTCAAACCATTGACACATGAAAGTGGCAACCCAAACTCATGGGTGATGTCCCCTGGGTCGTTTGAGGCTGGAATTCCTCCCCTCATTTTTGCCCTCATTTTTGCCCAACAGCCCGGGAACGACAGCAAAACCCTCCTTTCCAACCTCCCGGAAAGCTGCCCATAGCTTTCCCCTTCGGGTCACAGGTTTGCGCCTGGAGCGGAATCGCCTGGGCCCGTCGGCGCTCAAGGCCTCGGACTGGATGACTCGAAAGTGGGTCAGGTTTGCAGATACTTGCACATATAGAAATTTACATATTCTAGAAATGTCCAGATGTAGAATGTCAACCTCTGATTTTTTTAAACACACACACACACCCTCCCCCAAGCAATAGAAGCCCCTGAATACATGACTGGGGGGGTCAATTGATTTTGAATTGCTTAGTATTCCTTTGCGGTTGTCTTGGTTTAGTCTAAGGCTAGTCTAAGGTTTAGTCTAAGGTTTAGTCTTGGTTTGTATTCCTTTTGGAGTCTTTTGGTTTAGTATGAGTTTGGCCAAAGGAAGTTTAGAAGGAACTTCCGTGTTACGGCACTAATTGAAAGCCAGCTCTCGCTGAGACAGATGAAGAGAAGGAATAAGCGCGCGAGAAAATATGTGCGCGCGTGTGGTGGGAGTATAGAAAGCTGCAAAAAGCATGGCCCCGTGCGTGAATTGGTGTCTCCGGAGAGCCGAAAGCTAGCCTGTTCGCGGCGCCTGGTCGGACCACTCTCGGAGCGCGTTCGGAGCGCCTTCGAAGCGCGTTCGGACCATGCTCGGAGCGCGGGCCCATTGGCACGGCAACGCGGAGGATTGCGTGGCAGGCGCAGCACTTTCGCAAGGTGAGGTGCAGATTTCGTGGCAGGCGCAGCACTTTCGCAAGGTCAAGTTTTTCCAAGGTTTGAATTGCGTGGCAGGCGCAGCACTTTCGAAAGGTCAGGTGCAGAGTCCGTGGCAGGCGCAGCACTTTCGCAAGGTCAAGTAAAGTTTTCGTGGCAGGCGCAGCACTTTCGCAAGGTCAAGTAAAGATTTCGTGGCAGGCGCAGCACTTTCGCAAGGTCAAGCACAGATTTCGTGGCAGGCGCAGCACTTTTGCAAGGTCATGTACATATTTTGTGGCAGGTGCAGCACTTTCGCAAGGCCAAGTACAGATTTCGTGGCAGGCGCATCACTTTCGCAAGGTCAAGTACAGAATTCGTGGCAGGTGCAGCACTTTCGCAAGGTCAAGTAAAGATTTCGTGGCAGGCGCAGCACTTTCGCAAGGCCAAGTACAGATTTCGTGGCAGGCGCAGCACTTTCGCAAGGTCAAGTACAGATTTCGTGGCAGGCGCAGCACTTTTGCAAGGTCAACTTTCGCAGCCGGGGCTCGAAAATCGTAGTACGCGAAGTCAACTTTCGCAGCCGGGCTTGCAACTTTTAAGTACGAAAGTAGAGCGAAGTCCACTTTCGCAGCTGGGGCTCGAAAATCGCAACTTTTAAGTACGAAAGTAGACGTGAAGTCCACTTTTGGAGCTGGGGCTCGAAAATCGTAACTTTTAAGTCCGAAAGTAGTACGCCCGCGAAGTCAAGATAGAAAGAGATAGAGAAAGAGATAGATAGAGAGACAGATAGAGAGAGAGAGAGAGAGCAAGATAGATAGATAATTAGACAGAGAGAGAGAGAGAGAGAGAGATAAAGAGATAGAGAGATAGATAGATAGATAGATAGAGAGAGAGAGAGAGATAGATAGATAGAGAGAGAGAGAGTCAGAGAGAGAGAGAGATAGAGAGATAGAGAGATATATAAATAGAAAGAAAAAGGGATACATAGATAGATAGATAGATAGAGAGATAACTAAATAGATAGATAAACAGACAGATAGATAGATACACAGATAGATAGATAGATAGATAGAGAGATAGATAAATAGATAGAAACAGAGATAGAGAGATACATAGATAGGTAGATAGATAGAGAAATAAATAGATAGATAGATAGATAGATAAATGTAGATAGATAGATAGATAGGTAGAGAGAATGAGATAGAGAGGTAGATAGAGAGATGGATAGAGAAGTAGATCTATAGATAATTAGAAATATAGATAGATAGATAGAGAGATAGAGAGATGGATAAATACACGTGAAATAATGAGATAGAGAGATAGATAGATAGATAGATAGATAGAGAGATAGAGAGATAGACAGATAGAGAGAGAGATAGATAGATAGGTAGACAGAGGGATACATAGAGAGATATAGAGATAGATAGATAGAGAGATAGACAGATAGAGAGACAGATAGATAGATAGATAGATAGATAGATAGATAGATAGATAGATAGATACGCGGGAGATAGATGGAGAGATAGATGGATAGATAGATGGATAGATAGAAAGAGATAGAGAAAGAGATAGAGAGATAAATAGCTAGCAAGAAAGAGAGATAGAGAGATAGAGAGATAGAAAGAAAGAAAGAAAGAAAGAAAGAGAGATAGAGAGATAGATAGATAGACAGATAGAGAAAGAGAGAGACAGAGACAGAGGGTTATAGAGAGATGGATAAACAGAGAGATAGAGAGATAGGTAGATATATAGATAGAGAGGTAGAGAGATAGATAGAGAAGATAGATAGATAACACGAGAGATAGACAGATGGGTAGTTAGGTATAGATAGGTAGAGAAAGATAGATAGACAAGCAAACGAAAGAAAGAAAGAAAAGACAGATAGAAAGAAGGAAAGAAGGGAGGAAGGAAGGAAAGAAAGGAAGAAAGGAAGAATGACGGAGAAAAAGAGTCAAGAAAAGAAAGAGAAAGAGAACTATAGTTTTTATATTTTTGAAACTTCCGCCCACCGGCTTCGCCGGCTCTACTGATATTAGTTTAGTTTGTTTTTTCTTGATCCTGAAGTAGGGTTGGGCTTTGTCGGTTTGGCAGTCAGAAAGGGAGCTTCTTGGCAGAGAGTTTCCAAAGGGAGATCTGGGAAAGGAAGTTTCTGGTGGTTGTTGTTGGGGAACTTTATTTGGGCGGGGCTTCTAAAAAATATGTGTTTGGTGCTTCCCTTACTACCCCCTATCTGAAAGAAGTAGGGGACAGTTTATTGTAATAAGTTTAAACAAAAAGGTACGAAGCTACTGAACGTTTTCAAGATTGAGGTTTGGACCCTGTTTTAGGGGAACGAAGGAAAGGGAAGGTGCAAGTGAGCCAGTTGTGGTGAAAGGCAAGAAGGTCGGTTGGAACTACTTTATTTAGCGGTGGTTTGTGAATCAGTGCAGGGTCAGGAAAATACTTTGCTAAATGGTGGATCATTAATCATAGGTTGAGTTTTATATATTTCAAGCACATGTTAAGTTTTATAGACATACTGATGCACGGGCTGCACAAGTGATGATTGGTGTTTGTGTTTTTTTGCGGGGCAAAAGCAAAGGCGCACGCGAGGGTAGGTCTCCCTACAGCTGGATGATTTATTTCTTGGTTTCCCTTTGGATACCTTGAGCCACAAAGGTATACCTGTTTTGGTGACCTTTACAGGGTTCCCCAACAGTGATCCAAGTCCCCCGTAAAAATGGGGCGCACTTCATAGTTCCTGTAGGCAATATATACCAACCGCTTACGCATTGGGGGAGTACAAAAAGTCTTGAAAAAGGTGGTTAAAATCAAGCAAAACCTAGGCACCAGGGGGGGGGCGTACCATATATATATATATATCTCAGCCATAAAGAATGAAGTGTTTGGGAATGGGACAGATGATTTTTAATGCGCCACTTTTGATTCCGAGGCCTTCCTCATGTCCTTGCGCCACCAGAAGCGCAGCAAGGCCTTTTGCCCCCCCGGGTGCAGGCCGAGACCGAGAGGGCGCTTGACCTGATTGGAGTAACCGGCGAGTTTGGCTGCCGACCTTGCGGATGGATTTCGGGGAGTACCCGGAGCTTGAGGAACCACCGACCTTTGTGGGTGTGTTTCATGTTACAGCGTCCAAAAGGTGATGTTTAAAACCGACAAAAATACGAGAGGAATTGGTTGAAGCCCTGGGCGGGTTGCTTCCATGCCCAGGAAGAAGCCCCTCTCTTCAAGTACTCCACTTGTGGTCTTACCAACTCAGTGAAAAATGGTCTCCCCATGTTTCCCTAAACCAAACTCGAAATGTTGGCGTCCCTTCTAACCTATTTGAAAAGGGCGGTTCTCAGCAGGGAATGAGGGAACGACCCCGATACACCGTGCCCTATGGCTTCCTTAAAGGGAATCCCAGGTTCATTCCCAACACCCTGGTTCATTCCCGACTGAGCACCAGCAAGCTTCTTTGCCTCAAAGAATTGCAACTCCATTGGAAGGACCAAATTTTGCCGAATCCGGGCTGTTCCAAAAAGGGTAGGGGTGCTACAAATGGATACGCGTAAACACTTGCCCATGAAGAGCAGAGCTAGTGCTGCGCGAGACAGATTTGTTTGCCAATCCGCTGTTGTTGTCGTTAGTGTAACTATGTGACTATGAATTGCTCATGCAAAAAATTGTTTGCGGCTGCCATTCAAAATCGACCAGACATTGATGTGAAACTCATTGGCAAGGAGTGTTATACAAATTTCAAGTACGGGGCCCATCTGAATGAAGAGACCGCTAGCGCCCCCCTTTTTCTTTTTTCCAGCTTTCTCGCCATGCAAGAATGCACAGGGCATGTTGAACAGAGTGCTACCGGCATGTTGAGACAGAAACTGTCCATGTGTCACGTGGGTGGTGTCTTTGCTTGAGTTATGCTTCTGGCGAAAACAGGCTCTTTTGAAATTTGGAAAGCATGTCATGGAGACTCAGACCCGGCTTTGATGCAGTTTGATGGGAAATCCAAGAAGGAGGTCTTGGTTGATTACGTTCCTCTTGGAGTGATTCTTAATGGGGCAATAGCGGGAGCCTCCAAAAAAGGAAGCGATTCCTCGTCGCGCTTTGGAGGTGCTTCGAGGGCCGGGGCGAGGTGATGTGAGAGGCCGGATCGGGAATGATCACATCTTCACCTCGCTGCAAGATGCCTTTTGGGGAAGTCCCCGATCGCTCTGGTTCCATGATTGTTGGATTCAGGGTATTGGTTCTCTTCATTGTTGGTGGGGGCCAAAAAGCATTGTTCTTTTGCTACCATGCTAAGGTTTGGGAAGACCGTATTCCGGAAACCTCACGGTTGCATTTCACTTTATACCACCGCCATTTTATGCCGAGCTCACGGGCACATCGAGCTTACCCATGATGAAGGGCCTTTAGGGAGTTGGTAAGTTGCTTCAAATGCAGTGAGGGTAGGTAGCCAGAGATTGTTCCTTTTTTCCATGGTGGTTTGTTTGGTTGCATACTAATACTACGGGGATTGGGGTGTCCCAAGCTTGCCTTCGGTTGTTTCGAACATGAATATTACGCTTGGCGGTTTCAAATACCAAGATCCTTTGTTGGCTCTTTCAGCATCAACCTACACATGATATATACATATTTATATATATATATATATGTGGCGAGTTCAAAAGTGAGTCTCATTTGGGCTGGTTGATGTTTTAAAGGCAAACTGTGGGGAACGCTGTATAGCAAACTCAAGAGTAACATGAGCTTGACTATCAGGAAGGGTCCTTGCTTTGGGGCACCACTTGTTTCCAGTGGGTGACTGTTTTAAATTCAGATGCCCTTTTCGGGTTTTTTTTCAAGCGAAAGCCAAAGGACCCGATTTGTTGGGAATTCTCTATGAGTTCTTTGCTCCAATTGATTCTGGGCTTCTTTTTTTTTTTCCGGAGAGGTTTCATCACCTTTCGGGCTTGTCCCATGTTTGGCTTGTTATGCCGGCTTTTACTGTAGGCGTGGCTTCGCCTACGTATTTTTTGCTGTGCGGTGCACCTTTGTGGATGATGTGCCACAGCGGACACCTGATAAATGATGTTGATGGAACAATGGTAAATTTAATGCTTTTCGTAAATAATAGAATGCTTGTGTTAATGAACGGCAAGGATACTCAGGATATAGTTTTGACCCTAATTGAAGTTGAAATTCTAAATCAAGGTCGGAATTGTAGTATCCACTTTCTTGGTAGTTCAAATAATACATAGGATGATAGAAGTGAAAAGATGCGGTTGTTGCAAAGGACATGGAGTGATCCTTTGTGTTTTTGGGGTGGACACTTTTCGAGTTGTTGGGGCTGGACCATGCAATACGGGTACAATGATACATAAGCATACTCATTTCTTCATGCAATAACCTCAATGGCTTCAAGCGGTTTGCCGGCACTCTTCTCGCAGAATCTCTTTCAAGATCAGAACCAGCTGATACAACGGACAGGTCGAGAGACACGTGACTGCGCCACGCAGGTCCGTTTGAATGCTTTGGAAACTCAGGTAAAGTGGCATGTTCGCCTAACCAGAATTCCTTAAAATCGGATCCAACATCGGGCATCACTGTCCATTTTTGTTGCGGGAATCTCCCGGCATTGTTTTCTGGCCAAAGGGCGTCGGGCGTGTCGTATTTTGAGGGTTTTCCAGATGTGGTCTGTGGCCATTCCGTACAAGGTGTCGACCAGCGAGCCGTTGTTTGATCAATGATGTGGGCGAGCCGTTTGATCAATGATGTGGGTTGTCACGGTGCGTTGATCGAGGCGAGCAATGAGTTGCACCTAAACCGGCTTCTTCTTCCCCTTGAAAGGAGTTGATTTTGGAGATGAATGTCCCATGTGGCTGAAGGAATTGAGGCTGGAGGAGGGGCTGGTTTCGTTGGAATCGCCTGGTTCATTTAAGCTGGCTACACCCAACATCCCATGTCGCGACATACCGACTCTCCCGACTTCAACTCGTCGGCCAGTTGGAGCCTTGAAGAAACGACCTTGGCCGGGCGTGGACTTCCTTTGTGGGTTGGGGGTAGGGGCAAGATCTTCGAACAGAGCCGTTTGTGCCAGGTTTGAGATTCTAGGAACTTAGATTCAGCAACCTCCTTGTCTGGTCGTCTTGAACTAAAATCACAGGTGGGCCTGCCATGAACCCCCCCCGCAATTTAGCAAGAACCCCAGCGCACTAGTGGTGCCGAGATCTATATAGGCTTGCCTTGTGCCTATCCAGGAGCCGGGGTGGTTCCCCCTCCTCCCTGTTGACATAGTTGTTTCAGTCTGGAGACAGATTTTGGCTTAATCGTAGTTTAGAGAGATGTATGGCTACAGGGACGTGTCCATCAGCAGCGAACGAGTCCCAATTCTGGCTGGGAGCCCTTCCGAGAAATCCTTCGACCTTCCGGACCTTTCAGAGGGAGGCTTCGAGCGCTGCTTCTGGCTTCTGGAGAATCGCACCTTCAGGGATGCGGAGGCGTCGGACTTTCGCGAGGCGCTTGAGACGAGCGTCAAGAAGGTGAATCAGCAGTACCAGGCGCTGCTACTCTGCTGCGTTTCATCCCCCCTTACTCAAAATACCCGCTTTTTTCCAGGGTATTTTTGGGGAAACTGGTTTTCCATAGTAAATACCTCCGGTAGGGGGGTCCTTTGGCTCGTGCAATGGCCCTTCCCTTACATTTGCAAGACCCGGCATGGAGGATTGAGATGCCGGCTCAAGGCCCGAAGCCTCAAAAAAAGGCATCAACTCCGGGTCCGCTCAAGTAATTGCCCTATGAATGCAAGCAAACATCGTTTGGGGCCTCAGATAATATGGGTGCGGGTCAAAAATGGGTACCGCAAATGGAACCCCAGTGGATGGAAACAAGGACTAAAACCTGTGGTCCCCTGGTGGTTTAATTTTAACCCATACCCATATGTAATAATATATATATACAGACCATTAGGGGGAAGGTAATAAAGTAGATCCCTCGCCCCAAACATCAATTGTCCTTTTAATCCTCCATTTGGAGCATAAATGGATCAGACACTTTGATTTGTTTCTTCGCACTGTCATGGTTTTCTTTTCTGGTTGGCAAGTGCGACACAAACTACCGGCCCCACCAAGCATTCACATAGTATAGTTGGGAGGATGTAATTCCGGAAACCCAGTCACAGACAGACAAAGAGAGGCAGGCAAGCAGGCAGGGAGGCAAGCAGGGGTCGACACCCCTTCAAGAGCGTTGGATTGGTGCCCTTTCCCTTTTCCCCGTTTACATTGAGGAGGCGTGGGGGACATGTAATTTTCTGTGTTGGGCCAGCCGCTTGTTCTAAACTTTGTTGGCCCACGATTGTTTGAATCTGGTTTGTTAACACATTTTGCGCAACCCCCGGTGGTTTTCCTTTCAAGCATGCCTGACCAACTCTGAAAAGGCACACCCTCAAAATCACCCTCACGGACTAGCCCTTGTTTTTTGGAGGGCACCCCCTTGGCGTTGCTTCACAAAGTAAAGGCCCGCCCAATTTTCTCATTTGGGGAACGAAGAAAAAAAGCCGGTGGGTCAAACACGCCAAGTTTCCGCAAGCCAGGCCCTCCACGACTCTCCCAACGTTTTTCTCCCGTCCGAATTTCGACCCTGTTCCGAGGTTAGCGCAGCCTGGGCCGGCAGGCCTCTGCAAGGCTTGGAGGTTCAGCCGACAAGCGCGCGGCAGCTTCCTCAAGTTAGCGGAGCGCGCCAAGCGCACGCCCTTCAACCTGGCCGCGCCTTCCACAGAATCTGGAGGGTCTTACGTATTTCTGTTGGTGTTGGGGGGTTTGGCGGGTTTTTCAGCATGTGCAAAACACGGGTGGTTGTTTGTTTGCGTGGGAAGAGGAACCCTTGACTTGGGCATGATGAGGCTTCCGAGTCGTTGCGGCCAGCAGTGCCCTTTCTGACTGCTTCCGGCGCTGGCGAGAAGCTGCAGCAGTTGGCCGGCGCCACAAAGTTCGAAGGAACTCGGGTCGTTGGGTTATTCCTTGACTGCTATTGGGTTGGACCTTTAGACTTTATTTTTTGGGAAATCAAGGGGTTTTGCAGGGGGGTCAGCAGCAGCCAAGATTCGTTTGCTAGTTTCTGGGGTTCAAGGTCAGCCGGGGTTCCCCTTCAACCTCTTCGGTGGAATCGGTAAAACGATTTTCCAAAAACGTGCAGGAACGCGGCGGACGTTGTCGAGCTTCGCACGGAAGAGCTACAAGTTCGTGATGAAGCCGGAGGAGTGCATCGACTTCATGTGCGCGCTGGCGCGGAAGCTGCCCATCGACATCTTCAAGGGCGACGAGGCCTTCGCGGACATCCACAGCATCTACCTGGACTCCGAGGATTGGCAGCTGTACCACAAGAAGGCCTCCCAAACAGGGGATGGAGCAACGCTTCTGAGGTTGCGCTGGTATGGTTCCAGTGATCCAGATCACTTCTACGCCGAGACGAAGGTGTCCAAGAACATCTTCTCTCACCAGCCCAGCTGCAAAACACGCTCCCATTTCGAACGAAACTCCTTACCGGAGGTGTTGAAAGGCCAGCATTCTCTGAGAGGTGGAGACAAAGCTCGATTCATGGAGAGTTTTCAAGCCAGTGTGAGGCGACAAAACCTCAAGCCAGTGATGAGAACCGCCTCTCGCCGAATTTGCTTCCAAGCTCCTGACGACCCATCGCTGCGTGTTACCATTGACCTAGACTTCGAAGCTCTGTGCGAGGACAAGACCGCAAATTGGCATTTTCAAGAGAAGCCCCTTCCCCTCTCGATGTTTCACCGTGAAGCTGTGGCTTACACGTTAGCCATTGTGGAAATCAAGATACAGACTGAGGAAGACCCCAACCCGCCAATACCTGATTGGTTGCAGCAGCTCGTGAAGGACCACAATTTGTCAGAACTCGATATTTCCAAGTACCTGTATGCTGTTGCCGCTTTGTGCAAGAATCAAATCAAGTTTGTGCCAGAGTGGTTCCACGCGAGCATCTCGATTCCCATAGATCTGTACTCGGAAAGCGGAGAGCCGGTGGCAGTTCGCATTGACCCGCGGACGATCCTCAAGATCGAGAACCTCACGTTGAAGTGGTTCGCGATTTCCACGGTGCCCTTTGGATCAGTGATTGTTTCCAGCCGCCGGGTCTCGCAGACCCTGCACCTTATCTCCCTAGCGTTTTCGATGACATTTGTTTTGTACGCCACATATCTCTACTACCAACGCATACAGCAGCTGTCCAAAGGAATCGCCCTGGCCCCAGACAGAAGAGGCATTGGGTTTGCTGCGGTGTGGATGAGTGCGTTCGGCGCGGTGTACACCTTCCTGATAGACTTCGAGGAATAGACCTCCGGATTTTGCCAGCTTGCCTGGCAGCACCTACTGTCTCCCGATGCACAAAGCGCGTGCCAACAGCCACTGCTAGCAACCAAGCAAGGCAGGGTCCGCGCATGATGGTTGGGTGCCAGGCAAAGCTTTCGCTGTTCTGGAGGACTTTTGGCTTCATGCCTTTCGCGCCGGTGCGGAGTTGCGCGATTTCACTCCTAGCCGGGCCAAAGCGAAGGCGCTTCAATCCCCCCAGACACCAGGACGCCGGTGATGCATGCCTGTTTCACGTGGCTGAGCACAGCCTCAAAATGGCTTCTGGCGCCATACCCATTTTCCATGGGCTCAATTGTGATTCCCACGTCGCACAACGTTTGCGGCTGTGTCCCGTGCTTGCCTCGTGTGCTCCTGTGAAAAGCTGAACTTTCCCCTAGGCCAGCCCAGCAGTTTACTCCCTCATCTTCCAAATTCCAAACCCTGACCCACCCTTATCCCACCCTCAATCAACCCTAAACTCGCAAACTCACCACTCCCAAGCCAACCTGAACTAACCCTAAACTCAACTCTAGAGCCTGAAGCCGAGGCCCGCGCATCCCCAAACCATTTCTTGCCAGATGGAAATCACGTCACGTGGTGTCAACATAAAAGAACCTCGAAAGTGCAAACCCAAATCGATCACCCTGCAAGGCGGATGGCCAAAGGACGCGCCGCCTGATCCTGCCGGTTTCGCCTCTTTGAGAAAAGAAGTGCCGTAGGGGATGTAGCACATGCTGGTTGCGAATTGTGAGGCTTTGCAAATTGACATGGCCCAAAGCCGTCCCATTTCAGGCCAATCTCCTTTTTGGGGTGCCCCTTGATTTGCAGGGGTTGAAAGTGTCCAAGTCGTCTGGCACCCTTACTCGTGTGCGCCTGAATGTTCGTAGTTTCGTGACATAGCTTGCGGAATGTGGCGAGCGTCCAACTCTTTGGGGTCTTCGGGACACTTTGACTTGGTTTCCCTCCTAAAATGCTTCTGTTTGATCCGCCAAAAGGTCATGCTGTCCAATGGCCACCGACTAAAAACTATTTCGAATCAAGTTGAAAGGACCATTTTGGGAACATGCTGAAGTTGGGGGAGGGCATGGTGCCACTATCTCCCCGAAGTATCTAAGGCGGGGAAATAGCAATAGTCCCTTCAGATGTTCCCTCGGTGGAAAGAAAAGCATGTGCGGAGGGGTTATCCCACGTGATTATTTTGTTTTGCAGAGACCACAAATTGATGGAACGAACACTCGGGCGCCCCGTTACCTTAAATGCCCTGTACCACTGCCCTTTTAACTATGGTCTACCAGTCTACCACTGGTCATGTGGTCAGCGCGCCCCTTTTTCACACAGGCACTCATTTCATGGCCCAATTGGTCTTTTCTGTAAATCGGGGGCCCAAGAAATATGGTGAGTCCCGTTTACAATTCCCTTTGGACAACCCCCCGCGACCAGAAGGCCCTAACAATCGCCACACCCATTCCTGACTGCCGAACTGGGCAGGTTCCAATCCAAAACGCCGCCCACTTTGGAACCAAACTCGGTTTTTGTTTACCCTTCGGTCGTCAGGCATGGCCCAGCTGCCTGAAGCGCAGGCGAGCCATGGGAAGGTTTCGACCCAAGTTTTGAACCCCCAGTTGGGTCCAGCGGACAAATTTGAGCCTCCCCTTTCCGATCAAGACAAGACCAGCACGCGGCTATCACATGGATTGTTCCAAGACATCATTGTTGCATTTTGCCAAGGGATGTTAGGACTTTAACTTTTGGCCAACTACTGGGTTTTCCGTATTAAAACACTACAAGTTAGTCACTTTTAGCAGTGGTTTGCAGATTTCGCACATTGGCCATTCGCTGCCTGTGACCGCAGCTAGCTGCATCCGAGCGCGACAGGCCGCCGCGCAGCAAGCCGCTGGCTCAGCCGAGTGGAGTTTGGAAAAGGGTCGCAGAGTCGCAGGGCTTCAGGCTTGGTTTGTCAGGGCTCCTCAAAAGATACATTTTGCAACCATTTGAAACATGTTGTTTTTTCCACCAGAATAAAGGGAAACCACCATTTACAAGGCAATGTTCAGGTGTATATTGTAAGGATCCCTGTTTGGTACAAGCAAGTCTTTGCTTGTGCGAGTATGGTGCTTGACGACAACATGTGTAGTGAGGTTTGGTTTGGTTTTGCAAGTCTTTGCTTGTGTGAGTATAGTGCTTGCTTGACGACAACAACGTTGTGTTTCACATGTTGTTGTTCGGATCTTGGATTAGTATCCCAAGCAAACGCCGGAATCGTTGAATGCTGGATGCGCGACTCCCATTGGGATTCAATGTTTGCTCTGCTTGCGCAGCTCTGCCGGCACCGGTCTGCACTTTCCTTGCGCAGCTGCTCTTTCTTCTTTTTCGTAAAGCATTGGCGGTTGTCAAAGCAACCACGCCCTTTTCAAGACGAGTTGGACCTCGTTCACCACCTCGTTCACCACCTCGTTCACTACCTCGTTCGACTTGCCTTACAAATCAGGAGTTTGCGCCACCTTTGTTTCTGCCTAGCCTTGTCAGGAGAAATCAAGCCATTAGCTGTATTTTCTATCGCCGCACTTAAATCCAAGTGCACCAAATCTGACAAAACCTTTCATGTGGTTTCATTCTGCAAAGTGCATTCATGTTTCAAAGCAGAGTCCATGTAACCTGAAACAGTTGCTTAACAGACACGCGTCCTGCATTTGTTTACTTTACATGTTGATACGTGCGTCTCCATTGGGATTTCCAAATTGGTGCACTGACTTGTTTGACTTCCTGAACGCGCTGTGTCCCATGCAGATTCCTCCTTGGTTCCAAGATTGCACTGACTCTTAAGTTTGCGTGTAGTTCTTCGGGGGCAGACTCACGTTGCGTTGTGCAGATTACTCTGCTGTAGACTTGCGGCTGCCCAAAATTGAAAGAGAGTACATGGCGGCGAGGTTTCAGCGTGCGACCGCACTCATCTGCTTCGTCATGAACTGTTCTTGAGACTGGAGGTGAGTGCTTCCTACGTTCCTATGACTTGCCTCCAGTCTCCTTTCCGATTTTGTAGTCCACTGCTTAAGAATTCCAGTGCTTCCTAAAACTTGCTGCACTTTGCTTATATTCAATTTGCCTTTCTTTCCTTTCAGAACCAATCAAGAGTGATCCGCTCGCAGGCCAGGGCTCGCAAGGGATATGGCCATTCATGACTCGTCCTCTGAATCCTGTGTCTCGCGACGCGGTCCTGAGATAAGGGGCATGGCTTGCTGTTGCAGGGAACCGAGCGGAAATCAAGTGTGTTTTTTGGGGGGTTGGGGGGGTGTCCGTATGTTGGGAAGCCACATCTCAGAGCACCATGCCGAACACATGAGCATTTGCAACTGTCGGGTTTCGTCCGTGCAGCTTTGGCCCGGAGTTGGACACGGCACGCTTGTCGTTCAACAATGGGAGACAAGCTGAAACATGCTGGTGCATATGATCTTCATGAGCAACCGAGCCCCAAAATGCTGAGTCGAGTTTGAAGAGTACCGAAGGGGCAGCGGTGTTTGCATGCTCCCAGCGTTGTTTGATCAGAGTTGGCTAATTGATTCACAGTTCAACCGCGATCTCAAGGAATGTCGGCGAAGCCTACCATTCCCAATATGTTCGCTCACACCATCTCCCTCTCCCCAAGTTAACAAAAGTCGTGTTTCTCTTATTGTGGTTTGGTTAGTGATTGGAAGGTCAACAAAAAAAGCGGGCCAACTCTCTAAACCACCTCATGAATATTGTAAAATAACACATGGGTAAACATGTTGAACGGCATCCCTGTATGATTGACTTTGTATTACCCATTTGTAATATATATATATATGCACTTTCAACATTTAAAGCATCAACCTGAAACCATATGTGTTAATAAAGATGACCAACACTGGCACGACATGAATCAACTCTAACACATGTCAACCACATACTGTGTCAATACAGTTCACTGGGTTTAATCGATAGCACGCTTCAGTGTCAAGGTCATTTTATGTTTGGTGAACCTGGTTTAGCTTCAACGTATTATGATGAGCATGATTCACAACTTCAAAAGCTCTCAGACAATTATGATTGCATGGCGGTCCTTATAAGCGGACTTGAGACAGAGACAGGCACGCGCACACGTACACACGTACACACGTACACGTGACATACACATAGGCATGCACATGCACAGAGAGGGGCACGTGTACATACAAGACACACGCACACACTGACACCAAGACCACGCACCTAACTTACGTGCACATACCCGTCCGCATACACGCGGACAGATGCAGACCCGCAGGCAGACACAGACAGACACAGACAGACACAGCGGAGACCGGCACGCAGGTGTAACAGAAACGCAGCCACAGACAGGGACAGAGACAGAAACATAGACTCACGCACAAACAGAGACGGAGACACAACCACAGACTCGCAAACGCACACGTGCACGCACAAAGGCGGAGACACAAACGCAAACGCACACAGACTGAAACACCGGCTGAGACCCAGGCAGAGGCCCAGCGAGACACACGCACATGCAGCGATACAGGCTCGAACTTGCACTTGCACCTACACCAACACCTGCATTGACAGGGGATGGGCGGGGGAAGGAGGACAGGTAGCGGAGGAGGGGGAATCAGAATTCCAGGAATGCAGGAAATTCAAGAATCCAGAAGTCCAGGAATCCAGGAATCCAGAAACCCAGAAATAGAGCCGACGTATTTTGCCGTCCCAAGGGACATATATTATACACATACATCAGACTTAGAGAAACCAGAGAAAGCAAAATCAACACAGAACACGCCGCCCCCGATGCCAAAAGCATGGTCCATTCTGGAGGCATGGGGTCGGCGGATTCAATGATGTTCAGGAAGACTCATAGTGAGGGCTCGCCGCTGGAAGCTGCAACATGTTGGACTTTCTGTTGGTCCCAACACCTCCCCGGCGACTCCGGAGACTGACCGAACTTTTGGGGTGTTTTTTTTTTGCAGGGATCCGCCCCCCCTCAGAAGAGGCAGAAACGTTAGCTTTCCCTTTGGTTTTCCTTTAAAACCACAAAAGAAGGGGTACGGTCAAGAACAGACACAGCCCAGATGTTGCTTGGCTCCACGCATCTCGCCGGCCCAGGCCCAGCTTTGACGCGCGCTGGGAAACAAGAGCTCGCGACCGGATGGGAAGTGCCCTGCAGGGTGCACTTCTCCCTCAAACATGGGGCACCAAGACTCATCTAACCGTGGCCAACATGTGATGTTCAAACAGGCTGAAAAGGGAATTGTGGGCACCCCGGTTGTAGCCATGGTTGGGATGTTGTGGGAAAGAGGGCAGAGATCGAATCCCCAAGAAGAAGCCTGAGCCTGGGATCATGGGTCCAACCTTGGCTATAGCTGTGGGAAATTGGTAGGAGGGGGCCAGGGCCTTCCCTTTGTGACAGTGTATAGCGGCCGAATTTGGTGCCACGGAAATGGATATCTCCATGCTTGTTGCTTCGGTTTGCACTGACTCCATCTCCGGAATAGATAGCATGAGGGGTGCATTTGCCCCAGGTTCAGATCCTCTGGACCGCGTCTTTCAGGGTTCCCGGTGGCTGTTTGGGGATCGGCCTTTGAATTTGCAGGGTCCCGGCAGGGTTGCAAAGAATACATCCAAAACCCGCCTTCTCTAAATATGTGGGTATATGGGTGAATAATGGAAGAGGCCCAAGGGGTATGTGCTTTTTGAGGGTAACCTTTTCAGGTTGGTTTAAGGGAAGCTAGAATTCATCGTGCTGCATCTTGGCTCCCAGCTCGGCCATGTCAGCAGCCCAGGCCACCAGATGGTCAACATGAACCTTCGCAACTGAGTTGGCTACCGCCGCAAGTCAAACCGGGCGCGACAAGATTGACCAGATCCTTGGGCTCTAGAGCCAAACGCCAGGGGCTTGTAGACTAGCAGACACTCCACACCGGGAATTGGCGCGGAGATCCGCCCTCTTACTTCTTTGCCTGCTCTTCGGTAGACCAGCTTACCAGGTTTTGCTGGGGAGGTGTCAAAGGATAGACATATTGGGTCCGGGTCGATGGCCAGACGAACCAATCAATTTCCAATGAATCAAGCATCTGTTATCATTCGAAAACAGTAGCTTCGATATTCGATCATACTCCTGATGAGTGTAGTTGATCTATCGGGGTGTGACTTCAATTTCTCGACGCACGGGTCTTTCTGGGGCACCGTACGGCCCACCATTCCCAACGACGCTCGCCATGCCATGGCGGGCTCCGGAGGCGGGTTCTCGTCCGCTTGCTTTCAGCCAGTTCTCGATCTCGGGATGTTGGGGTTTGTGTTTTGTTGAGCTTTGTTTACCTGAAGGGAAGCCAAAAGAGAAAGCACCAGTGTTGAGGTCTGGCGATTTTGGCACATACCCATATGGACCCCTATAATTAGAATGGTCGGGTTCCTTTTTGCTTGCCTGAAAAAGCAACGAAAAGCGGGGTCTGTAACACGAAGGACATGCCCTAGCTTTGTATGCAGGGTGATAGCGTACCTGGCTCGAAGAAGCGATTTGTGTGCCGATGACTGCCTGTTGGAAAGCATGGAGGCCTAAAGTAGTACTGTAAAGACGCGTTGTTGCATGCCTTGTTGGACTCCGCAGAGCCAAAAGAGACTCCATGAAGTTAGATTCTTTGAGGCAGAGGCTAGTGCAGGAACACAGTACTTTGATGTTCATGTGTCCCCATTCCGGCAGACTGGCAGAACACACAGCAACATATTATGTTCCTGTTGTGTCACGTCGCTCATGGTATCCTGGACATTGGCCATTCATATGTATGTACGTTTTGCTGGGTGCCAAATTGGCCGTATGGTTTGATTTCCCCAAAAGAACGACGGTGTTGTTGTTGTTGTTGTTGTCCACATTGATTTTCTCAAAGCAAGCCAACAGGGGAATCTGTGTTTAAAAGAACATGATAGATCCCGGCTGTGGTGCCCTGCGTCACGTGCAGGCGAAGATGGCGTCTTTATTATATGCCTGGAGGCAAGCGGATTGCGCATCTTTGGCGAGTGGGGTATCAACAAATTGGAAGGACACTTCCAAAAGTGGTTGATGTCCTGGACATACATGTACAAATATATACATAATACACATAATATATGTATAGAACATTGTGGCTTGCATTGCTCTCTCCCAACCCTTACACAGAAGATGACACAAGTGGCACGAGGGGAACGGACATCTTGCAAACACTGGTTGATCTTCCGATCCCGGCCTAAGACATGAACTCCAAGACCGTTTCATGTGTTTTCCGCCCATGGCGGTAGGCAGGTAAGCCCAGCGTGATGAGGATGGCCAGTGCTCTCGCATGTGCGAGCTGCAAGTTGATAACAATAAGAGAGGACCACTTCGGAGAAGTCCTCCTAGCCTTCCAGCAAGGTAGTGGGGATGTGTTGGTGAGCTTTGCAGACTGGACACTTGAGCAATCTAGAGCTTGCTGGACGTGTCGGCATGCTCCCTGATGTTGGACCGGGGAAGGGGGCCCTTTTCGGTATCCCGTCAATAGGCACGAGGCGACAGGGTGAAAAACGGCTGTTGAGAGACAGACCATGACAGACCCTGTGACTGGCCCCGGATTGCAAAGGGCATGCCTCGTTGGCGCCTTGAGGGCTCCGAACTGGCACCTGTGTCTTTGGGATTAGGTAGGATGTCAAGCACCCCTTGGTAGTTTGGAGTGGGGGTTTTGAATGGCTTTGAGGGAAAGTGGGAAGCTTCCCAATACAGCCTCCTTTCCACCAATCCAAACGACTAGAAGGGAGCTGAGGATAGATGGCACATGCTGGTTCCAGTTCCATGCTTGAACATGCAACAGAGGTGATCCAGGATAGACTTGCCCAAAGCCGATCTGTTGGCCGTTTGACTCCGTTTGGGCCCAGGTGCCGGTCCTTTGGCCTTGAAGAGGGGGCCGGTTTGCTGTGTTCCTCTTCGTTTCTTGATTGTGTTGCTTCGACCTTTCACCTAACATGGAACCTTTCGGGTCCCGACGGGTCTCCGGGTTTCGGGAGTCCGTCCGGGGAGTCTGTTCAGGCCAGCGACCTCCTGTTGGAGCCCATGCCTGACACCCGGAGAGGCGATGTCTTTTTGACTGTTCAACATGATTCAAGGGGTTCGCCCCACACTGTCATTGTTGGTGAACGATCTTTTGAAAAGCCCAAAGGAGTTGTTGTTGAAGAAACGCTCTTCCTCTTACAAACGTGGCACGTGACAAGGGTTCCTTCCCAAGGGAGATTGATCTTTGCAGGTGCCTTCTGTCACTGGAGGAAGGCATCGCATGGTACGTGTTCTTCAAGTCAAAGAGGTCGCTGAAACAATGAGCATGTGGAACCAGGATTAAAGACGAGGTCGGCTCATTTCTCCGTGGCTGGAGATCTATCGGCAGATTTCTCGAAAGGAAAAGCGGACGATCATGCGTCTAGAAATATTGGTTATGAGTCATGAGCGCAACTGGTGTTCTTCCTTGTCCACGAGTTTCCCCAAGCTACTTCCCTACAGTTGCAAGCAGCCAGGTTTCCAAGGGCAGCCTGTCTAAGGTATGAGTGTCGGGACAAATTTGTCCCAATCGCCTATGGCAGATTTTAGTTCGGGTATGATGGAGTAACAGTGGCACTACTCTCCTTTCCTCAGGTGCGACACCTGGGAGCTACAGCAGGCCCGGTCCTTCAGCGGGCTGGACTGGACTTTCCTTTTGGCGCACTTTTGGGGTTGGTTCACAAGGAACTCAAGGGGGAATGTTTGAAAGGAAAACCAAGAGAGAAGCATCCATCATGTGGTTCAGTCCGAACTATGAGCAGGAGCGCATTCGATTTGGATTCTTTGTGATTCTTCAGATGGCTTTAGAAAGATGTCTACCTTTGAATTCTGGCCCCTTTCAACTTGCTGGCAGGCGGTTCAGTCAGCTGGATGGTGTTTCGTCCTTGCCTGTTGCTTGACTGGTCAAGGGGAAAGGGGTCCGCGCAGGATCAGACCCGTGCCGAGTATTCTAAATGCTTGAGGGTGCCTGTGCATTTCGACTTGTCGCGGACCTGAACCGTAAGGAGAAGGACTAGGATCCCTTCCCCCCTAGAAAGGTTCTCAAACCCCTGCTAAGAAGCCATTTGGCTCTGGGTCAAAATTAGACCAGAAAACTGCCGGTTGTTGTCCTTGGTTCCATTTACCAGGGATCCATTTTGAGTACCCATTTTTGCCCCACAGCCGTTTGAAGAAAGCTCTACAAGCCTTTCCTGGGTTGGCCTTTGGTTTCCTTCCTTCGCTGTTTCTGCGCCATGCCGCTCACTTGTATCCTTGAATTCGGCGGTTGCCTAGTTTCCTTTCGAGCTGCCCATTGGCATCCATGTTTCTTTGTGCATTTGGGTATGGGTCAAAATTGAACCACCAGGGGACCGCGGGTTTTGGTCCATGTTTCCATCTACCAGCATTCTGTTATGGGTACCCATTTTTGACCCACACCCATTCCCCACAGAAGTGTCAACAACAGGTGTGCCCTGCTTTCTGAACAAGTAAGCTTTGCCTCTTACTGCAACATGTTGAGTGGGTCGCCGATGCTGTGCGGGTTCCTTGTCACAAGCCTTCTGCAGGGTGTGGCTCCAGTTTTCAGGCAGTTTATTCGCGCGCGATGGGTCGACTCCGCAACCGGCGAGGATGTGCTGGCAGAGTCTGAGTTCGCCATATGGAAGGAGCACCAGAGGATGCGCTGAGGCAGCTTGTGGTCCATGAGAGATGCCTGGCAGCGAGCGGCAGGGTTGGGGATTTGATGGCGATGGTTCGAAGTTGTTGCAGGCGGCGTCGGGCGATCTGGCAACAGCTCTTAGGCTGGAAAGGCCTTTGGATCCAGATGCAGAGGTTTCCGGAAGGACACCCATGCGCGGGGCTGAGGGAGGCTTTGCAGCAGTGGTGCATTACTTGCTGGAGCGGTTCTGGTGCTGACGCAAACCGGGCGGGCAGCAGCGGTGGAGCTACGCGCCGGCAGAAGTGAAGTGCTGACCAGCGCTGACTGGCAACTTTGAGGAAGCAGCAGCTTGACGGCGCACTGCAGCGAGCCCAGCTTCGAGACAGTGATGTTTGCCCGGCCTGTTGCCGCGAAGTCGGTGATGGTTTTTGATGCGTGGGCCGAAGCTCTGGGGATATTGTGGCTTGGCTGCTGCGGTCTTGTCAGGGCCTGCTTCCTTCAATCTTGTGAGCGGAGCGCCCGTGAAGAGTAGTGCGCTGTGGCTGGGCCCGAAGGCTTGCGCACGGAGGCTTGCATGAACACACTGGTGGTATAAGGCATGCGGCAAGGATGCTTTTGGCTTGAGATGACGGACAGCTTGAGACCAGCATGGGCCAGTGTTTAGGCTTGCGAGCTGGGGCCTTGTCCTTGCATGCATGCTCGGGGAGAGCAAGAACGCTTGGGAAGCAGCTGCAGACGGGCAAGTGAAGCAGGGGGCATATGCTTAAGCTTGTCGGGGTAGAGCGTTGGCGCGTTGGATTGCTGGGAAGCAACCAGGTTTTCCGGGTGGCTGTCGTGACCCAGGACCCAGCCACTGCGGAAGTGCGGAGCATGGGGGTTTGTTGTCCGTGCGCAGTGTCTGTCTGCAGCAGGGCAGCCTGAGAAGATTGGGAACGCTTTGGCCCTGGTTTAGGAGAAGCCAACTTTGTGTTGTTGGCGTCAGCGAAAGTCTTGGAGGCTGTTGCGAAGTCCTCTGCTCGGTGAGCCAGGCAATGTCGGCGGCGTTCGGCAGTTTCAGTGAGCGCTTTGTCTAGGGCAGCCCCAGGCGGCGCCGTGCAGTGCTGACGCAGTCAGCGCAGAAGACTGCGTGCGGGGGTGGGTGGTGGCAGGATCTGTAGCGGCGGCTGTAGCCGCTTTGCGAAGTCTTGCAGTTTTCATGCATCGTCGGCGCGCAGCGCCTCAGGCAACTTGTCAAACAAGGCGCACGTAGCGCTGCCAGCTGCATTCGAGGGAATGGCTGCGCGGTTATTCGTGTTTGCGGTATTGTGTGCCGAGACTGCAAAGGGCCGGCGCTGATGGAATGGCACCCTTATATATACATGCAATTCAAAGATCGACAGGTATATACACATGCACATACGCATGGTGGCCACCCACCAGCTCCCAGCCGTTGCCCTGGCATTAGCAGTGCCAAGGGTGGAGTGTGGCAGGGCGTCGCACCTATGCCTACATGTATATAGACATATATAATATCTAATAGTGAGACCATGCACACATACATATAGATATAGTATAGTATGATATGTATGCATGTATCTAACAGTGACACCATCCACATATATATATATATATATATGTATAACTCCACTACAGACTGCCCAAAATCATGAAATAACTGAAGCCTCTGAAGGCCAACCCGCCTGCAATGCCCGGTGCAGGAGCTGGTTCCCTACGTGCAAGCGGTGTCCCTCCAGTGGAGCCGGGCATGTTTTATTCTTGGAGCTGCTTTGCCGAGTTGCCGTTGGAATGGGTCAGCGTGCCAAGCCTGTTTACTTTTTTAGTACAGGGAAACCAAGCGCCAAGCATGTTATAAGTCCCCGAATTCGGAGATTGTCGTTGCAGGAAATACCCAAAGCAAGCATTTATGTTTGGGGATGACCCTATTCTGGGCGGTTGTAAAGGAAACCGGCAGGACACCCGCAATCCAGCTGAGGGGCTTCCCTCCAATGTTGAGAAACCGGCGCGGGGAGCAACTGACTTTGAGTTGTAGGATGGTGTGTCGGGTTTTTTATAATGCGCTTGTTCTGGATTTTTTTGTTGACCAAAGTCCGTAAGGGCATGCTTCGCGAGGAGATGACACCACGATACTGTGGATGGACAAAATCCTTGACCAGTTGCCAGGTGGTTTATCCAACTAAGGGGTTCATCCGTTCAAACTGGTGCGCATCGGATGTTTTCCATCCACACTACCAGGTGCACCTAACTCAACCTGGGTATGTCTCAAAATTGCCCCAACAACAACGTGACGGTTTTCATCTTGTCTTTCCGTCAATCCAATCTTAAAATGGTATCCCAAAACAATCACAATCCCTCGTTCACAATGGACTTTGGGCGCTGGTTTTCTTTATCCATCTGGTTCACGACTACCTGACAACCTGAAGTCGCCACACAAATGAGATCACATACCCAAAATGAAGGGTTGTTTTTGGTAGGGCCGGAAGACTCCTCTGGTAGCCACTCATTTGCTTGAGACTCGTTCCGTCGCTCGTTTCGCCGTTCAGCAGGCACGACCACTTCTTGAAGCTTCCGAAGACGGAGCGTCAGGCACGGAAGTTGCCCACGGTGAGCAGCTCAAGCCTGGGTGCTAATTTGCCTCAAAAGGAAACTCAAAGGGATAGATATGGTTTCTTGGATTTTCCAAGACCCCTACTTAACACCCAGTAAGAATGCGATTTAAATTATCCAATCTTAACATCGGATGAATCTGGAGGACCGTACTCAGACGAGTCTAACATACTTTGCGTGCGTGTGTTGTTTGCGTACCAAAAGCGGAGCCACGTTTGCTTTGTATGCTGCTCCGGTTCAATCCGGAGTTACCATTGCAGCTATTGGTTGAATAATATTTCAAATTATTTGTTAGTTGCTCCTTTATGTGGTATGGGCGAGCGCCAAACATGATGATTTTTCTAGTTTGTGTCGTATGCTCCACATTGAGTACCATGATTCGGCGTAGTTCATGGCAGCCGATCCTTTCAGGTCTGCTTTTCACGGTCATGGGCTCTCTCAGTCTCGAAACTCAATATTGGCCATGACCAGGCGAGGGCTAGGCCCGACTTTTCCAACTAAAGCTGAGATGCTGAGGCAAGTGTTCAATTCAAAGAAAACAAGAGCAAGACAAAGAGTAACATGTATGCTTAGAATGATGGATGTCTCATGGTCACAATCTAGTGTCTTGATGCATGGAGATGCCCGCATGATGCTTTGTATGCCAGTGTTAGCTCTTACCTAGTATCATCCTTTACGTTTTCCTGCTCTCATTATGTCACTGTTATCAGACCATATTTCTCTTATTGCTCCACAGGGCCTCGACCGGAATATCGGCGCTTTGCTGAACCTTTCAAAGAATTGGTCGATGTGCTCCGACTTCGGCATGGTGATAGTGCTTGGATCAAATGGCTCCAAGTTCTTAGCATCTAAAATTCGGGGGGATTCGCAGTGGGGGATTCCCCAATCCCCTTTCTGTTTGGAAAATGCCGCCAAGAGTGTCAATACCTTTGGAACCAACTCAAAAAATCCCGATTGCTCAGGTTCCTGGTTTCCCTTCAATCAGGTCAAAACAGATCAAGAACACAATTCTTAGAAGAGTCTCCTTTTGAGGTACCGCTGCCTTTCGGGTTCCATTTGCTATTTAGGGGGCAAGTATTCTTTACCCTTTTCACCTTCTTGGTGGTCTATTGTATCTGTCTTACAATCTGGGAGCCTGCGAAACGGCTAGCTTCCGTTTGGTTTCGCACGGCCCAAAGGGGCGCGACCTCGCGACTGTCAGAGGGTCGGGAAAATCTTCGGGACATGGCCAAAAAACACCCGGAAATCAGCAACCGCAGCCTTTGGGACTGGCAGGAAGCCGATCTGCCAGGCCAAGGTAAAGATCCTGATGCAGCAGATCCTCAGCGGCGAGAGCGGCAACCCAGGCGGGCCACTTGGGTTTGGCCCAACGTTGGTTCTAGGGTTATCTCAGAGAGGAGATGACTTGATTCATGATCGATTTGCTGAGTGGATTTGCCCAATGTTTTAGGGGTTGCCGTTGGATTGAGGGAAGAAATAGGGAAGTTGCGAACAACAAGAGTGTGCTTCGCTTCAAACGAAAAAGACTCAGCTGCGTTTGTGCAGCTGTTGGCCTGCAACAACTTTCGGCAGGTTGCAACTTGAAGGGTATCCTGATCCCACGAACACCCCCTGCAAGGGCCACGACAATTACTTCAGGAAGAAAGTGTTGCGACTCTGTGAACCTATTTACAAACTTTATGTGCTTTGGCATGCATGGCGGATCGGATGATCGAATAGGAACTCTGAGCAACCCTGACACAGGCCCCATTTTGACATAGATTCTCCCTGATGCAAAAGGGACCCCCTTGAAGAGTCGTTGAGCTATTGAGTGGGTGGTTTGGATTGGTGGTTTGGAGATTTGAACCCGTGCTGAGACCAAATGGGGATACGGCTGGCATCCAAACCACACCGCGTGGGAGCAAGGTGACCAATTTTCGGCCAAGTCTTTGGGATGTCCAAGGCCTCTGCGAAAGACACCCGAGCCATCAACATCTTAGGGCTCAAGAAAGCGGAGCCCAAGCTGCTGAAACGATAAGTTTTGCCGATTACCCACCCGGAATACCATCCCCTCATGACTAGTTCGTCAATATGTTGAATGAATTGGCCACTCACAAGCAGTGGCAGCCTGAAGTACATTTCCCGTGACCCGTTGGGTGTCAATATTTTGCCATGGAGAAGAAAGGCTGGCGCTGATTTAAGCTGGTTTGGATTGGTTGGACCTGATCACCATAGAGACCATTGAGTCAATGAGTCAATGAGAACACGGCCCAAAGAAGGCCTGCCAGCACCCGGCTTGAATCTGCCAAAGGACTGTGCTGCTTGCTTGCAAAGACCGCAAAAAGTCCTCAAATTGGACCCTGGCTGGGGATGTGCCGCAGATCAGGTCATGGAACCATTGGAACCAACTTTTTCTTCGGGGTGCACCACCTTGTTCGGGTTCCATGTTTGTTTGTTTTTGTGTTTTGCAGGGGAGTATTGTTCAACATTGGGACGAGTTACTGTCGGCTTCCGAATGGTTTGGCTATACATGTCAACGCAAAAGAGGTTCGCTGGTGCTATAGCCCTATGATAGCCTATGAAAGTCGCTCAGGTGAAGGTGAGGAGGAGGCGGAGTCGCCTGGACAGATCAGGACCGTGGAAAGTGACAGGCTCCCCGGTGTTCTCCAACCGAAGCTATTCCTGTTCAAAACTTTTATGTAGTTTTGAACATCACCGTTTGGTTCCTTTTCAAAGTCAGTTTCCTTTGGATGCGGCGATGTTTTTTGTCCCCCCCCGCAAATCTAGGGACCCATTTTGCATGTTTGACCCCTAACTGATTATACCATGGGCTGGGGCCTTAGTCCCTCGCCGGTGGAACATACCTCGCCCCCTGGGCCGCACCAGCGGGTCCCGGCCATGGGCTTCTCAAGGATCAGCAAGCTCCCTGGCGCCATTGGGCGAACTCAAGCATTGATGGTCAAAATGCGTTTCGCGCCATCCGCGACGAGGGACATGCTACGAATAGCGGAACAAAGTGCCTATTAACTGCTGCAGGCCGCACGATTTCGTTCAGCAGCCATGGCATGCTCACCGTAAGACAAGCGCACTTCGAGTTATTGGGCCGCCAGACCACCACGGCAAGGTTTCTTCTGTGGGCGACTAAGTAGCGAATGCAGTATGTCCAATTCCACGAAAATGACATCCAAACATCTACACTCTGTAGAATTTGGTTGAACCGGAAGCCACCCAACAGTAGTAGCGTCGAGAGCTTGTTAGAATACAACTCCCTCAATGTGGAGCACACTGGCCCCGACTAAAGTCAAGCAGGTCCAGGGTCGGAATTGTGTCATCCAAGAGGCAAGTACTGACTTTTGTCGAAGATAGTTTCCGCTACTTCCCCATGTATCCCCCCGAACAAATACTTCAGTGTAGAAAGGGTACGTACCCCATTGTTTGCGTAGGGATAGTAGTTTGAGGGCCCCAAGTTCCCAAATTCCATCAAATTCTTACAATAGAATGGCTATAACCATGTTATTCTATGAAAAGATACGCAGATGTTGTTTTCAATAATTACATACAATGTTGGCTTCCTTTCCAACTCAATAATATATAAATGCTACCATATGACGTGTCTTCATCAACTAAAGTAGTGGGAACAATTAGATCTTAGAGTTTGACAGACTCCTGGTTTGCCTCGGAAGCCGAAGCCCTGGGTTGTCTCTTGCATGGTTCTGGCAGCACGCCGCAAAGAATTCAAGCAAACTAGAGCAGCACCCAGAAACCATGATGAGTTTTGCGATGGGGGATTTTTTTCACATATCCCCACATATGAACATATCATGGTTGGTCACTCCTCATATGCTTTCCAATGAACCCAACATTTGACAGCCAATTGGGACTGTATCAAACACCGGGATCCTTCGATGATCTCTACTACAACAACTTCCCCGTTTCTTATGTTGACCCAGCCAAGTGTAAAGGGAGTTTCCAACATCAGTTGGCTTTAGAGAAACTAGCAGGAAACCAACACAAGTCGGTCGAGGTTGGTTTTAAAGGGAATGAACATGACACTGTTTTCTGGGTTCTCCTTTTAGGGTATGCCAAATATGAAGCATCGTCTGGGCATATGGTTTCTGTGTGCTTTAGGCGGTCGTTTTGGTGAGGCCCCAATTGGGAGAACCACCCTAAAGAACCCGAACCATCGCTCGCAGGATGGAGGAGGCCCTCAGTCCGCAGCGGGCCACCCAGAGGGAGTTTTCTCTAAATGGGGGGGTGATGTTTAGAGGGGAAATATAGGGAACGCTCATCAGAACCTGGGTTGAAGGCTGGGGAGCGTCCTAACCATGTTTTTGCTTCCTTACATCATTGTTGGGCTCCTTTGCTACCAGATGCTTAGATGTTGATTCTGGGATGGCCTTGGGGTTCCGAAACACGCCGTTCTGTTTTGCTACCACTGCAAGGCTTGGGGAAGTCTAGGATCGGCGAACCATGAAGCACCGTGAACGGGAGTTTGCGACCTCCATTTAGGTTCCTTGAAGTGCCCGAAGGGGTGACCGAAAGCCATTGACTCACCCCGAAGACCAGGAGGTGTTCAACCAAAGGCGCCAAAGTTGGGAGATTTGCAAGGTGGTGAAGGCTATGTCACATGTTTGGTGTGGGGGCTGATTTGTTGATTTGTTGGGGCAAATGAAAGGGTCGCAAGATCAAGCTTCCTTTTTTTGGCACAGGGGTTTCTCTTACTCATTCCTTGTGCGTTGGGCAGACCGTTTGCCACAGCATGGCTGTTTGAAGCTTGGAACGCCTTCCCGAACAGAAACAAGACACGCCCACTCCAAAGTGTCAAGTGGAAACGCGATTTGAGTCGGCAAGTGACAGGGGTGTAGTTTGCCCTGCCCTTGCCCTTTAGTTATTTTGTCACTGACCTGCCGTGGCAAGGCTGACACCCTTAGCGCAAACCACTTCCCACGAAACTATTTGCTAGGCCGGCGGGGTCTGAACATGGTCGAATGCCATAGGTTGCTTGAGGAATATGGGTGCGTCTTTGTTTGAGGGTACCCCTTGTTAGTTGGCTTAAAAGAGAAAACCAAAAGGAAACCAACATTTGTTGTGTTCCCCTAAAACAAAACACACCCAGAATATGTAGGAACGAGTGATGTGAATTGATTGAATGTTAACATTCAGGGGACGCGCAGCCAGTTCGAATACACCGGTTCCAGCTTGCACCAAAGGACAATCATGTGTGGAACCCATTGGTTTCAAATGTAGGCTCTCCCAAAACAAGCGTTGTGGAGAGAGCAGAGTGAAGACATTGATATTTGATGCTGTTTCCACTGCGGGCAGAAATCGGCTTGTTTGAATGGTGTTCTCTGAACGGCCCGCATGCAGTACTGGGTAAATGTGTATGTGTTGCAAAGTGTAGGTAACACGTTGCCTGTTCACACATGATGCAGAATTATAATCTGGGTAGGGGAAGGCTAGTAAAGCACAGTGCGAACCAGAACTACGCAGAGGTGCCGACTCTCTGTTGATCTTTTTTGCTGGGTTTTGGGTTGACTTCTTCAGTACCAGGTTTTGATTCTGACTCATCTAGTGGCTTGTCTAGATGTATGTGTATGCTGCGTTGCCACGCTCGGGTCAAACACTGCTGGGGGTTTGGGGCACGGTCGAGGAAAACGGCACTTTTGGGACGGCTGGCAACATGTTACACGTGTGCTTTCCACTAAGATCATGATGATAGACAACATGTAAATCCTAGGTTGAGGGCTGAATATTGACCAAGACCATGCAAATAAAAGTTCAGCACTCTACCTATGAAATCCGCAAGTCAAAGGGCCCTTGCTTCCTTTTTGTTGATTCGCAATAAAGAGATCGACCAAGACGCACCCCATCGGGGAAGACTAAGGTAGACCAAAGCTTGGAACTGTGTCTTGGGGGCGTGGAAGGAGCAGTTTTACTGTGGGTGGGCAAAATTGGGATGGGTGAAGCCCTATAAATACTACGAAAGCACCTAGTGGTGCAGGATTTGGTCCATCCAAAGTAGGCTTGATGCTGTCACGGACCAATCCAGAAAGAGTCCGACCCCCATTTAGGAGGTTTTTGCTCAGTGCCGTCCAGAGCTGTCGAATGCTTCGCCCAGTCGCTTTTGGGCGCACCTTCGAGCCAAGTGCACGGGGAAGGGGACGGCGAGCATGAGGGACCTGGACTCCTAGTTTGGGTCAAAACACCAGTTGGGGTTGGTAGGGCCGGGAATGGCCCCCGCGCCTTTGGGAGCAACCTGGTGTCAAGAGTCCCGAATCGCTGTCATTCTCCGTTGGTGTTTGTGTGTCAAATTAGGATTCGGACGCCAAAATGGTGGTTTTCCGGTTGATGTCCCCCTTAAACCAAGGGAAAGGGTTTCCTGAAGACACACACACACACCACGATCTATCATGGTTTGGACTTTGGAGTGGTTGTCGTCTCAGGTATCCTCGCCGATCGGACCAGTTAGCTTAGATTGATTCGGACCAACACAAACACACCAAGTGCCAGAAGGAACGACGGAATCTCTCAGCAAGTTTGAGTCCAGGTCTGCTGTTTCCAAGCATGTGTGGGTTGCTATCCCTTGAGTCTATTTGCTTAGACCCAGGCATCCAGTGGACCTCCTTTGCCCGTGCCAACAAACGGGTGCCCTTGTTTTCTCATTCCACGGGGGGTCTGGGCAGGAGCTATTTGGACCCTTTGGGGGCTCGTTTGTTACAGACCTTTGGCTCGAGAACTGGCGCTGGGATAGGCGTAGTGAGGAACATAGCTCTCAGCCGTGCAATGCGCCAGGTCTCCAACAGGGACCCCTTGCAACAGGTTCTCGCTTTGGTTTCCCTTGAGACCTTCCACAACAAGGGTTAGCGATCTTTAATCCACCACCGAAAAAGGGCACGCCTCCAAAAAGCTGCCAGCCATGTGCAAGTCTACCTGACATCGGAATGTTGCGCCTCTGAATAGAGTCAGCCCATCTCAGGCACTGGGTGTTTGTCTGTTGGGATCTCTTGTGCGAGCCAACCCAATGCAAGCTAAGGGGACATTCCTAGCTAGACATAGCAGTTTCTGACCATGTGCGAGAAATCCCCGTCTCAGTCGTGTCCACCAAAGCATGCGCAGATTAAAATTCACACCTACAGCGAATCTTGAGGTTTACCTCCGGCTTTTGAGGAAAGTTATACCATGCGTCCATCTCTTGACATGCTCATTCTCTGGGCGCTCCATGAATCCTGCGGCTTCGCCGTACGACGCGCCTGTGCCGGGGGTTTCCCCCGCGCACAGATGCGCGTTCCCGGTGACCCCGCGCCTGGCGCGCCCGCGGCTTTTCGGGGCTCCCGGGTGGAAAGCGTCTGGAGTGGGGCTGCTGTGCGCAGGCCCGGGGCGGTTTGGTTCTGACGTGTGTATTTGGGGGACCCCAGAAGAGCGGTTGTCCTGTAAGCTTCCTTCAAGCCAAACAGCACAGGGTACCCTCTTGTCAACAAGAACGCCAGCCCACTTGTGTTCAGTCACTACGGGTGCCACCAACAAATGCTCAAAAGTGTGTCTTTCTGCGAGAACTGTGGGGTAGGTGGCCATGGATGGCAGTTGCTTAGTTATCATTCTCACCAGAGATCTCTGGCTTCACATCAAGGAGGCCCAGGATGCGCTTGAGCCCAGGATGCGCGCCGCGGCGCTCGCGCTTGCCGCGGCTTGCATGCCGGTCGAGCGGAGCTGAGCCTTTGCTGGTCTTTTGGGACTTTGACAACAAGGCGGGAGGGGTGTTATGGGTGCTGTTCTAGGGGTACCTTCCATTCCCATTCTTTCCAGGGATCCTTCTTTTCAGGAAACCATAAAAACAAAAACAACAAAAAAAACAGGGGAACCAGCCGGGTTTGGAAAGAACGATGGTTGAAAAGAATGGGGAATCAACCATTAGAGTTGTCTTGAGCTTCCTCTTGGGCCTGTTGTGAAGAAACACCAAAAGACCACCACCCATTTTGTGCGATCCACTATGTTTTAGGCATCGCGTCTATCAATAAATGACCCCTCTTCCTTAACCGGACTGGGGGTGTGGGATGCGCCGTTATTCCATACTAGTTGTGGACATAGTCACTGCCAATTTGTGGCAAAGTCACTACCAATTTTGGGCAGAGCTACCACGAATTTTGGGCAGAGTCACTAATTACCAATTTTGGGCAGAGCCACTACCATGTTTTACAGCAAAGTGGTGGCGGAGCTGACAAGTTTGTTTGAACACAGGGGTCGAACATCACGCCGTGTCACTTCTCATATGGCCCAACTGCGCCTTTTGTGAGAGAAGCCGGCTTAGAGTGGCTATCAACTTTCTGAAAATGAATGTGAAAATGTGCGTCAAAACCCATTTGTATAAAGTCTTGCAATTCGCAACGGTGCAGCTTCATTTGGCACAAGCTCAAACCGACCGCAGTAGCAAATCATTCAGGATTCTTTGTCACAGCAGGAGAGACCATCCAGTACCCACGGGCTTTTTGCGCAACCTGAGACCCATTCCCCGCAGCCCTTGGCCGGAAATCGTCAGGTCCCTCAGACGCAGCTGGAGACAGCTGTAGGTTCCCTGCAGAATTTGTTCCCTGACCGCCAGCTGACCCTGCACATGTACGCCAGCCCCACGGCAGGCGTTTTTGGATCTGGTTTTTTTGTCCATCCGAGAATAAGACGGGTGCAGGATGAAGGCCTGGGGAGTTGTTCTAAGGTTTTCGGACTGATAAGTTTTGAGTATGGCAACCCAGAAAGTGCTTATTCTTGTACCACCCGCTCACCTCATAATCCCTTCCTCTAATAATAACCCCGCCCCTTCCCAGGGGCCCCTAATAAAGAACATGTTCCCCCGAAAACAAAACCACTTTTATGATTTGGGGGCCCAAGTTCCGGTCTGTCCATTGGGTCCTCTGCGGCGTTCGCCAATAATTGAGGTCCGTTTCCGGGCCCAACAATTGTTCAAAACGTTGAATTCTGAGTAAGGAGCTTAAGCAACAAAACTCAGTGACATGTGTTTGGATTTGTGTATTGGCTTAAAGTAAACGTTTTGCTGTTTCTGAAAGGCCCCCTAATTCGAATGGAGTTGGGGACGGTCGCCGAAATCCCTGATTTAGTATTGAGCATTGGCTGGTTTACACTTAGAGTTTGCGGACCCGACATTCCTTAGGATTCTGGAAAAGTATTGTTCAAAGAACCTAGATTAGCACAAAAAAAAAAACATATTCCCGTTTGGGAGGTGTAGGCATATGAGCAAACAGTCAATATTGACCGCCATCATTTGCAAAGGGGATGGCACAGGGCATGGCTTACTCATGAAGTTCCCATGTCAAAGGGGTGCCATGAAGTGGCTTCAAAGTGGCTCATATCCTATGCGGTTGAAACAGGGGACATATTTCAGGATCCCATGTATCTCATCAGCTGACGCTTTGTTTGCCTGTAGAGGCTTGGCCCATGGCAGCTTGAGTTCTGGGTATCTTGTGAGTTAATTTCATGAGAAGTGTTGGGGGGTTCTGCTGGTTACTCTCCGAGCTTTGCCCTTTGCCCACATTCAAACAGACCCAGACCCAAGACGGACCCTTGAGGTTTCCATGTTTAAGCCCCCAAGGGGATTACCTTTGCCAGGTCCCTTGCACAGTAGCTGCATGGACTAAACTCGCTGTTGTCCATGTCAGGTCCCCAGTGATCATTTTGTATGCCACCAGCACGCTGACCCATGAGGCTACAAAACGCTGTGCTTCAACAACTTTGCGCTCCTGCGAAGCGGGCAGTGCATCGATGTGCGTGCCTCCCTCGAGGATGTGGGAGGGGTCATATGGGGTCATCAGGATCTGGCAAGTCCACCCATCCAAGCGGAAGTTCTATTGAACATTCGAAACTGCGCAGGTGAAGACGAGGGTAAGCAACTATATGCCCGATTCTCCAGAGGGGGGCTAGTGGAAACCCCTCCCCGGCTGACCACTATGCATACCCCTGGGTGCTATGGAGACCCCGACCCCGCCCTTGGAACCCAGTGGCCCAAAATCCCTAGGTCTCCCAGTAGTGCCCTTTTACCCTTTGGGGGAGGGTTCCCCTACAAAAATAGACAGAAACAAGTTGGTCCCCTTATTCCAAGCTCTCTATTGGACCTAAAATCAATGGGGACCCTTCGGGCAGCGAATCAGAGGACTTCTCCGAGCGCTTCCCGCACGGCGCGCGGCTCCCGCTGGCGTCCAACTGCTCCCTGCTGGTGGCCCCAGGCCTTCCGCAGGCCGCGGACTGCTGGCGCCTCGGAAGTCCGCTGCTCCATTTGAATCCAAGGGGCCCAAAACCTACTTGAAGCTTTCGTCCATTTGCTTGATTTTTTATTTATTTTCCCCCTGTTAGTTTTCAAGGGAAGCTATCACTACTGGAAATATAATATTTTTTTTATTTTTCGAGGGGTCTGAAGCAAATGGAAGCTTCTGGATTAAGTTTCAGTGGGTTCCAGTGGGTTTCATGGAGTTTTTTTCGACTCAAATTGCAAACAAACACATGCTGCGCTCTATTGACATGTTGGAATTGAATTTAGTTTCAGACTGGACGCAGACATGACGATGTTGCAAGCACGGCGTTGCATGGGGCTTTGGAGTTGCCAGCAGCTTGCTGGCTGCGTTCCATGGGCAACTTGACGCCTGAAAAAACAAGCCCACATCAATACTAGCAGCATTCCATGCGGGGGAAATGACGGGTGGCTTTCCATGGGAGGTACTGCGGTGACTTGTGCGGTTGTCTACCTCCAAGCAGTTGTATGAGTGTGTGTGTGTGTGTGTCAGTCTCATGCGGGTCTATGCATGGTACATCCAACAAATGTTGACACAGTGCGACCCATCGGGTTTGCCAAAAGTTTGCGCTGACTTGTTTGACGCACTGAAAGTGCTGTGTCCCATGCGGTTTTGCTTGTGAAGGCTGTGATGCACTGACTTGCGCGACGGAGTGTGCGCATGCTGTTTTTGTTTGAAACGTGTTCCCGTTGCTTCTTGCGCTTACATGCGGGGGGCAATCGAGAGGCCGGACTTGGGCATGAGTGTGTCGGATTCCGGTACTTGAGCTGTTCAGCACAGCAGACAGCATTGCAAAACAATGGCTAAGCACGGTTACCCGAAGCGAACAAACTAGAGATGAATCGAGTTTTACATCTTCTGGAATTTTCAGCCGGTTGCAGCCATTGCATCTCGCATGCTTTATATGGAAATTTGCCGAGCCCGTGTGGACACGAGATCTGAATATTCATATATACAGTAGCAGCAGATTGACTCTTACCTTGCAGCTAGCATGATTTTCAGGCATTGAAGTTTCAACAATCCCATATTGAGGAGGAACTCATAGAAGCAAGCGCTTGATGCGCTTGAGTGACTCGGCTGGCTCCTGCTTGCCGGCCTGCAGAAAACAGCCCTGGAGCATAGCTTCCAGCAGCGCCGGAGCTAGAAGCTGGCTGCAAGTTTGGCGCATGGCCAGCACGCACTTTGCATTCCCCAACACAAACCTGTTCGTCGTCGCCGCATCGCTGCAGCACGGTAGATCCGGACCGGGCATTCTTGACACCCGTAGCAATCGTCACAGTGACCAGGCCAGCCTGACCTGACGAGCGGCGTGCAAAACCTCCGTGTGCGTGTTTAGTCGTGTCATATCAGCCTCTGCGTAAGCAAAAACTCCAAGCGCGCAAGGTGGCGTAAGCTGGTGGCATAAGCAAAAATACAACGTAGCAATTCATGACACGTTTCGGACATGGCTCAGATGACCAGCTGGCGAGGCCAAGACCTGCACTAGGCAAGGGTAGGTGAGTGGGGACTCGATGTCCAGTGCTGCAACACTGTATCGAAAGGACAACGGGGGCAGGGCTCAAATGTTCCCAAGACTAAGACCATAGTAAACATGCGTCGCGTAGCGTGTGCGGTGGGGGCGTAACCGCAAAAAACGCAGCCGGCTCGTCGAGCTTCAACATGCCATGTCGACCGCTTGCGCAAAAGAATCCTCCATCAACATGGAATACAACAACGTCTTGCCCGAGCAAGCTGATTCGTCCGGTCCTGTGTTGCATGAGAGGCTTTGGTCGCAAGTCTTTGAGCCCGGCCTGCGCTGCAGCCCTGATGCTTAGCACATCCTTTCCGCCGCCCAGGAAACAGTGTTGAGCTGTACGGCATGTTCCCAAGCTCTCCAGTTCTTCCCGGGCAAAATGACAGTCTCTCCGACAATGGTTGCCCTCCTCACCTACAGGAGGAACCTTTGAAGAAATGCCCCCAGAGAAGGTTGTTTTTGAGAGAAGCCAAAGGTAAGGCAACCATTTTGGGGTCCCTGTTTGAGACATCCCCATATTGTCTCTTGAACGCACATCGCTTGCTGCACATCGCGTGTTGCGATGTGCCCAAGGCTGGTGCGAGACGCAATGCGCGCCGTTGCGCCCATCAGTGAACAGCAGCCGAAGGGCATGGTTTGCATCATATCTGACGACTCAGACTTCAGGCGACTGTTTGTTGCGATTGAAGCACATGCCAACATATGCCAAACCATGCCACACCCACATCACCTCCCACAACTTCCAACAACATAACTATCCAACAGCTAAGGTCGATTTGTTTTAAACAAAAAAACGGTGGTGCCTTTCGGGTTGGCAACCACAGGGAAGCCCTCAACAATTCCCGCTTTCCAGAGTCGCCTGAGAAGCAAACCACAACTTTTAGTTTGCGGCTCGATTCGCAAAATCTGCTTGGACAGGCTAAATCAAATAGAGGTTCCTGCTTGTGGGAAAGCGTTTGCTCCCACTTTTTTTTAGAAAAGGTACTCATACCCAAATTGCAATGAGGTCCTTTTGACGGTCCTTTCATGCCGCATCCCAAAGGCCATCCTAAGGACCACTCTTGGGCAAATCATGTCTATTTCAGGTCTCCGAAGGTCGCTTAGGGAGGGGAAGGTCCCTTAGGGTGGGGAATTGCATTGGTAACTTCTCCAGACTTGTGCTCGTGATGCTTTGTGACAATCTCGTTTGCAAAACCAGCCACCGGAAAGCAGGAAATTCAGCCAACATGTGACCACGCTGTCTAATTGTAGATTTTCCATTTGGTCTTATTTTTGGACTATTTGCACTTCATTTGACGGCAGCCGATTTCAAGCACCGGATCAGTTTGACCTGGGATTCAAAAGGGCCGCCAACAGAAAACTGGGCATGTCCGGGGACCTCATTTTTGAGAAACACCCTGGACAAAGGGCGCTCTTGAGGGCATTGGCACTGAGGGGCCAAGTCACGAGGTGTTCGAGCCATCGCACTCCATGTAGGTTTGGCACCCCGTTTGGCCTTCTTTTTCTTTTTCTTTTTCGGGCAGGCAGGCCATGAAGGAGATCCGGCAGAGCGGGTGGCAGGTGGCGGTGCTGTGCCACAGTCAAAGCTGGACCCTGCGGAAGCGAGCGGATCTGTGGCGCCTCTGAGAGGGCTGGGGCGCGGCCTGGGGTGATCCACAGCCCATGGAAAGGCTTCATGTTTGTTGAGGCTGCGCTGATTGGGCGTGCTTTCAACAGCAGCCAAGAAGAAGCCAATCGTTTTTGGCCCCGGCCCCTAACTGGATTTGGTGCATGCCATGGAACTCGCAGAGCTTTTTTGTGGGGGTTGAGGGTCCCCAGCCCGCTTTGTGCAGGTTCGGCATACTTGCTTCTACAAAAACAGCCAGACCACGAGTTTTTAGGGGCACTCGCGGATTTCATTGGTTCCATTTCTTTTGGTGGTGACCGTAGTCCCATTAAGTTCTTGTTCTGCAAGACTACACAAATGAAGTGGAAGCCTTTACCCACCGAGGCAAGGGGATGTTGGAGGATGAGTTCAATAAAAAAAACCCTTTGTAAGGATTGTTTAAGGCAAGAACTCAATTACACCAGCAATCCTTTTCGTTTGGAAAGAGATAACTCTTGTACAGATCTTGTATGCTTGCAGGAGGGGTCGAGGCGTAGTGGTGCTTTGTTGACCGCTTTTCTACATATATGGTAAGTTATGACACTCAGGCTCATTGTCTTAATGAATCAGAGAGACCATTGTGGAGCTGTGAAGCTATTGCTCGCAGCCGGCTGCTAGACTTGCAAGCTACGAAGCTGCACGCATTCGAGGGGGCAAGGATGTTCCCGCATCGGCAAGGCTTGAACAGGTGTCACTGAAACGTCAGACACAAAGGCGTCTGCTTGAACGATGTACACTTATAGAGATATTATATTATGCATGCCTGGACAGAGAGAGAGAGAGAGAGAGAGATTCTGAGAGAAAAGCGAGACTGGTACATACGGGAAGGGTGTGGCGGTTTGCCTCAGCTGACGGGGCAAATTACTACATGCCACTGCGTGTCCCAACGCATGCCAATCTGTTCAGACCTTCTAGTCATTTCGTTATGCCCTGTTCCCACATGCGCGTGAAAAGCAAGGGAATTGCATGGAGGTTCTTGTGCCCCTTGTCAGGCCACATTGCACTTTGCTTCCTTGCTTCCATCCTTCCAGAACGGATTTCAGGACTAGGGTGCCATTTTTGGTATCCTTTCTTTCAGCTTGGTGCTGAGCTACGGGCTGCACCGCTGCCCCGTTGCCTGATTCACTGAGGGTTTATGAGGGTTGTTGAACCCTTTTGCGACCCCCACCTTGCTAAGGAGGTCAAGCATGGTTGCACTTTTCAACCATGGTCGCCGCTTTCTTTTTGGACGTTTACTCGCGCTGCACCCGAACCTCTTTCCAGCTGGGCTCCTTCGTCAATGTTGGACACTTGCAATTATGACCCTCCTTTTTTCAAATAGACAGCATGATTGCACGTTTCAAAATTGGTTGCCACCCTTCTTTTTGGCTGAGTCACCTCCTTTTGGTTTGAAAGGGAAAACAAAGGGAGCCACCTATTGCGCGGCTTGTTTGCGACCCAGACCTCCAATGGTGCCTATGTCCCGTTTTGAAGGGAGTTTCCCCTTAACCAAAACCAAGCGCCCCAACAAAACACCGACCAACCGCCATCCCTTTTTGTTGGCCCAACACGTCGAACACACCGGACCCCTTTTTTTTCTCGCGGAAGTTGCATTCCCCGGCGCCCAAAAAAAAAATCCGACTTCAGCCGGCATCAGAAAATCCGGGGCCACGCGACCGAGGCTGGACTGGGCCGCCTTCTGCGCCGCGGCGAAGTCGGCGTCCGCCGACCCAGCGAAAAGCTCCTCGCTGAGCGCGGCCTTCGGGGCGCCAGAGGCGCTGCGGCGCATGGACCTGGCGGCCCACGCGGCGGCCACGCGGAACCTGCGCCGGGGATCCCAAAGCGACTGAAGCGAAGGCCCGGGCCGGTGGGTACCTATGCCCCCTTCTTCCCCCCCAAAATAGGAGATTTGCTTAAACAGAAGGTGATGTTTGTTTTGTTCAGAAGGGCAGTTTGAGGGTACCCCTTGGCGAAAAGGGAGAAAGGGGACACCGAAGCCTGTTTTGAGCTCCAAGTCCGTGCTTCGAGACGCCGGATGGACCCCACCGTTACCAAATGTGCACCAAAGACAGGTTGCCCCTTTTCCCATAGCCGCTTCACAAGGCTTGGGTGGGGTGAGGCAGGGGGACGGGGGGGGCCCTCAATGTCGTTTTGCCTTCCCCCCGACCTGAAAAGGGCCCCTCAATGAATAAGCCCACCATCTTCCGGAACCCACCGAGGGTACGGAATTTTGACCCATGGCCATGTCGTTTCAGGTCGTGTGCCCTTGCCGAGGCTTGAGCCGTGAGAGCGCCAAGTTTCTGCACGAGCGCAAGAGACGGCTGAAAGGAAAGGGAGATGCGCTCCGCGTGTGGCACACTTGACTCCCTGAATATGTATGGCAAGTTAAGGGGCCATAAACATTCAGAAAGAAGGAGCTTCCGTAGGGAAAAGCTCAACATCGCGAGGACTAGACATGAGTGTGAGTGAATTGGTCTCTTCCGCAAGCCGTGTGCCCTTTCACTTCAAAGCTTCCCCTAAAACAGGGGCGTCCTCGAAACAAGGACGCCCCTATGGGTTTGCTCAAAATACCCGAGAAATCGTTTATTTCCTTTTGGTTCCCTTGTAAAAACTGTCCAAAAGGGGGTCACGAACTCCCACAGATGTTTCCTTTGCCAATCTCTTGACCCTGGGGTTCGGGGGCTTTGAAAAGAAAGGCCTTTAGGAAGCGGCCGTGAAATGTGGGGAACGTCCTTTGTTTGCAAGCTGGACGCTTTTAATTGGGTTGACCGTTTTGTGTTGGCCGCATTAGTAGCCAAATGGCTTTGCAGTGCTTGTGGCTGAAACGTACGCTTTCCAAAGCCTCGCGAAAACCATGTAGACATGTTGAAGCTGTTCAATGCTCAAGGTTTTCAACTTTGTGGGATTTCTAGAGACATTGATCATGGGTGTAGCAATGGGATATCGACAAGGGCAAATCGTGAAAATACCGTGAAATTGGCGTGAACGCCCTTTTTTTGCAGTGAAAGACCGTAAAACGCCGTGACATTTGGCAGGCGAAAAACCACTCACATTCGTCCTGACTGGCGTTGTTTGCTGCTGGGTTTGAAAAGGTCCTGCTGAATGGATGTTTCGGGAAGACCACGATTGTTCCTTGATGATGCAGAAATGTGCTGCTTCAACGTTGAGGCCTTCGCAAGTCTAGCTTCGTTTGGAAAAGGCTTGTTGCTGACAATGTAAAGTTGGAATTCCACCCAGGCCCCCATCCCCCGGCTAGTCAAACAAAGGATGTTCATGTAACTGCCTTTGTTTTAAAAGCCTTTTACCCCCCAGGGTTGATAGGCTTGTCTTCGCAGGTACGGCACGCGGCTGGGCCTCATTCTCGAGATGCCGGGGGGGGGGGGGAGGGCTGTATGGACGGATGGAAGGGGGAGGGGCTGTAGCCGTAGCTGGGGAGAGCGACGTCAACCGCTCAAAGTGGGCCCTTGCTAGTGACTGCTAGTGCTCGGCTGTTTTTAGGGATGCGCACCATACTTTTCGCGGGATGTCCAGTGACCAGTATCGGAAACTGCATTACACCAATATGAAGAGCGGAAGGAGGCTGCGCTGCAAAGGGACGTGATTCTGACCTCTGCTTCAACAAGTCACCCTTGATTGAACTCTGCGACTGCCAAGCATCCAGCACAGCCTCTCAGCCACTCAGGTACCATCTTGCAAGGGAAGAGCTACGTTCGCAGATGCGGCACACATGTTGCATGCTGCATTCACGGATTGCAAGGACAAGCATGTCAGCGAGCCTGGCCCAGAATGCATCGACAGTCCATCTCGAATGTTCGGCGCAAGGGTTTCCAGCTTTGGGGCCATGAACTTGTGCGCAATTGGGTTTTAATCCTTGGTCGTCTATAAATATGCCTATACCTAAATATGCGTATACCTTAACATGCCTTTAGCTCCAGGAATGCCTTGGAGCTTCGTGATGTTAGGACCTGGACCTCTAACCATACACATGGTCATGTCTCAACATACTGCAAATGGCGAGGTTCCTTCTGTGCTAGTGTCCAACCGCGGAGGCTCCCGATTCCTCATTCCAAGGTGTCCCTAACTGAAGCTGGCAGCGCATGGAAGCTTCATGTGCCTTTCCCGGGAAGTTTCTTTGGAAATACCTTTCGGGTTTGGACCACTTCGGGGTCCCCATTACAGGATACATGCGGATGTGTCTTGTTTCACCAGGGTACCTTCAATATGGGTGGTTTCCTTTTCAAGCAAGCCCAAGCCGGGCTGCCCACCAAACGTCTTTTGAGGGCTCAAAGGGAAGCCGACGTTGGGTCTATTCCGCGACAATTTCGGGAATCACCTAACGAGCACCCCCACGTCCAATCCAAACCATATCCCGAGTGGCGAGGATGTTTCATGGATTAGCTCCTGGAAAGGGGAAACCTCTGAGACACACCACTCACAACTCATAACCAACGAATTTTAATGGGACAACCTTTCAATGTCTTTTAGGGCAGGTTCAACAAGAGAAACCATAGGAGATCTGGAATGACCCACCTTTTCTTCGTGTTTTCGATTGCCAACTCCTTTTTGGCATAATTACTTTGCACAAATACGCTTCAAAGAGGTGTCAAGTTGAGAGTCCATACAATGATTTAACTGTGGAACCTTCTGCCACATTGGTGGACACAAATCCCCAAATGCCCACCCTTTGTCCCCCATTGGAATTCATACCCAGGACCTCAAATTAGAAGCCAACGCTCCATGACTCGTCCGCCAGGCTTCAGCTTATGGAGCCCATGCTCAGACCCAGGCGAAGTTCCGCTAGTCGGTGGGCTTTGGAAGCCAAACGGGTTGCTTGGGCTAACGTGTTTTGCATGTTTTGTTTAATGGGTTTGGATTTGTTTGCCTCCCTTTCAACCTGTTGAGCCATTTGTTCTCCAGCTGTGGCAGCTGCAGAAGCAAAGTCCAGAACCCAGACGTATATAACCATGATACGTCGGCTCGCTGGTTTTAGGGCGAGCAAATGGTTGCCCGTTTTACCGCAAAACAACGAGCAACACTTGCTGGTGCTCAGGGAATGAGGGCATGCCCCCGAAAAGAACCATCCAACTGGTGCCAGAAAAGCCTAGGTCCCCCAGTACCCTTCTCTCCCCTGTTTTGTTTGGGAGGGTTCCCCTAAAATAGACAAAAACAAAAAAAGTTGATACGCTTCAAACCGAAGAAAAGAAACAAAAAGTACGCTTATTCTAATCTCTGGAGGACCAATCGGAGCAACGGGAGGGCTCCGCCGCACAAAAGCGGAGCTTCCGCAAGGCGCGTCTTGGTCTTGCGCTTCGAGGGCGAGCCCACCATGCCCAGCGCGCCTGAGAGCCCAGCGGGTTCAGAGGTCCATTTGGGACCGATCGGGGGTACGGGCACCTTCTCCCAAGAAAAAAGTAGGCAGTTTGTTTCATGTCGGGTGTTGATTTCCGAATGTTAAATGTTTAGGTTGTTTGGTTTGGTTTCCACAGTAAACACAAAAAGGTAAACAGTTGGTTTCAACCCGGACCTGAGTTGTTTCTTGATTTTTAGGTTGTTGGTTTTGTGGAAGATGCAGTCCTGCTTCATCTTAAGCTGGATGGTGTCGAATATGGTTCTTGATATGGATTTGGACATGGTGTATATTGTGGCCAGGGGAATCCCCCTCAAGGGGGTGTCACAGAGAGGTATCACAGAGAGGGTGCTTTTCCACAGCCATGCTCAGCAATGGACGGCCCGGTCTGCATTTGGAGGGGCCATGTTGCTGTTTGGTTGGTCCATCTTGTCGTGACAAGAAGGAGACACTCACTTGCCTATAGTGAAGTTTCTAGGGTCCCTGGTGTCAGGTTGAGTCACCAAGATTTTGTGAGAGGTGTTTTGCCGGCGTCAGCCGCAAGGGAGGTCCAAAGGCACGGAACTGCGATTGCGAGGGCTTGAAGCATGCTTAATGGAAATGTGTTGCTTTGGCTTGTTTGGTGCCAGCTATGCTCACAGCCAAGTCTGAGCAAAGGAGGCGCTTGGCCGCACAGAGGCATGGGTGTGGATAACAGAGTCTTCTTCAAAGTAACATAGTAGTCATGGGACAACCATTTGGGTATCAAAAGGGCTATTTCCCACAACCATGCACAAAGGTGTTTGCGGCAAGGGACCCGTAAGGATACACTTGCCAATGGTCCCTGTGGCTGTTTGGTGCATTCACCCAGCTGCCAACATGGAAAAAAATCGGAAGGTAGCCTAGACGTCTCCTTTTTATGGCTTGCAACATCTCCAAGTGAGCTTCCATGTAGGCTGCATGATGTTTGAAGATACATAGATGTGATATCATGTTTTGTTGTGCAATGTGTACATATGTGTGCAACAATATGTTTTTTGATACACAAAAGAACACAACAGGCCAGTTGCAGTGAAGCCGGGAATCCCGGAAGCCTGCTATGAGACAGCAGTGCAGCCACAGGAAACTTCCAAATGCCAAGAGTAATACCCTCCCAAAATGAAATTCACCAGGTGAGGAAAATGGCCAACTCAGGTTCCATGGCATCTCAGGCCGTCCATGTCCAAACCACTTGTTGCAGGTGCTTGTTTCAGCATGGCATTTACTCCCTGAACGCCAGGAGCAAGCGTTGCCTCAAAATAATTTTGTCTGAAAAAAACGGAAACCTCTACAATGGTGGTTGTCCTTTGAGTTTCCCTTGAAAGTCCATCCCAAAACGGGTCCCTGAAAAAAGACACCTGTATATCCACCACAACATGTTCGCAGCCTTCAGAGCAGAAATTCCCAGTAGATTTAGCCTCCCTTTCTGGGTGAAGCTGGCGTCCTGTTACCCAATGGTGTGGGTGTTGTCAAACCCACCAGCTGCGAAAGTCATGTAGTCTGGTGAACATGTCATGTTCCCGGCCAAGTTTGATTCACTAGTTTTTTTAAGGTGAACCTGGTGATGTTGAAGCATATGCGACATATATGTGCGACAGGTACTTGGCCCCTTCCATTCAAGTACCCCGCTTGCGATTTTGTTGGAGGGCGAGAGGACGCCAATCTGACCATTTTGAGGGAATTCCCCCTTGAAGCCAAACAGGGACCTCAAAGCAGCCAACTTGCAGGACACTTCCCGTGAATGCCTCCAAACGAACCATCCAACTGGCTCCCTTTTATTCGTCGTCTGATTCTTTCCGAAAAGAAAAAACAAAAAAGCAACAGGGGGCCGCAAAGTCGGACCTCGCCTCGGGGCGGTTTCCCAACCCTAAGCCTTGGATTTGGTTTGCCGAGTCTCTTCCTTCACAAAATTGTTGGTTTTGACATTTCCACAGGACACTTTTCATGCACCGAGCAGAATTTCCCCGCAGATTTAGCCTTCCTTTCTGGGCGAAGGTTGCGTCCGGTCACACAACTGGGTGTTGCCCATGAACCTGATTTCATTTGTCCACTCGGATGGTTCAGTTGGACCTCAGCTCCCACGAGGTCCTTGATCTTCCGGGCCTCCCAGCCTTTGAGCTCTGCCCGGGCCCCAAATGGATGCGGATCTGTGGCGTGGTTGGGGTCGGGGGCTTGAGGGCCCCCTGTTTTCTGGGTGGGTTTTCCGGGTGTGTTTTCTGGGCCCCCATAGACTTTAGACTTTTAGCTTCTTAGGTTAGTTAGTGGTTGGGGTTCCATGTAACTCAAAAGTTCAAAAAGGGGATCACTTTGGACAGCCCAGCATGGACTGGCAAAGTAAAGGTAAATAATTATATTTCCCACCACAGCAGAAACTCACCAAGAATTGACGCAAACACCAAAAGTATCTTTAGTTGACTTTGAAAATGGGGAGAAGGGGGGTGACCCCCCCGGAGAATAGTGCTTTTGTTGCTTGCGGTTTCCTTCCCTTATGGGGAGGACTTAACTTCGTATTGAAGCACACCACACACCCATGCAATATTTGTTCAGCCCCGTACAGCATTACAGTCGACTTACAGTACTATACTCTCGAGAAAAAAGAAAAGAAGCACGAACACGGTGTTTTATTTGTTATATTCGGGCGGTTCAAAGTAAATGGACGCCAGAAGGAACCACAATTTGTTGTGTGAGCTCTTTGACCACACCATGGCCATTCCCAGGAGGGAGGGGCCTACAGCCGAGAGTTCGCCCCGGGCGGCTTCAGTGCGGCAGGGGGCCCAAAGCTTTGGGCGAGGGATATGTGGCGGTTCCGGTCCACTGGTTGGGTAGGCGCGCGATTTCCACTGGTTGGTCCTTTTGTTGGGGTTCCCCACATCTGATTCCAGAGGAAAAGAGTCTTGGGGATCCCCTATTCTCAGGTTTCGGAATTGTTGTTGCACAAGAATCATTGCAGAAATATCGGTGCATTTGCCAGTGAGGCAGGTTCTCAAAATGTTGGACCCCCTCTTGGTTAGTTTTTTTAAAGGGGAGCACAACAGTAACCAGCCATCTTAGGGAACCAATTCCTATTTTGAGAAACCCCATCTATGGGCAACGGGAACCTTACTTCACCCAGTGGATCCAAAAGACCCGTCATTTTCCTTTTGGTGTTGAAAGGGTAGTTTTAATGGTTACCTGCGATAGGTAAATGGAACCACTGGGTCAAGTTCTGGAATTGTTGTAGAATAGGATCCATCAACGGCGAGATCCAAAGAGTACGCTTGAGGAGCTTAATGTGCTTCTTGCAGCCAAGGGTTGCTTGCGGATCTTAGCTTAAACCGCCGGCTTGAATTGATGGCACCTGCGCATCCAATTCCAGTCTCAAGCTGCATTGAAATTGTCCCGGGCAGTTGAAGGAAATGATGGCCCGCAGAAATCAAGACCATGTTGTTTTGCTCTTTGACGGGACGAAGAGGGGAAGCGCCGATTTGCAAGAAACAACTCAGAAAAGGGAGAGAGCGAGAGAGAGAGAGAGAGAGGGAAAGAGACAGAGACACAGACAGAGACAGAGAGCCAGGGAGGCAGAGAGACCGCGAGGCAGGGCAAGATTGGCCGACGCACATGGGGCTAGGATCCTGGTCATTTAGCGCCTGGGGCTAGTCCCCTACCAAACCAAATCTGGAATGGGCCACTTGCGCCACTTGGACTCTTTGTGATTTTAGGCGATGTAGGGGTCCGCGAAGGATCCCCCACCCCACCCCCACCCCACCCCACCCCCACCCCACCCCACCCCCACCCCATCCCTTCCGCTGTGTCCGCTGAAAAGTCCTTCTGCCAATAGGACCTGCGACGCTGGCCGGCTTGGGCTAGTTCACACGCAGAAGGGGCGCAGACCATTCTAGTACCAGCCTGGCACCCCGTATCGCCGTTTCTTTGTTTGCTTTTGGGTCAAACCCACGTATTTGCTCATATTTGCCCGTATGACATACGACCAGCATGGGGCCCGCATTTATACAAAACAAAGTGTAAACCAATACTGTACGACATGTTTTTCAGTCAAAGGAGTATGACGGACAAGAACACCATGTGGGGCCCCAGGGTTTGATCATGACTCAGCTGAAGGCGAAAGTGTCTTTGTTCTTTGAAAGGCCGATATATTTGTCAACCCTCAGGAATCGTTGCTCCATCGGCTCCGATTCATCTGGGAGCCTGCGACTCTCAAACATCGGGCGTTTGTTTCCTTGAAGCCAGAAGGAAGGCAGTTAGTTTGGGCCCCAAGAAAAAGCGCATCGCTCCGTGAGGCCGGGCTCAACAACTGGCTCCAGGAGGCCAGGTCCGGATGGAGGAAATCTTCGCATCGAGGGAAGGACCCAACATCTATGAGCCAGAGCTGGTTTCACACCGACATTTGGTTTGGTTTCACATTTGCACAGACCCTAAAATGGACCTAATTGTATAGCGGGTTCCATTTTGACTGCTGGAGAATCATGTGTGTAGCACCCTAGCACCCATTTGGTTTGCAAACATTTAGGGTCCCCTCCCCCCAATTTGTCAACGGCCGCGTATCCTTGAATGATGGGGCTGGAAAGAAGCTCTTAGCTTTGCTGCATGTTTTTTTTTTTGTTTGGCGTTGTTTTGTTTTAGATGCTGCTCGTAGGTTTGCCGGCTTCACAAAGCCTTCTCGACAAACGTCTACTTTGTGCATTTAATTGTGGGTGTTGGGGAAGTGAGCCACGGCATGTTTTTGGCCTGTTCTTTGACAATTGGATGCTGCATGGTATGTGGGCAGTGCCAGGTCCGAGCTATTTTGAGAAGTCGGCTGCTGGCATATTTGGGTTCCGGTATGTTCTTGCATTTTAAGTTTGACCAGACATATGCAACATTACTCATCATTACTTCAGGAAGCTTTGCATGTGTTTCGATTGTTTTATTTGTTGTTTCTCCTGATAGAAGGTTGCGAACGACCCAGCTTTCTTGCAAGTCAGCGTGCAGGTGTGCAACAATCAGGAAAAGGGACCCATGGCAACGAATCGGACCTCCAATCGGGATGGATACCCCTCCTCTGAGGAAACCCTGGATGTTGCAGAGCCCTCTACCCCAAGAAGCGGGTCTTCCCTTTGCTTTCCCGAAGCACTGGTACTGGGCCAAACCGGTACTGCCTTCAGTAGGGCTGTGCGATGCGACCCTGCACCCCTATGCAACATTGAGATAGCTGTCGACTGGCCAATTGTGCTGTAGCTTGTTCTGCGTGCTGGGCTGGTCGGGAAGCACTTGGGTTCGCCAAGGTGCCCTCGGCTCGGGTGCCTCCACTATGGCCGGGATCCTCATGCGCCTGGAATGGCAGAAACAAACAGCCAGAGTCAGCACTAGGCTCACCGTTATAGCTGTCCTTCTTTTCATGGCTTTCCTTGGGCGAAAAGCTACCATCATTGCAGGGTCCTTGTCTTTACCCTACATTGAAAAGCAGACAGATTGGGAATCACCTCGTCAGTGTTGGGAATATCATATGTGCAAAGGTTTGAGGGGTGCCCAGGCCGTTTGTTTGGATTGTGACGGAACTGGACCAGTTTTTAGTGGATGAGGCCTTTTGTTTGGCCTGGTTTAGTGGGAGCGGTTGTTTTGAAACGATTTTGACCGTTTTGGATGGGTTTGAGAGTAAACCAACGTTTTGGATAGAATGCCTGACTTTCATGATAAATGTTCATTTTTTAGTCAGGGGTTGACATCATAATTATTCTAGGAATGCGGTTTGCTCTGTGATTCCCAGGAAGGCTCTTGGAACATGTGCAAATCAATTGCATGTTGGGCTTTGGCAATTCTATTTGCACACGTCTTTCCCACCGGCCGTGAACATGTCCTGGTGGAGGCATTTCAGAGCCTACGGTGCTTTTTGATTTACCTGGCCACTGGCCATGCTAAGTGCCGCATGAGGGTTGTGATGCAAGGCATGGGGTCGTGACCCTTGAATTTGGTGCTTGTCCCAGGTAAAGACCCCCACCCCCCCGCGTTTCTTGACACACTTCAATTCAGAAGCAGCCCGGCCCCAGCCGACCCAAAGAGGCCTCGATATCAGTTGAGAAGTTCAATTGAATGTGATCCAGGTGCATTCCTTTGAGTACGCTCCTTAAATAACCCAAGCAAATGAGGACAGATATTTTTGTTGATTTTGCTAATTCTCTCACTGTTCCCTCATTTCTTTAGCTCCCGGTTGCTAAATAGCCCAAGCAAATGAGGACAGATATTTTTTGGATTCCGCTTATTCTCTCATTTCCTTGTTCCCTCATTTATTTAGCTCCTCATTTCCTCTCTCCCTTCTCTATTTGGTTTGTTTACATTTGGTCCCTTGAGAACTGAGCTATGGCCCAAAGGAGCAAAGGCTTCGTTTAGCACCCAGCGAAGTTCCCAGGTCGCGCTTGGCTGCGGCCAAGGAGGCAGTGGAGGGATCTCAGAACGTCCCGTGCTCGGCTGGACATGTAGGGTTTTGGGTGGTCATGATGGTCAACTTGTTTTTTGCTTGCGGGTGTTTCTACGTGTTTGTTTGTTTGTTTGTTTGTCTTTTTTGTTGGGGGGGATGGAGTGGGGGGGGGGGGGCGGAATTGGGCAGGGTGCCGAACATAGTTGAGCTTTGCTCCAAAGTCTTCTTTTGGGCCTTGTGTGTTTCCATTTGGTGGGATGGTGTTTGAAGGAGAAACACAGGGAGCCATGCCCCGTGATTCTCTGAATTGCCTCAGCTTTCAACCAGTGGTTCCTTGGTTACCTACCTACCATACTGGTACAACGAGCCACTGGGATACCCCTCCCCTGTCATCCTGAGGTGTCAGCCCTGATCTTGTGCGCTCAGTCCACGCCGGGAGTCGCAGATCCCGGGAGAGATGAAGGTTTGTAAGGAGATAGTCCCAACCAGAAGTGGGGAAGGCCGGCCCTGGAATTCTTTACCGTGGGTTTTGGGTAGACCGAAATTCTACTACCACGGTGTCCACACCTCGGTGGTTCTACTCTATAACCTTTTAAAAGGCAAGCTGCTTTGGGCGCAACTGAGTGGTAAGATGTCTCGCTCAGTTCATTGCAAGAATCATTGTTACCTTAGGCTGTTTTTTTTCAAGCGCAGATGCTTGGGCTGCCTGTTGTTGCTGTTGCTTCATTTGTCTCTTCAGCTGAACTCGCGAGTGGCGCTCTTCTAGCCTGTAGCATTTGGTTCGCTAGTGGCTGGGCACACGGGCGGCAGCCTCTTGAGCAGCAGCCTGAACCAAGTGTTGAAGCGCCTGCCTTTGTGGACTCAACCTGAACTAAGGAACCTGCAGCCTTCGGTTGAGCATAGGGGGTGCACTGGTTTCAGTGTGGTTCCTTTTCATGTGCCCATCTATTTTTTCCAAAAGGACACCTGTCCTTTCCCCAACAGGAGACGCCACTCCAAAGTATGACTCGGCCAGAAACGACCTTGGCGTTTGGCGTGTGAACAGTCCGTTGAGGTGTCAGCCTTGCAAGTGCTTCATGCATTCGCTCGCACACAGACCACGGCATGTGAGGCCAACCAAAAAGGATAGAGGGCAGCATTTTTAGATAGGCATAGAGGGGTAGAAAGCGCGAGAGAAGGAGAGAGAGATAGAGAGCGAGCCAGCAGCTCATGACGATGATACTCTGTTTGGCATTTTCATTAGGTATGTGCGAAGAGCTGATCCGATTCAGCCGGGTGTTTGTGGCAGTAATGGTTACAGTATTTTGCCGATTCTAGAAGGGAAACAACCGTGTTTTTTTTCAAATGAACCAGTGGATCCTCTTGAAGAAAATTATACAGGATGGCTCTCAGGGGGCATTATTCATTGCCTTGAGCAAGCTAGCTGCGCTCTCTTTTTGGGGCTCCAACAAAAAAGCGGGTTATTCTTTTTCCAGCTCCATGGCATAGGTCCACCGAGACGATTCCGGAGGCCCTGGCAGCGTGGAGCCTGGAAGAGTTTTGGGCCGGACTTTGAGGGGAAACCTAGGGAGACCAAAACCCATTGAGAATCCGAGTCTTGTTTCAGGTTTCGGAAGCCAAATATTTCCGGATCTTGGTCAGGGAATTTCCATCAGCGAAGCGCTTGAGGTGGCCGGGAGGTCGTTGTGCCATGGGAAGCAGGTGCCCTGCCTCTCAGCGCGGGGCCCAAGATCCTAAGTTGAGACCAGTCGCAGCCAGAATCTTTTTTGCCGCCGCTCCTGATTCATGACGTTATTTTGGGTAGACACCTTTAGAGCCTGGTTGTGATTGTGCCTTGTTTGAGGTTTGCTCAAAAAGGCACGGATGCCGCTGATTTCTCGATTCATATATTTTTCGACAGCCCAAAACGGCTAGAACCACCAGGCATGGTTGAATTTCCTAGAAGCCGCTGGGTTTTGAGTCTTGCGGCTGTACTTGAGTGTCTTTGGACAGGGTTCCGAGCCGTTCCCAAACGACCAAGCCAAGTCTGGGCAAGCCAAGTCTTGCAACGAATTGATCGTGTTTTTTTTTGCTTCCCCAATACGCCAGGGCCCAAATATCTACTATTTCTTTGGAGCAACCCTGTCGGATTGGTTTGCCTAAACCCAGGCATGGTGATGTTGTCCTGGCGAACCCAGGATTAAACCATGGGCTACTGCAGCTTGTGGCCGAAATATGTCACGCCAGGACGATCAGCATCTAGCAGGTCTGATGTTCAGCCTGTCTTGTTGTTGCGGAGCGACCTCATCGATCACGGGAGCAGGGATGCAGGGATGCAGGATCACTGCATTTCAAAATTCCCCCTGACACTTCACAATTATCTGTCTTCCAATGAATCTGCAACTTTAGGAGGTTCAAACAGAGACATGCAGGGATCCCGGGCGAATGCAATCAACATGTACATTGGGATACATGTTCAGCCAAGCTACCCTTCCTCTTCATAGTACTGGACACGGCGCTGATCTGCACCGATGTCAGGGGAGAGAGAGGCAACTTGCTGATGCTTGGCTGCTTCCTGAGCAGCCACTGTGAACTCCTGAGCGCTCACCAACTGGAAGCTGACGACCTTGGGTTTTGGAAGGCGAAAGCTTTCTTTCGGGGACGCAACCTACTTTGGTTGTTGGAAAAAGGGTGACCCCAGCTAGTCCTTTACGGTTGCCGAGGGCATATGTTGGATGGATGATTTTGGCAGAGCTTGCTGGCGCTTTTGTTGGCGCCTGGTCTTGGTTGGGGCAGAGCATTGGGAAGGCGGAAGAGATCTTCTTTTCCTTGAGTTAGGGATACTTGGGGCAGCGTCTCCTTGTGTGCAAGGGCTGCTCGTGGTGTATGTGATATGCATAAATGTCCTTTCCAGGTCAGTTCGGTCAGAAATGGGCGGCGCTGGCTTCAGTTGGGTTTAACTCCTTGTTTCTGAAGGGACACCTAGGTTCCCCTTGGCAAAGGAGCGCGATGCACACCATGATTTTTAACTAGTCATGTCCGGAACTTACACTCTAAGTATAGGTTGGTCCTCGCTATTTGATGTTTTGCTCCTTGGTTCCGCTCCGATGGTTTTAAAATACCGAACCCCATTCTAAACTAATTATATTCAGGCCCTTATATTACAGCCAGATACAGTGGATGCCCCCAACTGCAAGACGACAACCCATGGACATTTAAAGGGTTTGACCAGATGCCGCAAGGAAAATGCAAGTGCACCAACCAGAATCCATGGGAATTTATTTGTTTAGTGCTTAGTGGTAGTTTCCATTTGAGCCACCAGCAGTTAAGCTTTTATCGGGGGATCTGAGGGCAGCCCAGAATTTGCTAGTGGGTTTTCTCGTATTCCATCGCCACGTGGGTTGGGCATCAACAGATTACCAGAGGCCGTGGCCTTCGGCAGCGACTTCACCTCAGAGCGCCTGGCCGCGCTCGAGGACGTTGGGTGGCTGTGTCTTGCGAATGGGGGGGGGTACCCTTTCGCTACTGCTATCGGGTTGGATCTTTAGACTTTGACTTTTTGGATTCCCCTCATATGTCCTTTTAACCAGCAAAAAGCTAAACTTGTTGCTGGGGGATCTACAGCACCCAAGCTTTTTACGGGTTGATGTAACTTGGTGCGATAGGTGGGGAACGTGGGAATGAACCCAGGAGTTCCCTGAAAAGGAAACCACCAGTTGGATGGTTTATGACGGTCATTCCCTCATTCCCCGCTGAGCACCAGCAACTTAAAAGGGGAATCAGAGGGACACCACCCCATTTTTTAAGCCAAACCTCAGTTGGGGGGGGTCTTTGAAATCGGGGAAACCCCGCAAAAAAACATGGACATTTGGCGTTTGTTGTGCCTCCTTGTTTTAGGTAGGTGGTGTTTGAGGGTGCTCAACATAGGCTCGTATCTATGGCTCGGAGGCTCGGACCGACCATCTGGCGGTGTTCCTTTGGGTTTCCTTTCGGAACCCCGCGAAAAAAAGAAAGGCACAGCCATTTGTTTTTGGTTCAGCTGTCCCAGAATTCCAACCTCCCCCCCCCCAACTACCCCCTGCCCCTGCTTCCAAATAAGGCCCAAACGCTTCAATTATTACAACTTGTGCTGGAATCGCGGTTGGGCAAAATATGTTTAAGCAACCCCCCCCCCTGGTCCGATTCCTTGGAAGGGAAACAAGCGCATCTAGATTGATGAACGCCACTCAAAGCCCAAGGGGGTTCCAACAGATTTCAAGGTTTTCCAGGGTGGCTGAGTGACCGTTTCTTGCCCAAATCTGGCTTCCGTTTGAAATGATATCCAAAGGTGCCCTCAAGAACGCTTGGCGCCTCCACATGGAACCCAGCAAGACCCCTCTAGAGGCGATTGCTCCAGGAGTGTAAGCCATTTCAGACTTGCGACGTCGAATTTAGGGGGGAAGGCTACTTAAGGGGTCCGACTGTGTTGGAGTCAGCATTCCTTCAAATTACGGAAAGTGGTCCTAAAAACAATTTCAGGGTCGGGGGCTTGTTTGGATGGTTCTAAAGGGAACCGAAAAGGATGTCAACCATTTCAACCATTTTGGGGTTCCCAAATGTGAGACACCCCCATATTTTTCTGCAACCTGACGCAAGGAGCTTTGCGCATGGTCCGGTGGCCTGTCCTTCAACGTGGACGAGCCTGGCATGCGCGGCCCCTGGCACCACGTTTCGACTGGGTTCCGCCGAGGGGTACAACGAGCTCACCATGACCCTTCACTTGGATCCCCAAAATGTGGGTATTGGAATGGTATTGGAATTGTTGCAGAAGAGGGCATGCTGTGGGAAGTTTATATACCCCCTAAGGCATGTCAAGGTTTGCTTATGTTGTGGTTGTTGGCCTGGCTAAGGCTTACCAAGGTTTTCTTGCCAGGGCCCTCTCCGGAGGACCCACAGGAATCCATGCAAACCTATCCTCACAAATGAGCAAACGGTATGTCCTTTCGAGGGTGCCCTTTGATTTGGTAGCCCATCCCAAAAGAAAAGCAAACATGAACCAACCAAGTAGCAGGTTCCTGCATTTGGAGACGCGCGCGCACACACACACACGCACAAGTTCTCAAGAGTGAGACGCCGCAAATAAAGGAGTCCTCTCAAAGAAGGCACGGCCCCCCCAAAGATGATAGTACTTGCCTGTTTTCCCCACAATCCCCCCTAGCAGCGTTTGCGCGTGGGCGTTCTGCACAAAAGGCAACAAAGTTAATTTGTACAGTATTACATATGTACATTATGTACATGTCTATATTTAGAATACTATATATCCACACATGCTGATATATATATATATATATACATATTATACATAATGTTACATACATATTGCGGTAACTCAAGCCTCAATGCTTGAGGCTCCGAGCTGCGGCCGATGGATTGGCAGCCCACCTCTTCCAGGCGCGTGGCTGGACTGGGTATCGGTGGTGGTTCTGCGTGTTTTTGTGAAGGTGTTTTTTTGTGAAGGTTGTGCGTGTGTTTTTTTGGGTTGTGCGTGCTTTTTGTTGTTGTTTGTTGTACATGTTTTTCCACGGTTGGTTTACAGGGGAACTCAAGGAGCAACACAGACTGTGACCTACCCAGCTAAAAGTGAGCGGTCCCTTTTTTACCAGGGTGACATGGACAACTGGGTAGCTGTGGGGAGTAGCCGTGGTGAGTAGCCCGGTCAGCAATTGGTGAGGATGACGTGCCGTGAGCGGCGAGAAACGAATTCGCGGGAGTTGTGGCGTTCCCTCCAGATGATCCTCCCAGGGGTTTCCAGTTTTGGGAGTTTCTCAAAACGGCTTAGCCCACGTTAGCTGGCTTTAAGGCGAGTCGAAAGGAAACCATCCATTTGTATGGGGACGATTCCTGCCAGGCTGATGCCCGGTTCTTGGAGCGGCGGCGCTACTATGCCCAGAAGCAGGAGACGGATGCTCAAGGGGGGTTTTGTCCAAGGGCCCTGAACGGATGGATTTGTTCTTTCGTGGTGATCCCAGGATGTGTTTGGGAGACATTGGTGTGTGGAAGTTCCGTACGTTCCGTTTGGCTTACCATCCAACAGATGACACTGTTCAAACGCCAGCCGCGTTCGATCCTTCCCTTTGGGCGCAAGAGGTGTCGTGCCGGAAGGTGGGATTGGCCCGCTGCAGTTTCTGTTCAACAGAGTTCCTTCAGGATACATTTCAGCCAGTTGAAAAAAAAACATGCTGGCCAACTGGAGTTGAGGATCCTCATGTAGCACGAGTGGTTTTGGGATGTAAGTGTCCCGTTGGCCCAGAGGGGCTCCACGAGTCTCAAGAGGGAGATGTAAGTAGGTTGGGTGATTGGCCCCCATGATTGAACACATTGAACACCATTTGGGGTACGCAGCCTCCTTCTGGTTTCCCTTTCAGGGGTTGATTGTAGTTGTGATACACGTTTTGCCCAACCCCGAAGCTAAGTGTCAGTGATACCCAGATCTGACATGGCTAGGTGGAAACGCGTCTTCGATCCATGACTATTTTTCCCACGCAACGCTCACTCGGTTTGGCGAGTCAGCCGTGCTGCACGGCAACCGCAAGCCCTCTGGCCAGTTCCACAGCTTGTTCTGGTTGCTAGAAGAAAGTACATGCATGTGTTTCAAGGTGTTCGCAATTTAGCCATAGGTGTATGAGGTCCTGCTGCACCTTAAAGGGCCTTCCTGTTGCCTGGTGGATGTTCCAGGAAACTCAAGTGGCAACTCTCGCATCTGCGGGCTATTCCAAGTTTCCGGGCAAGTTGATTGGCGAACCCACCCATGATGCAGGTTCCTTGCTTAGTGTGCGTTATTTCTTTTGATTGGTGAATCGTAGAAAGGTGCCCAGAAGTTTGACGTCTTCCCTTTGCTTACAGCGTTCAAAATTCGGCACCAGTGTTCAGGGGATCAGGGTTTACCTTTTGGCCCGTGATTTACAGACATGAGGGACAATCCAAACGTGAACGAATCCTCTCTTGCAGCTCCTTCTATAGCTCCCTGAATTGTCTGACAAAGGCTGCCAACATGGTCATTGGCTACTGCCAAGGACGACATGCCCGCCCTACTTACCAAATCGCCACAGGTGTGAATCGGGGACACTCACCAAGCTCTCGTGATTATTGCAGCCATCACCCGTTACCGCAGCCTACGTTGGGGTGTTCCACATTTTGAACGCCATTTTGGTTCCAAGTAATGTTTGCCTTTTGCATGCTTTCTCTTTTCAATATTCAAGGGAGTAGAAAGCAGTTGTGCGGGCCTAGATAGTTACGATGCCAATCTCCTCCTATCATGACTGAATTGGGTTTTCAAATACCCCACCATCCTGTTCAATGTTTTAGGCCCGTATGGGAACCGCATTTGGACTCCCCCCTCTTCCGGATCTTCCCGGCAAACCCACCGCGCACCCCAGCTCCCTTGGAGCCACGAACTCGCGAGCGAGATCGAAATTCAGGAGCTGGGCACGTGCTTCATGGATCTCCCGCGGCTCGTGAAAGACCTGGAGGGCCGGGATCCCCCGCCCGAAGAATGCCGCGTCGGGCGGTGTCAGGTTCTGCAACATGGGCGTCTCTCAAAAGGGGAAACGACAAGGAAACGAAGCAATCCATAGCTTTTGAGAAGGAACATGGTTTGGGTGCTGAACAATCCACAATCGGTAAATGTCCTTTGAAGAAGCCACAAGGGGCGGAAGGGGAATGTTGTATGTGTTGTTCCAGTGTTGTCTTGTTTCCCAGAGCTTGTTGTTCTTCTCACAGGTCACAAAGGAGCTTGTCATGCCTGGTTATGTCTGGACAATCATGTACCCACCCACCCATCACGAGGGTTCCCATTCAGAGAGCCACGCCCATTTCTCAGGGAGATGGACCGTGTGAGAGGCACAGTATTTGCAATGTGTCTGTGTGTATATATATATATATATGTATGTTACGCACGCATTGGAAAAACGGTGGACACCTTGAAGTATACTTTTCTTTGATCTGCACACACACGTAGGTATATGTATATATTAGTATCCAGCAAGGATCATAAGGATATAATATATATATATGTATTCATGTATGTATCTTCATACATACCTGTATTGTACAGATTTGTACATCGACATGTACGTGTGTAGGGATCCGCATGAGACAAAGCCATAAGGGCCTCCCTTCAATGGAGGCTTGGGGGTGCCTAGGGGACGCCACGCCTTCGCGGCTCACGCCTTTGCGACGGCGGAACCTTACGGGGCTGCCGGCGCTGCCGGGGACTGAACCAAGCGGTGTGGGGGGAGGGGGAGGCGGGGGGAGGGTTATGACAGACACTTACGGTTGGGTGAAACTGGATGGTGTGACTCAATGTGGGGAAGTAAAGGAGATGACTACGTAAGCCTAAAATGGGGGCCATCTTCTTTCACCCAATTGTAGGCTCTATGTGTTTGACCTTCTTTAGGTTGATTGGTTTCTTCGGGATTGAGTCTGCAACATATTATGTAAGTCTAAGTGCGGCCGATGAAGTGGAGCGGAGGGTAAGCAAGGAATGCACAGGTTCGAGGAATGCGCCTAAAAATCCCCTTGGACACCACCATTTGAATTGTTTATAAGGGCTCAGTCCCTGATTCTTTGCTGAGAAGCAATAAGACTGCAAGCCAAAGGGAAACCAATGCGTTGTTGTTTGTTTTTTTTGGTTGGGGGGGGGTCAATTTCGGGACCATACCCATTGTGGCAAATAAGGGTTTAGCTGGCTACTTTCAATCTGTGAAGCCAAGCCATGGCTCGCTTGCTGTGCGGGTGATGTCCCACAATGGTGAGGGGTCGGACTCAGCCACACACCGCCAATCCGAAACACAAAAATAATGCATTCATTTGCACTGTGCGGTGGTTTCGTATGTTTGCAGAGCAGGGGAGCCTTTCATTTAAAGAACGTGGTCTGGAAAGACATATACAAAGGGGCCAGGACAAATGAGCAAGCAGTGCTCCAACAAGGGGTTGAAATGGGATGGGGAAAATCGGAAAGGCTTTAACGCAAAATTAGTAGGCAACCAACCATATTCGAAATCTAATGTCCCATTTGGCGAATTTGTTCGGACCTTTTGCTGGCCCATTCAAAATGCGTATGCTTTATGTGGGGTGATGTTAAAGCGGGAACTCTACGTGGCTGGTCTTTGTGACTTTCGCCCCCGACCTTTTGGAAACACATGGCCATGGTTCAAAACCATTTTGGGATCCCATTTGGGGTAGGTGAGTTCACCACCCATTTTAGAACCGAATTTAGTGTTTGGATTGAATCGGATGTTCACTGGGGGCTACGGAATTTTGGGTTTTGACCCATGACCACATGGTTTCTCAAAACGGCACCCGCAAAAGCGGTGTGCCGTTTTGCTCCGGGAAGAGCACCCCAAAGGGGGCCATGCCCAAGACGTGAGTTTTTCCACTCATCCCACGTGGTTTAACGCGTACCGCAAAACAACACACCCTGAAAGGCCTGGCGGATGCCAGAAAGTCTTGAAGACCATGGGCAGGGCAACTAAGAGCAAGGGGCAGGACGGGCCAAAAACAAACCAGACGCACTCAGCATGGGCAGAAATCAGGCTTTGAAGGTGCTTGCTTTAAAGCTTGGCGATGGTTGTGAGTGGGCATGTAGGCATAGCTTGGTGGTTGTGCGTCGGCATAAGACTTGTCACATCTTGCGGAATCATGATCACTCTGAGCTGAGCGGAAAAGGTGTCACTGCGTACGGAAGTGAAACTGTCACTGCTTACGGAAGTGAAGCCACTACACGCGGAAAAGTATAGGGGTAGGAAGCTCCTTCCTTTCTAAGGCTCCTTTCTAAGGCTCCTTTCTAGGGCTCCTTTCTAAGGCTCCTTTCTAGGGCTCCTTTCTAGGGCTCCTTTCTAGGGCTCCTTTCTAAGGCTCCTTTCTAAGGCTCGGCTCCTTTCTAAGGCTCCTTTCTAGGGCTCCTTTCTAAGGCTCCTTTCTAGGGCTCCTTTCTGAGGCTCCTTTCTAAGCTCCTTTCTAGGGCTCCTTTCTAGGGCTCCTTTCTAAGGCTCCTTTAAAGGCTCCTTTCTAGGGCTCCTTCCTAGGGCGGATTCCAGCTCGAAAAGCGGATCCCCAAGACAACCTTCATCACGGCCCCCTTTTCAGGAGGGATTGGCCGGGGATCCGCTTTTCGAGCTGGAATGCCGGATTCCAGCTCGAAAAGCGGATCCCCAAGACAACCTTCATCACGGCCCCCTTTCAGGAGGGATTGGCCGGGGATCCGCTTTTCGAGCTGGAATGCCGGATTCCAGCTCGAAAAGCGGATCCCCAAGACAACCTTCATCACGGCCCCCTTTCAGGAGGGATTGGATCCGCGAGCCGGAATGGGATTCCAGCTCGAAAAGCGGATCCCCAAGACAACCTTCATCACGACCCCCTTTCAGGAGGGATTGGCCGGGGATCCGCTTTTCGAGCTGGAATGCCGGATTCCAGCTCGAAAAGCGGATCCCCAAGACAACCTTCATCACGGCCCCCTTTCAGGAGGGATTGGCTTTTCGAGCTGGAATGCCGGATTCCAGCTCGAAAAGCGGATCCCCAAGACAACCTTCATCACGGCCCCCTTTCAGGAGGGATTGGCCGGGGATCCGCTTTTCGAGCTGGAATGCCGGATTCCAGCTCGAAAAGCGGATCCCCAAGACAACCTTCATCACGGCCCCCTTTCAGGAGGGATTGGCCGGGGATCCGCTTTTCGAGCTGGAATGCCGGATTCCAGCTCGAAAAGCGGATCCCCAAGACAACCTTCATCACGGCCCGCTTTTCGAGTGGGTAACATCGGTGACACGCTCACTATTTACCCAAAAGCGCCTTCGGCCACAAGATCCTTTGTCTCAGTGGTCAAGACCTTTCTCTGCGATTAGTAGAGGGCTTGGGTTCGAATCCCACCGTGAGCTGGAATCCGCTTTTCGAGCTGGAGTGCCGGATTCCAGCTCGAAAAGCGGATCCGCAAGACAACCTTCATCACGGCCCCCTTTTCAGGAGGGATTGGCCGGGGACCGCTTTTCGAGCTGCAATGCCGGATTCCAGCTCGAAAAGCGGATCCCCAAGACAACCTTCATCACGGCCCCCTT
>CAUJNA010001191.1:702695-785195 GCA_963377175.1 Effrenium voratum
AAGGTTGTCTTGGGGATCCGCTTTTCGAGCTGGAATCCCGCATTCCAGCTCGAAAAGCGGATCCCCGGCCAATCCCTCCTGAAAGGTGGTCGTGATGAAGGTTGTCTTGGCTCGAAAAACGGATCCCCGGCCAATCCCTCCTGAAAAGGGGGCCGTGATGAAGGTTGTCTTGGGGATCCGCTGGAGCCGCATCCCAGCTCGGAAAGCGGATCCCCCGCCAACCTCCTGGGATGAAGGTTGTCTTGGGGATCCTGAAAAGGGGTCCAGCTCGAAAAGCGGATCCCCGGCCAATCCCTCCTGAAAGGGGGCCGTGATGAAGGTTGTTGGGGATGCCGGGATCCGCTTTTCGAGCTGGAATGCCGGATTCCAGCTCGAAAAGCGGATCCCCAAGACAACCTTCATCACGGCCCCCTTTTCAGGAGGGATTGGCCGGGGATCCGCTTTTCGAGCTGGAATGCCGGATTCCAGCTCGAAAAGCGGATCCCCAAGACAACCTTCATCACGGCCCCCTTTCAGGAGGGGTCCGCTTTTTCCGCAGAGACTGTGCTTTGTTTTTCCGCACATTTGGTTGTTTTTTTCCGCTCTGCGGGGTTCGCACGTTTTCCGCGCGCAGCGCCAAGCCTCGCGTAGGCATGCAGGCTTGTGGCATGAAAGTGTCCACCCTGCTTGTCAGAAGGGGTGCTGAAGGAGGACTAAACTCAGGGACTAGTTGTTACTCCTCATGGTTTACCAGTGCCATCTATTTGTTCAAAGAGACATTGAATATTCAATGGTCAAGCTATTGCTTGAAGCGAACAGGCTCGACCACGACAAGTGTCAGCGGTTTTCATTCAGTGTCCCTTTCAATCCAATCAAAGACGTGTGATTTCGTTGCAACTGTCCATGTGCGGTTGTTTTTGGGGTCCCGTATTCAGCTTGGTTTGAAGAGAAGCCAAAAGGACACCCAGTATTTCGGGTCCAAATCCCTGTTTTGGCACATGTCCACGTCAACTTTGGGCAAGCGAGGCCCCTTCACGGCCAACTCATTCACACTTTTCCTGCGCAACGAGGCTGGTGAAGGCTTCGAGCCTGCCCATCGATTGTCGCTGCCTCGGCTCCATGTCGATCTCCTCCGAATCGGTTGCCTTTTGAACTTGTTGAAACATTAACATCCCTCCCTGAGAATGGAATCTAAAAAGTAATCCGAGTTTTACGTTACAGGTTCGAAGACCTGATTCTTGAGCATGATTTATTCTATGTGTTCAGTATAACTAATTTGTTTTTGGAGGGAACCCTTCTGGACTAGATCCCTTGTAGGAAAGACTGAACAACACCGTTCCCCGACCCCCTGATTTGTGAGGTAGGGGCAAAGAAGTTCTGCAGTCGATGGTCCATGTGGGACGGATCTGGGAAGCTCGCCAAGGTTCTCGCCACCAGCCACGGGACTCTCGAATTTTCCACAAATGTCCCCATGTCCCCTTTGAGGGAAATCAGTTGGATCGTGCATTTGAGCCAAATGTTCAAGGCCAATCGACCGTGCGGATTCACCCAACGCACCCAAGGAAGGCCACAAGCCAAAGGACACCCGAAAATGATACCCTGAAAAAATGACACCCCAAAAAGGGTACCTTGTACTTGGGTTGTTTATGTCTGCCAGGTGCGGGATTTCTGCTGTGGGATAGATGAAATCCTGCACCTCTGGAATTCGTTCACCTGGCCCTACACCCCCTCACCCCCACACCCACCCCCTACACCCCTACACCCCCCCACCCCCTACACCCCCCCACCCCCTACACCCCCCCACCCCCTACACCCTCCACCCCCCACCCTACATGGGTCCTTTGGCCCGCGAAGCTCCGACTGAGATGCCGTGCCGTCGGAGTCCATGCTCACCGTGCTCTCGGATGCGGGGAGCCCGGCTCGCGAGCCGGAAAACGCCCCCTGTTTGCGTCGCCTTGCGCAGGGGGGGGGGCCATGTGTTGTGTGTTTTTTTTATTCATTTTTTCCGGGCCCACAGAGGGTCACCCAAAAACAGTACCCACTCTTTTCTACCGTGCATCAACAAGGATCACCGATTAGGCGTTTTTTTGTGGTCTGGTGGTTGGGGATGGGGCGGGGGTGTTCTTTTTGGTGTTGACGTGTGTGCGTTTGCTGTATGTTGTTAATTGGTGGACGTTACACACGAGTGCCACGTTCAAGGGAGCCTTTGACGCAATGGGGCTCTCCGAATGACAACGTGGAGCTTGTTTGGCGGTTCCGAATGATTCCCCTGGAAAGTATGACTCACTCCCCGAGTTCCTGGACTTTGCTGCTTTTGAGAGGCCATTTCAGTGGTAACCACCACACACACATAATTACACCATCAAGTTCATACAAAGGCCAAAATTATTAGCATAGGGTTGACCCCATTTTAGGGTTCCTTCGGTAAACAATCCGGCCGATATGGTCAACTGGTTTGCGTCACCATCCTGTGTGTCATGGTAAAGAGCATAGGTTTGGCATAAACTTCTCGAATTGAAAATTAGGCAACGGCTGTACGGGTGTTTGAGGAAGTTGTTTGACCATCATCCGCATTGTTTTTGTTTTGTGTTGAGCTTTCATCTTTTGGTATACTTTGTTGCCAGTTTTCAATAGTTAGGGAGACCGCCGTTATGGGCCAGATCCGAGGTTCGACACAACCGATCCACAGGTCACCCTGGTCCTTGCCCACCGCTGGTCCAGATCCCTCCGGGTGTGGAGGCGCGGATCCGGAGGTTTTGTCAAGTGCTCCCTTGGAGTCAGTGAGGGTGGGCCTTTTCAGACCCAACCTCCATGGCTTTTGACAAATGTCCCTCGAAAAGAACAACCATTCTGCGGTTTGTGGGTCATGTGAGGGGCCTGTTTCGTTTGTTTTCCCGAAAGCATGGCGAAGGGTTCTTCCGCTGGGTTCACTTGAGTTGTTCTCATGAGAGTCATTACAAGGTGTCATTGCAAGGAATCATCATCATGAAAGTCATTGCAAGGAGTCATTGCAAGGAGTCATTGCAAGGAGTCATTGCAAGGAGTCATTGTCAAGGAGTCAGTTCATTGCGGAGTCATTGCAAGGAGGAGTCAAGGAGTCAAAGGAGTCATTGCAAGGAGTCAAGGAGTCATTGCAAAGGAGTCATTGCAAGGAGTCATTGCAAGGAGTCATTGCAAGGAGTCATTGCAAGGAGTCATTGCAAGGAGTCATTGCAAGGAGTCATTGCAAGGAGTCATTGCAAGGAGTCATTGCAAGGAGTCATTGCAAGGAGTCATTGCAAGGAGTCATTGCAAGGAGTCATTGCAAGGAGTCATGAGAGTCATTGCAAGTTGCAAGGAGCCAAGTGCATGGAGTCAAGTGCAAGTTGCAAGTGCAAGGAGCCAAGTGCAAGTTGCAAGTGCATGGAGTCAAGTGCAAGTTGCAAGTGCAAGGAGTCAAGTGCAAGTTGCAAGCGCAAGGAGTCAAGTGCAATTGACTTGCGAGGATTAAAATCTCTTCTTAGGGCGGCGGGGTAGCGCCGACGACACTACACGAAAATCGACCCTCTGCGGGGATCGGCGTGGTCGAGGTGCAAAAACTGGCAAAAACTCAAGGTCTTTTTTTGCGATTTTTAACATGCTCGCGCGACCCTCTGCGAGGATCGGCGTGGTCGAGGTACAAAAACTCGAGGTTTTTTTGCGATTTCTAAAGTTCCCGCGCGACCCTCTGCGGGGATCGGCGTGGTCGAGGTGCAAAAACTCAAGGTTTTTTTTTGCGATTTCTAACGTTCCCGCGCGACCCTCTGCGGGGATCAACGTGGTCGAGATGAAAAAACTCGAGGTTTTTTGCGATTTCTGCGGTGCTCGCGCAACCCCCTGTGGGAATCGGCGTGGTCGAGGCAAAAACTCGAGGGTTTTTTTTGCGAGTTTGTCGCTGGTCCGCGGGAGTTGTCTCGTGGTTCGCGCGCCTGCTCCCGGGACCGGCGGGTCGCGGGTTCGATTCCTCCCTGGTCCGGCGGGCGTCGCAAGATGCAACTTGCATAAAGCAACTTGCGCAGAGCAAGTTGCACAGAGCAACTTGCGCAGACCAACTTGCACCGACCAGTTTGCGCAGAGCGCCTTGCCTAGAGCAACTTGCGCAGAGCAACTTACGCAGAGCAAATTGCACAGAGCAACTTGCACAGAGCAGCTTGCGCAGAGCAACTTGCAGGGGGCAACTTGCACGGAGCAATTTGCACAGAGCAACTTGCAGGGAGCCACTTGCAGGGACCAACTTGCACGGAACAACTTGCGCGGAGCAACTTGCGCCGAGCAACTTGCACAGTGCAACTTGCGTAGAGCAACTTGCGCAGACCAGTTTGTGCAGAGCACCTTGTCTGGTGCTTTCTCGCGCTTGCTTCACGAATGCTTCGTGTAGGGAAAAAGAACGCATCCTGCAGCGTTGGGCCGACCTCGCTTGCGATGTTATGCTTTCGGGCCAACCGTGGTCTAGTTTGTTGTTGTTGTTTTTTTGCGGGGGAGCGACGCCGAATGGAAACGCACGAGTTGATTAGGAGCATCTCAGACGCTTTCTTAAAAAATCAAAAAACATGTGATTTGTACTTTCTATCAAGGAATACCCTCAAACATGGTCGGACATTCCCATTTCACTGTCCACCAATGAGGTCAATAGCCATATATACAAAAAGCAAAGTATGTAAGAAAATTGGAGGGTTCTCAAAAATGGTGTTTGTTAATGAGAATTTCCCCAGTAGCCCACCTGAAAATGGTATGAACAAGCGGACCATGAGAGTTGGGCTGAGACTTGCAACTCGGCCAGCTGGCCGAGTTGCAGCTGGTGCCACGTTGGAAGAGGGTGCCTTCGAAAAACAAATTGGGAGTAGGGATCCCCGGAAATGATTGAGCCATGGGTCAAAATCCCGTACCCTCAGTGAACATCCCAATCCCCACTAAACTAGACTAGAATGGGTGGTGCACCTACCCCAAAATGGGCTCCCATTGATTTTGACCCACAGCCATTGGTTTGCTTTGTAGGGGCTCCATTTCCAAGGTGGATGAACAACCTGGTGCCACCGGCAATCTATTTGTGCCGAGTCAGGATCCGGCGGGGCATGCGGGACCTGGTCTTTGGAGAGCCCGGAAGCATCGGCTTGGTAGGGCGGCCCGGATCGAGCGGCCGAGAGTCCCCCGCTCCAGTGGTGCCCCTTAACTAAGATCAATTGGAGGTCCCCGGAAGGCCCAAGGTAAATTGGGCTGGCCTTTTGTATCCTTTTGTCCTCAAGGAACCCAAGTTTACAAATTGCACCACAAGAAAAAGGGGTGAAAAGGCGCCTAGGCCTGAAAAATGCCATGGAAGACCACCAGAGTGTCCCTTTAAAAGGAACATATAGTCTTCCAGAGCCCCCAAAAGGCCTAGTTTTCCTCTATTGCTACAGGAACTATGGCAAGTTTAACCAGAATTCGCGGCCTTTCTGGCTCTGAGCTTGTTCAGTTGATGCAGGTTTTACCAATATGGCCCAATTTGACATGGGGAGAAAGGACACTTCAACCACAAACACCAGAGGGGAAGGCACATTTTGGCACATCAACAACCCCATTCTAATTATTTAGGCATGTTCAATACCCCTCCGTTTCCGCGAAGCATTCGTCATTTGGTAGGTCCGATTAAGGTGGAATTACAGTAGCAGGCACCCATGCTGTCCAACAGCATACCTTTTTGCCACCCTCCGGCCATATTGTTTTTCTCAGGGTTCCCCTTTCAGCTTCGCTTGAAGGACTATCAAAAGGACGGCCATGTGTTTGTTGGGGCACAAACTGCACGGGGTGCCGGCCTTTCACGAATGCCCGCGGTGAGAATCGATGAGGCCGTTTGTTCGTGGCACACAGCACTTTGACTGTCGGAAACCTGGCTTGCTTCTCTTTCAGCTGCCAAGGGGGACTTCCACAGTGGTAAAGTGGGCCGACAATCGTTGGCCACGTAAAAAGTATTGCAGAGGCTTCCTGTACAGGAGTATATCACCTATTTTCACTTAACTCTGAGGATATTCAGGCCTGTTGTACTGCAAGCAAACAATTGAACAAAGAAGCAACACCTCGACATCCACCAAACCCGGGGTTGACCGCAGATGCCTGTCACGGAGAGCGCAGCCGGATCTTAACCTGTGTCAAGCGAGCACCCGTCGAGCTAGAATCAAAGCCAGGGCCAGCTTGTTCTTTCTTTACATGGATTTGGGGTTGATCATTCTGAGACCAGGTGTTGATTGTTATATACTCAGCCGGCACCAAGTGCGACTTCCCCAGTTTGATTTCGTGGCCGCTGCAGGTCTTGAGAAATCCGCGGGCCCGTTAACCCTCATGAGTAAGATTGAGCCTTTCTGTTTGGGCTTATGGCTCTTGGCGTCGAACCTCGGGTGCTAAAAACTCCATATGCTTCAAATTTGCCCAAGGAAGCTACAAGGGGATATGTTGGTTTGCTTCATTTTTCTAGACCCCCTGCTCAACACCCAGCTTACATCACTTCAGCCAAAAAGGCCCCCCTTGGGGCTGCACTGCCGAGCCGTGTTCCTGGCTAGGACTTCGAGGAGCCGGTGAAGGAGGCTGAAAAATGAGCCGATTTCCACAGGGCTCTCAATCCAAGGCCCCCATCGAAAGTGGCCCCTCCCTTTGCCGCAGTGGGGGTCTGGGAAAGTGGGCGCTTAAAATAAGTGTGGCTGAGTGGCTGGGTGGGTGGGGGGGGGGTTGATCGATGCTCTGTTTTTCAAGGCGCCCAACGTGTAGTTGGCAGCATTGTCCCAAGTGCTTCCTTTAGGATGACTGTCGATGTTGTCGTGTCTCAGAAAGTTGTTTCCCGCGTGGAGGCAGGAATCATCAAACCGAAGAATGAAGCTTTGTTCCATCGACCCCTCAAAGTTCAGCCGACCCTAAACAGGTTGTAACAGCAGGGTTCCACTTTCAATTCTGTGTCTTGCATCCTGAACCCATTTGCAAAACCCGTTTAGAGTCAGCCAAAATGTGTGTTACCTCTGATGGCGATTTACTCCAACCCAGTGAGGAGGCAGGGTCAATGCTTCCCCGGTGCGACTTGCGCTTGAGTCATGGGTGTCCTGTTCAAGAGCATCTTGGAAGTGTCTTTGGCGGGGACCCCTAAATTTGGAAACCCCTGCACAGACTTACAAGGCCTGCCGTGTGCACGTTGAGCGTGGCCCGAGTAATTGGGGTTATAAAGCCTATAGAAACCTTTATAACACGTTATAGCCAATGTCAAGCGGGTTTGAGGCTGCTTACATTGTGGGGTCACGCTTATCGTTTGCTATGTAAACATGTCGAGGGACTGCCACCGAAATGTCTTGCGAGATTGCGCTTTGAAGGTGGTCCCCTCCGGACGCCTCTTCATTCAACCAGCGGTATCCGCACTCCGATGCGGCACTTATGCTTTGGGCCTTGGGGTTTTAAGCAGCAAATCGGCCTTTTGCTCCCAAGAGGATGTGTTGCCATTGGTTTCCCGTTGGCCTCTCCGGGCCGATTCAACGGACTCGGGGATGGACCATGTGAAGGCCTCCGGGGCTGTCAGTTCCACCTGGCGGCTGCCCGACAGCTCAATGTGGCTTACAGGTTGAAGCTGCCTCCATGGCATGGGTGTGTCAACAGTTGTTAGAATACTGTTCTGGGATTGAGAAAACCCCAAGGGAATAAACCTGAAAGAGTTCCGTTGGACTTCCCGAAGGTTGATGAAGCCGATTCCCCATTCCAAGAAGAGTATTTGAAACTACGGCGCATCTTCAGTGACCAAGCCGTGGATGACGGCCAAACACTTTTTGGCAGAAGATTTGCTGCTTTGAACTTCCATCCCTTATCACGCTTAGCAGACTTGCTGGAATTGCGCAATCGGTCTTCCTCTATTCCCCAGTGTCTGGACCTGAAGCACTTGAGGAAGATCTGTCAGTGTCTCCGTACAGTCCGCTCAGGCAGTCAGTTACTGGTGGTGAATCGATAAGTTGGTTTGGGCTACCTAGGATCAGGGTGAAACCTCTGTAGGCCAGCTGCTGCGAAAGTACATGAGGCTTGTTTGGCTCCAAAAGGCATGCGCCATTGCACCAAGCTGGGTTACAATTGACTCCTTGCCAAGTCTTGTGTTGACGCAACGAGCTCACCTCGGCAAAAGGGAAGCTTAGGGTATCTGACTCAGGAATCGATTCCTTAAGTCAGGTGGGTACACTCCAATGCGCAACTGACATTTCTGAGCTCCAGAAAGCCTCCAGCATGTGAGGCACACGCATTGCTGGACCTGTCTATGCGCGCAGATGTCGATTGTTGCTTGACCTTGTGGGTTATTCCTGGCATGTGCCATATGTGCTTTCCCCTGATTTGCGCAATTCCTGCCTCTTTCGTGCTGGCCATTATACTGAGTATAGCAACATGCCGCCAGAGAGGTGGTGCTCTAGCATCTTTGAATGAACGGCAAGATGCATCTACAGACGTTAGTGCTGTCCATCGTGCATGGTCCTTCAGCATGTGAAGCCTTTTGCAATAGGCATAGTACACGAAAATCGACAAGTGAGAGGGATATGGCATTTGACTGCATATGGGGTTTGTCTCCCATTGAGGGCAACCTGCAAAATGAAAGAGTTGCTTTTCAGCATCCATTTTGGTCAGGGACCCTCAAGCAAGAACTATCCGAAGCTTCCGCAAACTCGGCTCAGCTGGGGCTCGTCCCCGATTCGGAGCGCAGCTTAGGCGTGCGACGCACCCGCCAGCCTCAGCGCTCAAGATGGAGGTGGGGATGCCATGGCAACACCCCCTTGCTGACCTTTTCATGGGGGCCCTTCTGCTGGATGTCGTTTGTTCGACGCAGCGATTTATTGGGGGGAGGGGGAAAGAAGGATAAGGCCCAAAAAACAAGCAAGTCAGTGCGTTTGTACAAGCACTGATGCACTGTCTGCAGGGCCAACTCCAGGCTCAAACTTCAGGCTGGATGTCAGTTAGTTGGATTTATGCTAGCATGTAGGGTTCCCTAAACACAAATCCAGCACCGCGTGTCCTTTGCAGGTCAGTTTGGTTGCAAGTAGGATGGGGTTCCATTGGCTTTAGTTTTCTCAGCGACGGGCTCGATGAAGCTCAGAACAGCGGCCAAATGGCTTGTGAAAATGGAGACGCCCCATTTAGTGTCCCTCAAAACCGACATAGGCCGAGTTCTTGGTACCCCCAAACCACTTCTCCCAGCAAAAGGTTCGATATGCCCTTATCACAGTGGCTGGTGGCTTCATGTTTTTTCCGGGGGGGGAGCACCCTTTTGCGGACATCATTTTGGTGGCGCTTTATGTCCACCAAGGACTTGCCATGTCTTCACTTTTGCTTCCATTTGTTTTGCTTTAATTGTTTGGTTCAGTTTAGGCTTCGTGGGCTGCGCAAAAAGACAGAAACTGTTTTTTGCAACCGTACCAAGGTTTGGGAAGACCAAGGTTTGGGAAGGTAGTGGTTTGGTAGCAAGCAATCTTGGTGAGTGGACATAAGGTGCCTTGGAAGCGATATAGTACCATCAGCCTTGGAAGTTGTTTGTGACCACCCCTGGATGTTCAACCACGGGAGGTCTTAAGGGATATAGCTGGTTGTTAGCTGGGAGAATTGAGAAGCTGTGCTTTAGCTTGGTTTGAGTACCCAAGTAGGGGGGTTCCCTTCAGCATTTAGGAAACCATGGATATAGCTGGTTCAAGCATCTGCTGGCAAATCCCCGGATCACAGCACCAATCCATCAATTCCCCAATCCAACCCACGAACTAGAGGAAAGATGACATCGGTTTTACAACACCATGGACAATTCTTCTGGGGTAACTGGGCTTTCCTTAAAGAAAGAACCACGCTTATAACCAAGCCGAATGTAGATTGAAGGAACCCCTAAGGGTTCAAGTAAATACCAAGTAAGATAATATATATATATATATATATGTATATATATATGTATATATATACATACATATATATATATATATATATATCAATTGGTGCCCAAGTTGATCACCCACGTCCGCTGGCTCCATGAGCTTCGCCCTCGCTCGGCTTCTCCGAAGCCCCGAGGAAGGCTCGGAGCTGGTGGCCATCAACCGGGTCCGCGTGACGCCCTACACGCCCCGCAGCGAGGTGGGGGGTGGGGGGTGGGGCAAGAGATCCCGTTGCCATGTTGACACATACATTAATTTGTATGTACCGTATACCATCTAGGTGAATATATCATATACATATTAGGTGTGTACATAGAATATATATATATATATATACAACTATGCAGTGGTCCCTTTTGGCTATCCTTTCAATGGACCTGAACACGGTAGTTCTCATAGAGGACAACACTCTTTGACCTTGTGGTTTCCAGCATCACCGCTTGGACTTGAAAGTGGAAATGTGCGAAGCTAGCTCACACTGGCACGAGGCTCAACAGAATACAAGCACCGTGTGGGGGTCCACTCGTGCGGGATCTGAAGCCATTTGCAGCTCCAAACCGACATCAAGCGGCTGGATGGACGTATTGTTTTAGTTGACTTCCCCCATCAGATGGTCAAGTGGATTCTCTGAAACAAGATTGATACAATCCCCCATGGACCTAGCTAGCAAAGAGTTTAACTTTGCGCGCAGCAGAGGTTGGGCCGTGATTCCGACATGCTAAGCCATGAAAGTTGCAGCGAAGAAGAAAGCAAGTTGTTACATGACTTTGTGGCGAGACTTCAAGTGGACCCCAAACACGGGTGATTTCTTAACCTGGGCAAGAAAGAGAAACCCACATCTCAATCTTGGAACTCTTTGGTCCATGCGCCACAATTGTCAGTTCTTGGGGATGCAACGCATGGCCCTAGGTATGTGTTGGATTGTGTTGGTATTCACGCCCATTCTGAATGCAAGCCTTACTTCTGTTGTAGGCGAAGAAGCAAAAACAGGTGGCGACTCGAGATCCCGACTTTCCCTCGAGATCCCGGCAGCATATGTTCCAACTGACAGCGGGACTGTGCAGGCAAGCTGTATTGCAGAACGGTAACAGCAAGTGGCAGCAGAACCCTCTTGATTGCCTTGCAAGTTGCTACAGAGTCTTTCAACAGCGTTCTGTTCCACAGCTACTGTCAGCTTGTCACAGGGGTGGGTAAAGGTCAGGGTTCCCTTAGCCACTTGCTGCCTTCAACCACAGTCCAACAATGACCGTGTCACCATGGGCAAAGGGACCCTTTTCAAAGGGAGCCAGTGTCGCCAACCGATACTATGCCTCCAAACCAACCCTCATCGAACGGCTGACATCCTATTGATGCCCGCCCGTCCTTCAAGAAGAGTAGCCACATGCAGTCCAGTAGAAGGGCCCCTGAGTGATCTGGCTCTTAAGTTTCTGGTAATTGGGGTGGTGTCCAACATCACCTACAAGGTGCTTTATGACAGTTTTTTGGATTCCCTATATTTCCCATAGGGTGGTTATCATCATCACCTTTCGGCAAAAGGCCTTCAGTGAACAAATGCAACCGCCTGTCAGGTCGCCCGGCGTATCTCCTCCAGGCGGGGAATATTCACAATTATTAACCCAGGCAAATGGGGACCCCCCTTTGGATGTCTCTGAAGGGAAACCAGAAGGAAACCAAGATGCTTTTGGGTTTAGGTTGTTTGTATAGGACTTTCTCACTCGTGTTTAGTGTTGCACCACTTTTGGTAAAACATCATGCCCTGCCACCAACATAGTTTGGTGCACAGCTGCCCCTTTTAAAGGACTAAACCTTTCTTTTTGGAATGCTGCTCGTGTCCATGTGTATTTCTGTGAGGGGAAACACTACCTTGTGAGCAGGCTTCTTTTCACTGTCATCTGCTGCCACAAAGTGGATGACGGTGCACTCACCAAGTTATCATTTCTTCTTTCCTTACCAAGCTCCAATGGTCGTCGGGGACGCAAAGAGTATTGACCGGGGTGAAAGCAGGATTTGTTCCTGTTTGGGATGCCATTTGGGACTTGGGTCGAGTTTCAACAAAGCCCAAAGGGCAACCACCAGGAAGCCCAACAAAACTCCAAAGGAACCCAAGAAATTCAGCAGGACACTGGAAGGAATCCAACCATTTGGCAGGGTCCCTTGTTTTGACACGCAGCCGAATAGAAGGCATCTCTAAGGACTCCAAGGGATGCCCACAAGTGCCCAAAGGTGCAAGCGGCAAACGTTTGGGCAGATGCTTGAGTGTCTTTAAGATACCTCATGAACTTTTGTTTCAAGGGAAACCAAAAGGAACAACACAATTGTGTCGGGTCCCCCTGTTTTGACATTTGCCAATTTCTTGTAGTCGTACTGTTCGCTGCTAGGGGGAGGTGAGTGAATTTGGTCACACGCAATCATTTTCATAAAGCTCAGCCGGTGGAGACATCGGGCAGACCTTGCAAAAAACCTAACACTGCTCCTGCCACCGCGATAACATGTATATACACACACACACGCCAAGAACACAGACGCAGAGTCAAACACACGCACACAGTCGCACGTACGCACAGCCGCATACACACACAGAGGCAGACAGACACACTATACACACGCACACGCGGAGACAGACACGGACACGGACACAGACACAGACACGGACACAGACACGGACACAGACACGGACACACGGACACACAGAGACACAGACACACAGACACACAGACACACAGACACACAGACACACAGACACACAGACACACAGACACAGAGACACACAGACACAGAGACACACAGACACAGAGACACACAGACACACAGACACACAGACACACAGACACACAGACACACAGACACACAGACACACAGACACACAGACACACAGACACACAGACACACAGACACACAGACACACAGACACACAGACACACAGACACACAGACACACAGACACACAGACACACAGACACACAGACACACAGACACACAGACACACAGACACACAGACACACACACAGACACACAGACACACAGACACACAGACACACAGACACACAGACACACAGACACACAGACACACAGACACACAGACACACAGACACACAGACACACAGACACACAGACACACAGACACACAGACACACAGACACACACACAGACACACAGACACACAGACACACGACACACCGACACACCGACACACCGACACACCGACACACCGACACACCGACACACCGACACACCGACACACCGACACACCGACACACCGACACACCGACACACCGACACACCGACACACCGACACACCGACACACCGACACACCGACACACCGACACACCGACACACCGACACACCGACACACCGACGCACCAACACCAACACCAACACCAACACCAACACCAACGCACGCATGCACGCACGCACGCACGCAAGCATGCACCCACGCGCTTGCGTGCAAGCGCATACGCGAACACGCGCGCACAGGCACAGAGACACGAACACAAGCACACACTTGCATACATGCACACACCTGCACACATGCGCACACACACACATGCACACACGCAAGCGCACTAAACACGCCTTGGTTTTTTGCGAAAGCGTGATGGCTGGGCGGGTGTTGCATGGGGTGTGTCTACTGGGGCGGCAACGGGATGTGTGCGTGCGTGAGAATAAATCCGCAGGCCGGTCTCTTTGACCTTCAGGCTGCCAAAGAGTGGCAAGGCCGGATGGCTGCTGCGAAGCTGGACATGGTTTCGTTAAATTGGGGACCCTCCTTTGGAAAGAAGCACATTTTAAATAAACATGTGCGGATCTAAGGAAACTGAAGACCAAAGGAAACGCAAGAACTGGAAACTGGTTCAAATGGAAACCACAAAGGACGCACAGGGCGCCTACTTGGGAAACAGTTGTATGGCGGTCGGAAGTTATTGTGACGTGGCTTCTCGTTGGCCCAATGATGAATTTCACCCCCCCCCCCCCCCCGGAGAAATTCTGTGGAGGAACACCATTTGTTGAACACGTATCTATCCCGGATCGATGAATTTCACCCCCATATATATAAATGTGGAGGAACACCATTTGTTGAATAGATATCTATACAGGATCCACCTATTTAACCATCTATCTACCCATATATACATATGTATCTACCTACTTACCTACCTATGTATCTGTCTATTTATCTATCTATCTATCTATCTATCTATCTATCTATCTAGCCATAAAGCACTTTTGTGTCTGTCTCCTAGACATATACCCAGAAGGAATGGGCGCAGAGCTGGTCTGTACCTCCGACCTCCGCTCCCGCTAACTCGTAGATGCACCTACAGACACACACACACACAGGCACCGGTACCTGTGCCTATACATTTATTCTTACTGGAATTCGCAATCAAGGAAGCTGCACACGCTCCCAGGACTGCGGAGCCTCTCTGCTTGGTCGTGCGCTTGCACCTGCACCTCCTACACTTGTACCTATCCCTAAACCTATATGGGGGGCATATGTTTAGGTGCAAGGATCAGTTTGGTCGTTTCTAGCCACGCCGTTCCTTGACTCATTGACAGATGCCTGCTCTTGCTCCCATCCCGATTCCTTTTCCCGGGGGGTATATATCTATATATCTGCCTAGCTTTAAGCTGTTGGGGAAGTATTGTTCTGGAACGCGCCTGCAAGAAATTATTTAGATGGATTTGCCTGGCAGAAATTAATCTTACTTCAGAGGGGTCCCTGCGGTGAAATGTGTGGAGAGTTCATTCATCAGAGGTTGAGATCGGCAAGTCACATCGGCCCGACCAAGGGGTTTATGGCCTCACCTATGAATGTATTTTTGTTGGGACGGGTGAATTGCCATAGTGCACTCGGATAGTGGTGAGAGAAATAGCGGTTTGACAGCGATTGGCCAGTTGAATGAATTTCCCTCCCACTAACCTGGCGACTGAGAGGGGGAGGGGTGCCTTCAAGAGGAAATGCCCACAACTTATAATTTGCCTAATTCACCCGCCCCCACCCCACCCACTGGGGCTGCCAGGAGTGAATGGGGTCAACTTGTGCTTTGTTTGGAACGTACTCCCCCGAATCGGAGTCTGAACATGTTGACCGATGTGTGTTGTTTTAAGTAAGAAACTTGCCTAGAACTCTAGAACCGCCACTTGTTGCTCCTTCCAAACAATTGCTTGCTGAGGACAAAGGGTGCGCTAATACGACTGGACGAAAGTTCGGTGGGGAGAAAGCACTGAGTTAGCACTGGTTCAGACTTGACCTCTTCTAATTTAGTGTGGCGCTGGGATTTCAACAAGCCTTTTCTTATTATTAGAGGGCTAGGATGCTTTTTCAAGTACGGGGTGAAAATTAAGACGAGCTCAAACCAAACTCACCTTGATGTAGGTCACTTGCTTGGGGATCCATTGTTTCAATCTTTGGAATTATTGCGGATCATGCTTACCAACTCTTTCCCAAGAGGGTATCCACGGGTGGGGCCTGTAAAGCCGACCCTATAGAATCCACGAGCCAGGAGGTGGCTCCCTCCGAGATCTTTCCGATGGATCGAAGCTGAGAGGGTTTGGACAAGCGGGTCGTTGCTGGTCAGGATGTCAGTTGGTTCCAAGACTGCCAACTGGCACTACTAGCAGTCATCATGTATCGAGTGGAAAGTCGTGTTTCCTCAGCTGGGATGATGTCATGCAACATTTGCTCATGGTTCGCCACTCAATCTAGAGCCCGCAGCATTCTGGAGTTGCTGCATTGCCGTTTGCACAGTCATGTTGATTTTCAAAGGGAAGGCCCGCCTAAACCGAGAAGCATACGATGCCGCGACACGCACGCGATATGTAGAGCTTAGCCAGCTATGTGCACATTGCTTGTCGACTTCATGCAGGACATGGGAACGGGGTGACATGTTACTGTCTTCTTCAATGTCAAGGGAAGGATATTGGGAACACTCAGCAGATTAGCATGAGGGCATGGAGGTTACTCAACAAAGTCCAATGTCAGTTTGGGACACCGTAAATATTGACCGTGGCTCACTTGCATTGCATTTGTGCGGCTCAGAGGGGCAGAGGCCTCCAGAGGCGAAACCGCGCGCCAACGGATGAATATCCAGAGACTGCGCGCCAAAGCTTTTGAAGTTCAATTGAAGGATTCCCCTGTTGGAACTTCTGTCTGCCAACCTGAGCAACTTGCGCATTGCACCAAGCGTGTAGTCGTTCAGTTTTTATTGGTTTGAAATCCTTTTCTTTTGTACCGCTCTGTGAATACCCACGCACTCACGACTGCCTGTCCACTAAAAACAGACGGACTTTCCCATTCGAAGGGTCCGACCTAAGAGCGTTGCGTGTGACGTTTCAATATTGAAGTTTTATTCCGGCCCTTGGCAACCGAAGTGTTAAAGCAATTTGCGCTTGAACATTCCAAGAGGCATGGATGCTCAGCCTTCCTCGCAGAACATGCCAAGATGCTACATAGTTTGCACCAACATCGTTGCAACACAATTTCAATCAAGACCCGAATGTGTTGTTTCTCCCTTGTTGTTTGGTTCCGCTTTGAGGACAATACACTGACCAGCGCTTCCTTTGAGTTCCTTTCGGTTCCTATCCATTTGCCCAAGCATATTTGTCTGGAACCTTTTCCAGTTTTGCCACGTTAAGACCTGCGAAGCAAAGCAGGAAGCATAGGCCGACAGGACCTTGGGTTTGCTAGAAGCCTTGGGCTTCTTGCGGCCGATGTCGTGCCGGCCGCTTCGCCATTTGGCGCGCTTGATGACGGTTGGCGCAATCACGGCAGCGGCCCTGTTGACGCACAGCTGAGATCAGAGTGGCTGGCGGGGACCCTCAAAGTGGGAAATCTATTTGTTTGATGGGTAGTTTGAGGGTCCAGGTGGATAATGTTGAATGTGCCGTTTTACCTTGGTTTAAGGGGAGGCCAATTTGAGCTTCTTTTGAATCGCCATCTTAAGCGGGTTTCCGAGTTGGGAGTAGTCTAGCAAATGGTTCTTTCTGGTTCCCCTTCAAAGCCACCCAAAAATGACCAAAAGTTCACAGAGCATGGTTGTGAAGGGAGCCACTTGTACAGTGAGAAAGAGACAAGATGGCGTGTGGCCTCCTCGCAATCCTTTGGAGAGCCATTTTGGAAACGCAAAGAAACGCCTCTTGTACAGTTCTCTTCTTTAGAGGTTCTCAGCTTGTGGCGAGTGTTTCTTTTGTTTATGTGCCCCATGTGCCTCCTCCCCGTGTGGCGTTCCTGTGGCATATGTCTTCTGTGTCAAGTTGCACATGTTCCCTTTACTTGCTTCCATTTGCGCATTCGAACACTCAGGCGTATTTGATCAAAGCATTTACAAGGTGTCCTTCACACGAATTAGAAATGCTCGCGCCTGCCCGTGGTTTTCGTTTACCTTCGCGTGGGTTTGTTTGCTTTCTCAGGGGTCATGCATGGGTCATGCACCTCCACACAGACCCGACCCAAGGGTCTGGGGATGCGCATTGGGACAGAAGGCCAAACTTGCTGCCAAAGAGAAAGAGGTCTTGACTGGGCTGGGGAATTGGTATAGGGTCCCCTTGCGGCTTCTCCTGGGCCAATTTGAAGTGTGTTTCCTTTTGGCGGGGGCCAGCGGATCCCAGTGCATCCCAGTTACCGTGACCAGACAATGTCCTTTCAATTCTAAAAGGGTCGCCTTGGTTACTATTATATATATATATATATATCTGTATACGTATATATACATATATTTTTAATATGCACATTTGCTAACCTCCCCCCCCCATTGACCATGCAGAGCAGGTCCTTCAGATGCCTTTGCCCTAGTGGTCAGATGTTTCCATTTCACGGTATGTACAGTGCTTTTGGTTGATGTCCACCTTTTTTTCACATTTGAGCATGAAAGTGTGCCTGGAAACCAAGAACCGGTGTCTATGTTTTTTATTTAATGGCTGTTCTGTTTGTGGTTGTGTGTCCCTGAAATTACCCTTCTGCTGGAGAACCCTGTTTTTGCATTGTTTTCTGTTTGTGTTTTCTGTTTTCTGCCCTTGTTTGTTTGCCTTCTGATTTAGGGTGGGGCCGGGGGCGGGTGCCATCTGACTATGTGTTACACCGGGAATTTTTAGGCGCCCTTTGATTCACAAGTCAAATCGTCCGCCTCGGCTTGAGGATGAGCTGGAAGCCACGACTGGGTGCTCTGCTGGCAGCGCTGCTGTCTCTGATTGGCCTCCTGCTGGATGGCTTCGCCTACTGGCGCGGACCGAGTGGGATGCGGGCAGGTGTTTTCCATTGGGGTTGCCAATGAATCAACCAACTTTTGCAATAAATCAATAGACTTTTGATGTTCAACAACTTTAACTTGTGTTTTTTCAATCACCTTCTGATTCAGGGACCTGGTGGGTTTGGGGAGGGTAGGTTCGTCCCTTTTCTTGAGAGGAAGCTTGTTTGGGCGGTTTAGTTTTCCAGAAGCCAACTTTGTTTCAGGGAGATGGGTGTGTCTTTGTGAATCTCCAGGTTCTGTGCAAGGCTCCTCCAATTTCGGGCCGTCCGAAACACAAGTTTCTGGGGTTCTCAGTGTATACAGTTGATACAGTATAGTCAGCCTTGTTGACGCTACCTTGTATAGACTCATTTCTGGGTGCCTCCCCTTGGGTTTCCCTACCGAGTTCCCTCAACCACACCGATTTGGATTTGCGCTGAGCACAAACCATCGGCCAAATTTGGAAGCCCGGTGCTTGCAGTCGCCACTCGGGTAGGTAACAAGGGAGAGCCGTTCGGTAAAACCTAAAGGTCATCATACCTGGCTACTTACTCCAGGCTTGCCTGGCAGCACTGGGAAGGTCATATCCCGGCTTTCGAAGTTTTGAAGGGACTCCGGAACCGTTATATCATTCTAAATCAATGTCAACCTCCAAGGAAACCTAGTTGCAAACCCTGGGCTGAAGCAAACCGCCACCCCCAAATCCATACCCCAAAACCACTCCTAAACCTTTTAGGGGTGATTTGTTTTTTTGGACCAGGGGGCGGTGGTTTCAATCAGCTTTTGCACAACCACGGGGGGGAACGCGCAGGAAGCCCAAGCAAACCACAAGTTTTGGAGTTCATCCCGGGCCTTGTGCGCTGAGGAGCACGTGTTCTCTTGATATTCCAAAAGAAGTCGAGCTTCGCACTGGTTGGTTGTTCCATAGTTGCGCCACAAATCATTGATGTCCCTTTATTCAGGTGGACCAGGGTATGTCGCTTAATCAAACTTTGGCCTGGGTGGAAGCCCAGAGGACACCAACTATCCGCAAACCAGTATCACCCTGTATCCCTTCAGCCTGTAGATCACCTTGTGGATTTCCGCCAAAAGAGGCTTAGGTGTGGATCGAGTGGTAGTGGTTTGTTTCCATCCAGCTTACTATCGTTTCCGTTTGGTTTCCACGGCAAATGACGGATTCTTCGGCTCATTTTGTGGGCTTCACCATGGAGAAAACACATGTTTGGCTGTGTGTTTGGCTGGGTGTTCTCAGGTCAACAAAACCTTTTCAGGGCTCCTGCCAAGGACGTTCTTTTCTTGGAACCCAAGGGAAACCAAAGGAATCCCAGAAGCAAAAGGAATCCCACGCCGAAGGCAGGATCGCATGAGACCCTTTCTATCAAGCCAGCTCACAGGAGCGAGATCCCACCATACTACCAGGGTTTTGGCTAAGCTCCCTTTTCCTTGGAAACCGTCCCCCCCCTTTTTCGCCAAGTTTGAAGCCCCATTTCCTTACCCAACCACGGGCGACATCTCATTTTTCCTTGGAAACCTTGATGTAAACTCCCCCTTTTCCAAGTTTGAAGCCCCCATTTCACCTTACACCCCGCTGTTTTCGTGGAGTTTGAAGCCCGCTTTTGCTTCTCCCGACAGGCGAGGCTCCACCCAGCAATGGCCCAAATTTTTGGACACTGCGCTGGCGCTGCTGTGGACGCTCTGCGCCGTGCTGCTGTCCGTCACAGGTCAAAGCTACGCCTGGCTGCGGCTCTATGCGGGCCTGGTGACACGCAGAGGGAGTGGGAAAATGGCGGGAGGTTTGGGGTCTGGATATTTTTTGTTTTTCAAAGTTGGGAATTGGGTGAATTTAATGGGTTTAAGGGGATTTTAAAGGTTGTTTATAACATAATAATAATGGTGACAATAACAATTATAATAATCAATAGGGTCAGGGGTGTGCGCTTGTTTCGTGTCCTGTCAGGAATGTGTGACCATTCTTGGGCTTTGCCCCACTCATGGACCTGTCCAGGGCGGTCGGGAGCCATTTAATTTCCTTTTTGTTAAGCGTGTTTGTCGTGGAAAGGGTGTTTTTTTTGGCCTAGCCCTGGCACAGGGCTAACCCTGGCAGGTGATTGGTTGGTTGGTTGGTTGGTTGCTTGCTTGCTTGCTTGGTTGGTTGGTTGGTTGGCGCCTCGGCAGGACGAAGGTTTGGGATAGGTTCAGGGAAGGTTCAGGGTAGGTTTAGCCTGGCGTTCTAACATTCTTGGCATCGTTTTCATTGTCAGCATCACCAGGCTTTTTAGGTTGGGTTCAGGGTGGGTTCCAGGTTGGCTCGGGCTTGGCCCCGGGTGGGTTCCAGGCCTATTGAGAGCAAATTTGGGGGTGGCTGTGCTTGAGGTTTTTTTGGTGCTGGTTTATGGTGGTGGGGCTTCTTGGGGCTGGTCTTGGGTGGGTTTAGGGCTGGTCACATGGTACCTTAAACCACCCCAAGCCCACTTGCCCACTTGAACACAACGACAACCAAAGCCATTTTTAAACCCACCCAGAAGCCCCACCATAAACCAGCACTAAACCATCCAGCCACCCCCAAATTTGCGATGAATAGGCCTGGAACTCACCCGGGGCCAAGCCTGAGCCAACCCGGAACCCACCCCAAACCCAACCTAAACCAAAGCCTGGTGATGCTGAGGATGTTGAAAACGATGCTGCGGATATTAAAACGATGCCGGGCCTCAACCTACCCTAAACGGACGGCCCTAAACCCACTCCAAACCTTTGTCCGTTAGTGTTAGTGTCTCCTTTCGTGCACGCCAGGCTGTGCCAGGGTTAGGCTAACGCCAGGGCTATGCAAAACAAAACACCTCAGCCTGTTTGTCGTTTGGTTGTGGTTGTGTTGCTTGTTGTTTAACTTTGGTTGTCTTTGGTTTTCACTTGGCTATCACAATGTGATTTGGTTGTTGTTCCATTTGGTTGTGGTTGTTTTGCTTTTTGTTTCAGGGTTTTGAGGTTCCCTTTGAACATGACCCCCAAACAAGGGCAAGCGTGTTTTGTTTCCCACCGCCACTGGGTAACTCGAGAGGGCAAACAGCTGCGGTCAAATTGGATGCCATTCCTGAAAGGTCGTGAGATGATGGCCGGGTTGTTTTTGGTCTGGTCATTAGGCCGACCTGTGAAAGGAACTATGGCCGCCAAAGTTGGCAAGGCTCCATCACATTCTAAATTCCGCCGACTGAGTGGCATGGCGTTTCAACTTGTCTCAAACTGTGGGAGCCACCAAAAGACCGAAAGGGGTTCGATCCCAAACGGATGCACACCCATGCCGTGCGTTCTGTGTATTCGAAACATGGGGGCACTCGAGCTACACGCGGGCACTTCTAAATCTTCCATTCTCAGCCGATGAATTAGTTGATGAATGTGGTGGCTGTTTGTGTGTGTGTGGGTGCGCGTGTCTGCGTGCGAGAGTGTGTGTGTGTGTGTGTTGTGGTGTGGTGTGGTGTGGTTTGGTGTGGGGTGGTGTGGTGTTGTATGGTGTTGTGTTGTGTTGTGGTGTGTTGTGGTTGTGGTGTGTTGTGGTGTGTTGTGGTGTGTTGTGGTGTGTTGTGATGTGTTGTGGTGTGTTGTGGTGTGTGTTGTGTGTTGTGTGTTGCGTGTTGTGATTGTGTGATTGTGATTGTGATTGTGATTGTGAGTGTGTGTGTGTGGGTGCGCGCGTGTGTGTGTGTGCGCGCGCGTGTGTGTGTGTGTGTGTGTTTTGTCTGTTTTGGTGTGTTTGTGTGTTTTTGTGTGTTTGTGTGTTTGTGTGAGTTTGTGTGTGTGTGTTTGTGTGTTTGTGTGTTTATGTGGGGGTTGATCAAAAGGTCCTTGCAAGGAGTTATGTATTCGGTGACCATTCGTCTTGGCTTAACTCCCTCCGTGAAAGATCGGCGATGGAGTTCGCGAAAGAAACTAATTTTTTCGCGAAAGATTCCGCGTTGAATTCTTGGAGGCATGCCTGTGCACTTACATATTTGCAGACCCCGCTCCCTTGTAGAGAGGGAGATACGCAGCACCTACACTTGCATTATTGATTCCCTGCCTGTGTTGGGATTGGTGCAAATCAATAACGTTGGCTGGGCTATTTTGGAGCAAGTTTCGCGAAAGACCGGCGAAAGGCCAGGGAGCTTGTTGCAAGGTTCCGCGCATCGCCGGCAACCGCAAGGCGAATGACGGTGACTGCCTGCACTTGACACTACGTACTGCACGCAAGTGAACTACTGCGGCTACCGTGTTGCAAGCACAACTGCAGCAGCCACAATGGCTCCAGAGCGCACGCTGCAAACAGAAGGGCGTGGCGATGGAGTCGCGAAAGATTCGCGAAAGAATTTTTTCTTCTCGCGAAGATGGCGTTTTCCGGAAACAGGAATGTTGATCAACTGCCATGTGTGTTTGTGTGTTTGTGTGTTTGTGTGTGTGTGTGTGTGTGTGTGTGTGTGTGTGTGTGTGTGTGTGTGTGTGTGTGTGTGTGTGTGTGTGTGTGTGTGTGTGTGTGTGTGTGTGTGTGTGTGTGTGTGTGTGTGTGTGTGTGTGTGTGTGTGTGTGTGTGTGTGTGTGTGTGTGTGTGTGTGTGTGTGTGTGTGTGTGTGTGTGTGTGTGTGTGTGTGTGTGTGTGTGTGTGTGTGTGTGTGTGTGTGTGTGTGTGTGTGTGTGTGTGTGTGTGTTTGTGTGTGTGTGTGTTTCTGTGTGTGTGTGTTTGTGTGTGTGTGTGTGCTTGTGTGTGCTTGTGTGTGTGGTTGGGGGGGGCATGAGTGCGTGCATGCCTGCGTGCCTGCATGCTTGCGTGCGTGTGTGCGTGCGTGCGTGTGTGTGTGTGTGTTTCTCAAAGCTGGGGCGCTTTCAACTGCTTCAGTCTTTTTGCGCGGGGCGTTGACGCGAAACCAACCATATATCTCAACGGGGTGCGTAGTTTTGACACATGCCGAGGTGAGTGCGTTGATCTTGTCAAATTTTTACCTGAAATATCGACGTTGGTTTGGAGCAAGCCCCGAGACTCTAAGAAGGTTCCTTTCACAAGCCCCTTTTTGTTGCTGCGCGGCACCCCTTTTCCCTGTTTGTTTGGTGGGTTCCCTGCGAAACATTGTCAACCCCCCAGAAAAAGACAACTGGGTAAAGGCTTCCCCTTACTCCACGTCAGTGAGTTACGAAAATTCACCTAGATTGGTGACACTTCCGACCAATCAGTTCATGTTGGAATGGATGCCCAAGCCTCAACATGGACCTAGAAAAGTCACGTGTCAATGGCAAGAGGGAGCAGCAATGTGTGTTGCTCTGTTGACTGAGCATATGTTCAAGCTTGCATCCTGTTTGGATGAACGTGAAGCCTAGGTTGACTAACCCCTTCTTGAGCCCAGGCGATGCTGGCTTCGCTGTCTTTGTTATCTTGCATCTCCGCTTGTCTGCACCTGGGCGTGAACGGGGGTCCTGGGTGCATTTCGCACACTGATGCCTGGCTGACAACTTGCCAGGTCTCCTACACGAAACCTCCCACATACTTGCAATGGAATCTCTGCTTGGGCCTGCTTTGGCGGGCTTCATGTTCTAAGCGGGTATCAATTACGTCAATGTGCTTTAGGAACGGACCTAGCGACAACTTCTTCACTCCAGGCGTCAAGCTGTTACCTGACACATGGCGCACCGACGTTTTGAAGGCAACCGCACGCGATCCCTTCCTCGCCGTGTTTCTCTTTGTGACCCGTTTCCAAGCACAACGGGGGTCATCGTCGTTCTCAACGGGGGTGTTTTGGAAGGTTCGTTTCGTCCAAGCTTCGTGCATGACTTTAGGCATCGACTTTGCTCAGGTCCAAGCTGGGAACGGATGTGATTTTTGGTGGATTGGCACAGTCAGGAGATGTCCATGGAGCTTGGCCCCAATCAACAGCCGATTCGGACGAAGGTGGGATAGTCTCCTTAGGGCGGATTGCGTTCCGTGCTTTGTTTTCTGATATCGGGTACCTGGGTTTGGTTCTGATTCAGTTGGCTTTGCCGGCATTCTTTGACAGCGTCTGTCATGAGCCTGAAGGAAGCTGCATTCCCATACCACTCCAATTGGGTGTTTGGATGGCGCCCTCTCTTGCTTTGATAGGAAAAACCACCTATTTCGCTGGGTTCCATTTCCCACATTTGTGTTGGCAAATTAGTTTTACTTGCGAACCCTTTGACAAATGCCCCACTTCGAGATTTGTCTCCGCCAATCAGAATTGAGGATTTTCCTCGTTGAAACGCATGACCTGCGCTACTAACAACATTTACTCTGGATCAGTTGCGGAGTCCCCTCCGACTCTAATGTGTGTGTATATCCAAAATACGTGAATGTGTAGAATATATAAAAATATACATGTAAGAGCCCCAGTTGGAGATGTGATTTTCCCATCATCTCCTGAATCTTGCTAAATCACATCCGAAGCATACTTGTCACTGGGACCAACAAAAAGACGTGGAGAGGTGCCCAACTTTATATCTATAAATTCCCTTGATAATAAATCCTACTTTTAAAAGTACTCGCCTCGGAGAGGGTTCCACCCAGCTGGGGACTCCTGCAAGTGTTGCGGATCTGGGCGGCAGTCGGAGCTATGGCGCAACAAGGGCAAGACCAGCTATGGTTCCCTGGAATCCTTGCACAAGAACAGAACCATGGCAACCCTCAACAAACCAAAGGATTCCGAATCAGGTATCGGTGGGAATTTCGATAGGCGAGCCCCCCAAAAATGGGGGTGTCCCCTGTGTCCTTTTAGATCCCCCAAAAGGTGCCGTCGAAAAGGACGATGCGATCCGAGGCGCGTGCCCTGGGTCTGGCAGGTGGCGGTGGACCATGTGGACGAAGACGCCTTGAGCCCCGTGGCGCCCACGGCGCGACGCCAGGTCTTCAGGCGAGATTCCGATCCGAAGCTAGCCCGGTATGCGAGTGTTTCTCAAAACAGGGATCCCTTAAATGGGTGATTTCCTGTTGCGTCCCTTTAACCACCAACAAACAATCCACCATATTGAGAAACCTCCATTTTGGATTCATGTATGGAAAGCGCGGGGGGCGAAGAGGCGACCCAAGAAAGGGACTCCCTTGTTCTACAGGGTTGCCGGGCGACTGGGTTTTTGGCGGTTCTCAGGGTACGAAAGTCAGATTATTGTTTTTACCTTTGAATTAAAGCCAGAAGGAACATCTACACGTTCGCCAAAGTTCCCTTCCATACCATGTGCACTATGAATGGTGGGACTGCTCACATGAACCCCTCTCCTCAACCCGCCCAAGCTTTCCAAAAAGTTAAGAAGCACAACAAGAATCCGGCTTCCCTTGGCTTCCCTTGCCTTTTCCTTGGCTTTCCCTGGCTCGACGCCAGGCAGGCCTGCAGTGTGGTGACGCTCTACTGGTCCCTCGTCTTCGCCTGCATGGGCCTGGGCGTGGGCGTGAACAGCCGCTGCAACACCGGGCTCGCGGCGGACGGCCAGACGCTGGCGGGGCGACCTTCGAGAGGGGGAAGCCGATGAAGCGGAGGGCATGCAAAAACCACACCCAATCCTTGTCCAAGACAAGAGACATAGATCCCCGCTAGGTGGGCAAAAGCAGCCTTTTGAGGTTTCGGCGTGGGTTCTCTCGGAAGAAACACAGACTTAAAGCGGCCCTTTTCGACAGCGTTGGAGGTCCACCAGAGCCAATGGATGAATCTGGTGCTGGGGGGCCTTTGGCCTGCACTCTTTCTGGTGCTGGGCGCTCGCAGCAGCGAATGTGCCTTTGGCCGAATGCGGGGATTCGGGCCAGAAATTGGTTGGCTTTCCTGTTGGTGTTCCAAAACAGAAGGACACGGCGCCCCTGAAAAAAACACCGAGCGGGACTCGTGGAAGTATGGACTTCGTCGCGGGATTCGCAGCTTGAATCTGCTTGGAATCTGCCCATAGCCGAATCAGTTGTTTCTTTCTTCTTCTTTTTTAGCATGTTTGTCGCCTCACCTTCTTTCTCACACAGGTGAGCCTGGGGAACGGCGTGGATCGTGGCCCATCAGGCTGTTGCTTACCTGACATGCAAGCTCAGATTGGCTTCCTGGTTTGAGTCTTAGTTTGGAGAGCACATCAGAGGCCACTTTGCCTATTTATGCAGCCAGTGAGTCCGCAAGTGTCAGAACAGGGGCTGTCCTTTTGGATCCCTTTAAAGCAACCTAAGAAGGATACCCTCAAAAAGCGCATGCTCAGCAGAACAGAATTAGTCCATCCTGCTGAGAACACTGCATACCTTCAAGCGAGACTTGGGCATGTCCTCGGATCAGCAAGTTGAGATGGGTGTTTCTTTGATTCACGGAGTCGAATATGAGCCGCAATCAGAACCCGGGTGCATGAAGGTTAGCAAGGAACAGTCCCGGCCACAAGCAGGCGCGGATATCCATAACACTTGGCTTTTCTGATGTCGACTTAACTTGGGCTTGTGTCACCCCACCCATTCTCAATACACAGAGCCTTGCAATCACATGCAGAGCCATCGAGTAGAGACTGATCGGTCGAAGGGGTATCACTCGTTGGAGCTTTCAGTTCGTGGCTCCTCCGCATTCTCCTGGAGGTGATGTTATATCAAGCGCAATGTGAGTAGATGACAGGTACGAGTTGCGCATGATGCAGAAGACTGGTTGTTTTTACTTCCGCGCCATTCTGCCTGAGCCAATATGTTGGGATAAGCCTCTGGTGCCGCATGGCTGGTGATTGTTAAACCGCTTTGTTTTGGGCAGGCCGCATGATACCAGGATTCTTGCTTGGAAGATGTCAAGCTCCAACATGTCAGCTTAGCGCCAAGTTGCGATGTCACTGGATCCCCAAGTTGGTTCAGCGACTGGATGACCAGATCAGTTGAGGTCAGCCTTTCCAGCAAAGGGTTGTGCTTGGCTTCTATGGAGGATACGAGTTTCCCCATAGACACAAACTCGCAACATATGTTGGCCACCTTTATATTGGGTGGAAGCAGATGGCATAGCCTCCCAATTAGGTTTCAGCATCCACTTCATTTTCAGGGATGCCTTTTTGGGTTCCATGTTAATTTCCGGGGAATAGTCCAAACCACCAACTAGGGCCTAAACTGGCACATCATCCTCTTCACTTGCGGACAGGGAGTAGTGCCATCTACTTTCAGGGCCGCAATGGCGCCGCTTACCTTAGGCCTGGGCCGTTATGCCACCAAGCGGCTGCTGTCCCGCTATCGCCCGGTAGAGTCTCCCTGATCTGTGGCTGGCGGGTGCGATGTGCGGAAGTTGTTTGGGGGCGTTTGGCCTCCAGAACCTCAGGATCACCTGCCTCTGCCTGGTTGATTGGGGGTATCTCAGTCTTTGTGTGTGTGTGTGTTTGTTTGTGTGGTTCTCTCTCTGTGTCTCTGTGTGTGTGTGTGTGTTTGTTTGAGGGTACCCTTTTCAGCTTGGTTTAAAGCATGTTGGGAGAAAGTGCAAGCCACAATGCCTGGAAGTTGGCATGATGCCACTTGGCCGTTACCATTTACTCCATGCTTCATATTTGACATGTCTCCAGATTGGATTGACACGTTTGCAGCTCTTGTAGCAGTGGAGGGCATGTTGGACTGGCGGCCCGCTACTCTTGTATGACTTGACAGCTTCGATTGTTCTTGATCGCCATCATGTTACATGCTTATGTTGAAGGGCCCATGACTGCAGGTTCACAACCAAGGAATTGTACCTGATCTAGATTCGGTCATGAGGTACATGAGCCTATGTCAAGGTGTTGATCACTTTCTTTCTTTGTGCACTTTCGTTAATCGTTCATTATGTATGATTGTGCTTGTGGTTGCGCTTGTCTTTGTGCGTGGCTGTGTGCTTGTGTTTGTGTGAGGGTGTTTGTGTGTGTGTGTATGTGTGTGCGCGCGTGTAGCAACGTGGCTGCCGCTGGAATATCTTCTTGGTGCAATGATGTTCAAATGGGGGGCGCCAAAATAATTGTGGTTACACCTTTTTTCACGCCAATCGCAGAAAAAGATGGGTCGCAAATGCGCCTGCCTGCCCCTTGGGACATGAAGAGTTTGAATCTTGCGGAGAGTCCCGCTGGATAGAGGCATCGGTTCTGTGTGCATCATAAAGGTCTCTCAGAAATGGGAAAGGGCCCCTTGATGCCAGGCATTGCCTGACACTTCAGCATATGTCTGCCTACTTGGTGGCGACACCGACACCGATTGTGTGGTGCAACGAGCTTGGCAGTCTAATGTAGGTCCAGTACTTAGATGCTTCTGTTCGGGTCCAGGTGTTGCAACTCCAACATTTTGCCAGATTCTATGACCACTTGAAACCCGCCAAGCTCGGCAAATCCGATCGCAACCTCATTTGGGGGTTTGGCCATTAGGGCCGATTTGGGGCACATCCCGTGAGGGCCATATTCTTCCTTGGGCATTTCTCATTTCATGTTGGTGAACAATTGCGAGTAACACGCATTTACATGGCTTGCCCAAATTGTGACTTACCCATTTCCTGCTGGAAACCTACGGTAGCCGTTTGATTGTTACGCAGTGAAATCATTCAGACCGCCTCAACAGCACGCCAACCTGCCTCTGTGCGAGCTGTCTCTTCGGGCCGAATGTTTGCACTGCTTGGGAGCTGGGTCGATTGCACGTGTGTGTGTGTGGATTTGTTTTGAGCGCAGTCTGTTTTGAGGGTGTTTTTCGGGGAAGCTGCAAGGATTCTTTGAGTTGCACATCTGGGTTTGATTACATAAACATCACCATATAAATCTATAGGTTTGATTTGAGACACGCCCCCAATTGAAAATGTTCACCAAGGGCCCAATTGAGCTTCACACACGTGCGCGAATCTGAGTCTCATCGGCCTTTAGCTTAAGATCTGTGGGGTGTGTCGGCTTTCAGTTGGACTTGAACGGGGTGCCTGGAATTGACCGAAGTGCCTATATTCTTTCATACTTCGGCATGTGGTGGAACCCTGGACCACTCAACTCTCGGCTTTGTTTTTGGTGGGGATGAGATTCGGCGCAGTGCTTCCATAGGCCGGCGTTAGCGTTGATGCGAGAGGGGGAGCCCTGCTTTGTGCATAGCCCCTTTAAAGGGGAATCATAGCGACCGCCTCATGGGGTGCATTGGCAACCGATTTCGGGCATGATGATTGGGGCGTCCAATGCCTGCTTCAGATTGTTGAGTGATTATTATCAGTGCTGCTCGCGTATAACGAGAATTAGAAAGGAGACCTGGCATTCTTAGGGATCCAATGCTTAGGGCTCTACTTACTATTTTAGAGACACTCCCAACTGCAAGTGGCAGTCACCTTGGCCGAAGTTGTACTTGTTTCGGCGGCGTGCGCATTGAGCCTTCGCGGTGGAGGATCTCAACGGACGAAATTGGGACCTCACCGACCGGAAGTTCACGATCTTACCCCTGAAGGTGTGTTACCGTTCCAGGTTGGCTGAAAACAAGACCAAGGAAACCGGGTCCAATTGTTTCTTTCTTTGCGTTTGTTTCCTCTGTTTTTTTCTTTTCCTTCTTTTCTTATTTTGTCTCTGCGATTTCAGAGATCTCAGAAAATGTTCACTTAGAGCATCGCAGGTCCTGCTCAATACCCGCCAGAATCGCATGAAGCGCCAGAAGGGCTCCTTTTGGGCTCCATGTTGATTTGTAGGGAGTACAAGTCTGTTGTCCGGCCGAGGTGAGAGTTGTACCGTTGGATTCTTGCAAGAGAGCTTTCAATAGTGTTTCAGCCTGGTTTCAGATTAGACGCTGCGTGTGAGGGCGACTTGAGCGAGAAAAAATGGCGAATTGCAGCTGCGGGCAATATTTACTGTCATGCACTGAGGGAGTTGCATGGAGCACACTCACCAAGTTACGATAAGATATGGGGATTCTTTCAAGATCCACTGTCAATTGGGGACCCGACTAATATTAATTCTTCCTTTGCTGGCGGTTTGCCAATCACCAAGTTGGAACCACCTTGCGGATGGCGTTTACCGCAAAGACTGAAAGGGCACCCATTGTAGTTGTTACAATTGCCTGGAGTCTCCTCGGAACATGTTCTATGAAGGTTGCCTACATTGAATATCATCAAGAAGTGTTTTTGTTTTGTTTTCTGGCGTACCCCAGAAGTTCCCTGACGGCCTTCCATTTGCTATGGCCTCAGAGAAGTGTCGAATTTGTTGTTGTGTCTAAAGCCTTTGCAAATAGAAGTCACCACGTCCGCGATGATATCTTTGTTTCCGGTTGTTCCCTGTTGGTTTTAAAGGGATATGGTCTTGCCTGCCAAAGCGCCGCTTCTTGGGACTGCATTTGCCATGGCCCGAGTATAGGAGACGCTGGCCTTGGTGCCTCACATTGAAATTGAATCGAGACCTCACGGGTTTCGGGAGATGGCACGGAAGTGTTTTCCTTGGGGCCATGTTTTGGGCCATGTTTTGCTTCTTCAGCTCCTTGGTTTCCCATGAAGCCCCCATGAGAACATGTCGCTTTCATGCAGGCTCAGAGGAGTTCCTGGACTTGGCCCCTTTCAGGAAGGGCATTCTAGAGGCAAGCAAACAGTTTGGACTTCGCCAATCTGAGGTGAGACTCGGTGCTTTCAGTTATCACTGTAGAACTTAAGGCTGGTGTATTTGGGTTTTACGCGATGGCTTCCCCTGGTTCCTTTTGTGGCTTGCCAGGTTGGGGGAATATGATTCCTGGGCACAAGGTGGTCGCCGAGATCGTGGTGAGCGAGCTGCGCGAGGGGCGTGGGCCCCATGTTGCTCTGGGGACTCTATAGCCAAGAGGGGTGTTTCTAAAGATAGGGGTCCTCCTTCTGCATGGTTAGGAGAAACCAAAAGGAAATCAACCACCTGAAGGAATTGGCCCCTGATTTTGAGAAACATTTGGATTCAGGGGGGGGCGTGAATGATTTCAAGCGCAGGGCGTTGACACCCTTACCAAGGGGAGAACCCTTTAACTCATAAGCCTCAACGACCTGCATGGCGAGCTGCATGGCATGGAAGGTCCATTTCCATATAGGCCAAGCAAGCTATCACTGGACGAAAGAATGCGCAGGAGTCCTCCTGAACATGTCCAGAAAGCAACATCACATGAGAACCTCCAAGGGGCACTAGATTTAAAACGTGTTGAGACCACTTTAGTGGCAGGTAGACAGTTGGGACTTGTTTTTGCCAATCCACTTCGGAAGTGAGTACACCATATCAAGCTCTTCTAGGTCCATGAAAGGGGGGAGGTCACAACTGTCCCGGTATGACATGTTCAGCTGGTGTCAAAAGGAATCCACCAGAATGGCAGACTTCCTATTTAAGCTCTACATATTTTTGTGCCCACCCCGTGGCAGATTCCTGCCTTTAAACTCGCACCGAAACCCTGTCGCGCACCGGGAACACTTTTTGTGCGTCCTTGGGCTTGCAGAATCGTATCTTCTACCCTGTTTGGCTTGTAAGGCAGCCAATAGCCCCTAGATAAATGGCATACAACCTCCCTGGGTCAACAAACATACACCTGAACATGCCTGAGTTGGTGGGAGGAACTGAGGAAAGTTCAAACTCCCATTTCTTCTTTGTTATCATCATTGGGCTTGTGTTTTTGAGAGTCCCCTTTTTCGGCTGGTTTCAAAACACACTTCCAACAGAAAAACCCGCCATGGGTCCAAAACCATATCAAGACACACACACACACACATGCAGGTGTCTTTCTGCCGGGTGCCTTATGTTTCAAAGGCTTAACTTACAGGAACATCTACAGGACATGGCCCCAGAACACCCTAATTTAGCTGTTTTCCAGCCCTTATGTTAGGTCGCCTTGGCCTCCTTCCCATCGCGGAGGTTGACCCCTCTGAAAACCGCCCAGCCGCCGCTGAGCAGCGCAGTGCAGCGAGTGCAGGCGGTGAAGGTGCGGGGTTTAGGTGCCGGGGTTAAGTCGACCCAGCTTGCGTCAAGTCGACTTAAGTCACATAAAAAGCAAATTGCATCAGGATCACAAGATGTTCATGTTTGTATTCAGTTTTAGCCCTTCATGTTACACGCCTAGCCTGTGTATGTCTATCCGATAGTTCACAGCCGCTCAAAATGTGCCAGCCCCAGACTGGCTGATGCTCCTCGTTTTCTGCTTGAAAGGACGAACATGGGGGGTACCCTCCTCAAGACTTGCACAATTCCAGCCATACCCTAGACTTTATTGCTTTTTGAGTTCCAGATAAATTTGTGCCATATCCCAACTAACAGTTCAATTTTAGTGCCTCCGGCTCAGGCCGCCGACATTACAGGCCTGCTTTCTTATTTGCGTCCCTTTGGAATTGTCCCCTTGCCCCCTTCCCCTCTGAGATTTTTGCCCCCCTTTCTTTGTTGAGATCCATTCCCCCTTTCCGCCCGAAGGCCTTTTCTCCCTCTGTTTTTTTCCCTTTTCCTCCCTAAGATGTTTTCACCCCTCTCCCTGTTGAGATCCTTTCCCCCCTTTCCCCCCTAAGGCCTTTTCCCCCCTGAGATCTTCTCCCTTTGCCTCCCTAAGATCTCCCAGATCGTCTCCCTTTCAGGGAGAAGATCTGGGAGAAAAGGACTTAGGGGGGAAAGCCCAACAGGGAAAGGGGGGAAAAGATTTAGGAAGGAAAAGGGAGAAGCTCTCAGGGGGGGGAAAGGCCTTAGGGGGGAAAGGGGGAAAAGGATCTCAGCGGGGGGGGGGAAGATCTTAGGGAGGAAAGGGAGAAGATCTGGGGACAAAGGCCTTAGGGGGGAAAGGGGAGAAATGATCTCAACAGGGAAAGGGGTGGAAAAGATCTTAGGGCGGAAAGGGAGAAGATCTGGGAGAAAAAAGGCCAACAGGGAAAGGGGGGAAAGACCTAAGGAAGGAAAAGGGAGAAGCTCTCAGGGGGGGGAAAGGCCTGAGGGGGGAAAGGGTGGGAAGGATCTCAACAGGGAAAGGGGGGAAACAATCTTAGGAAGGAAAGGGAGAAGATCTGGAAAGGCCTTAAAGGGAAGGGGGGAAAGGATCTCAACAGGGAAAGGGGGCAAAGGATCTTAAGGAGGAATAGGAAGAAGATCTCAGCGGGGGGAAAGGCCGTAGGGGGGAAAGAGGGGAAAGGATCTCAACAGGGAAAGGGGGGGAAAGATCTCAGTGAAAAAGGGAGAAGGTCCCAGGCAGGGAAAAGGCCTTAGGGGGGAAAGGGGGAAAGGATCTCAACAGGGACAGGGGGCAAAGGATCTTAGGGAGGAAAAGGGAGAAGATCTGAAAAGGCCTTAGGGGGAAAAGGGGGAAAGGAGCTCAACAGGGAAAGGTGGGAGAAGATCCTAGGGAGGAAAAGGGAGAAGATCTCGGGGGAAAAGATCTTGGGGAGGACAAGGGAGAAGATCTCAGGGGGGGGAAGGCCTTAGGGGGGAAAGGGGGGAAAGGATCTCAACAGGGAAAGGGGGCAAAGGATCTTAGGGAGGAAAAGGGAGAAGATCTTGGGGGGGAAAACGCCTTAGGGGGGAAAGGGCGGGAAAGGATCTCAACAAGGAAAGGGGGGAAAAGATCTTAGGAAGGAAAAGGGGGAAGATCGCAGGGGGAAAAAAGGCCTTAGGGGGGAAAGGAGGGAAAGGATCTCAACAGGGAGAGGGGGGAAAACATCGTGGGGAGGAAAAGGGAAAAACTCAGAGGGAGAAAGGGCCTTAGGGGGGAAAGGGGGGATGGATCTCAACAGGGAAAAATGGCAAAAGATCTTAGGGAGGAAAAGGGAGAAGATCTCAGGGGGGGAAAGGCCTTAGGGGGGAAAGGGGGGAAAGGATCTGAGCAGGGAAAGGGGGGGAAAGATCTTAGGGAGGAAAGGGAGAAGATCTGGGGGCAAAGGCCTTAGGGGGGAAAGGGGAGAAATGATCTCAACAGGGAAAGGGGTGGAAAAGATCTTAGGGAGGAAAGGGAGAAGATCTGGGGGAAAAAAGGCCAACAGGGACAGGGGGGAAAGATCTAAGGAAGGAGAAGCTCTCAGGGGGGGAAAGGCCTCAGGGGGAAAGGGTGGGAAGGATCTCAACAGGGAAAGGGGGGAAACAATCTTAGGAAGGAAAGGGGGGGGGGAAGATCTTAGGGAGGAAAGGGAGAAGATCTGGGAGAAAAGGACTTAGGGGGGGAAGCCCAACAGGGAAAGGGGGGAAAAGATCTTAGGAAGGAACAGGGAGAAGCTTGGGGGGAAAGGGGGGAAAGGATCTCAACAGGGAAAGGGTGGGAAAGATCTTAAGGAGGAAAGGGGGGGGAAGATCTTAGGGAGTTCCTCCCTAAGATCTTCCCCCCCTTTCCTCCCTAAGATCTTTCCCACCCTTTCCCTGTTGAGATCCTTTCCCCCCTTTCCCTCCCAAGGCCTTTCCCCCCCTGAGAGCTTCTCGCTTTTCCTTCCTAAGATCTTTTCCCCCCTTTCCCTGTTGGCCTTTTTTCCCCAGATCTTCTCCCTTTCCTCCCGAAGATCTTTTCCACCCCTTGCCCTGTTGAGATCATTTCTCCCCTTTCCCCCCTAAGGCCTTTTTGCCCCAGATCTTCTGCCTTTCCTCCCTAAGATCTGGAAATGAAGGGGGGAAAGGGGGAAAGGATCTCAACAGCGAAAGGGGGGGAAAGATCTCAGGGAGGAAAGGGAGAAGATCTGGGGAAAAAATGCCTTAAGGGGGAAAGGGGGGAAAAGATCTTTGGGAGGAAAAGGGAAATCTTTCTCGGGGGGAACAGGCCCTAAGGGGCAATCGGGGGACAGGATCTCAATCGGGAAAGAGAGAAAAAAACTTTGGGAAGAGAAGGGTGGAGATCTTGGGGGGAAAAGGCCTTAGGGGGGAAACGGGGGCAAGGATCTTAAGCGGGAAAGGGGGGAAGAGATCTTAGGGAGGCAAAGGGAGACGAACTCAGGGAAAAGGACTTAGGGAGGAAAGGGGGGGAAAGATCTTTGGGAGGAAAAGGGAGAAGAACTGAGGGTGGGAAAAGGCCTTAGAAGGAAAAGGGGGGAAATAAATGATCTCAACAAGGAACTGGGGGGGGTTCACCAGCATAGGCAACATCCCCAGCATCACCTGCATCATCCGCATCCTTGGCAGGCGCTGATGCGGATGATGCAGGTGATGCTGGCGATGTGCCGCTGGAGCTGCTAAGGATGCGAAAGCGCACCCGGGGGGAATCACATTTTGTGGTTCCACCTGTTAAGACAACCCGCATGGGTTTGTCCGAACAACTGGCCGGAATCCGGGCATGCAACGGCGCAACCGCGTCTCGGCAGGCGCGGAAGCTGCCGCAGCACCTTCACCAGGCTGGGTAAGATGTCGCGAGACATGTAAGTAGCTCACAATGTCAGGGTTTTGGGAATGAGGGGGTCGTTCCCGCTTTTGTGATAGCATCGATCCTCCCCTTTTGGGTCAAGAATTAGTTCTTGGGAAGGCGTTGCTCAAAACATGAACCTGTCTGACTGATGGATTCGAATGCTGTTAATTTCCGATCTCCCAACCCAGAGCGCCGGAGTAAGATACCCTGTCCCATGCATTGCATGATGGGTTCCGGAACAGTAAACCCCTTGAGTTTGACTGCAGCCCTCCTATTTCAGAGGGATCCAACTCACTTCGGGAAATAGTTGTAGCAAGTCGTCCAGAAACAGTGGATGGCCCCCCATGTCTTTCAACATTCTTCAACCAGTGCCCGGGTCTCAGAGAGTATGGTGTGTTTTGCGTGTTGACCTTTGTTCACCGAACTTGAATGTACCCCAGTGTTGAGCCAAGTTTTGTTGCCTCATTCTATGGTGGCTCCCTTATGTTCCTCGTTGTTCTCTTGGCTTCAGCTTTCTTTGCGTGAAAGATTGGGGGTGAGAGCAGATCTCAGGCCAACAGCATCTTAGAGTCCCTCCGCGGTTGGGGCACCATGCCGGGAACTACCGCCGCAGCCTCGGGCGAGTTCGCTTGCGAACCCCCCCCCCAACAGAAAAACTGGGTTCCATAAATCACTTTTGGAGGTGGTTTCTTGTTAATTCAGCCACCATGCAGAGGAAAGGATGAACAACCTGAACTGTTTTATCTCCAGGAGATTCTTGGATGGGTTGTATGGCCAGAGCCAGAAGCAGAACCGATCCCTTTGTGGAAAGCTACTTACAAGGTAGTCTATGACGAGCTTTCAGGGTAAAATGAGCTCACCAGCATATGGGTCCCTTACTATGGAACCTATATTTCAGGTATTGGACTTGAAGAAATTGCGGATTCATTTCCCATTTTGCGAGAGTTGACACAACATTTGCCCTGATCGGCAAGGCTTCATTGACGTTCAGGCCTACGGGACGTCCATCGTGCACATTTGCCTCAAAACCCCGAAACGCGGCCCGTTTTCCTGTTGGCTTCCCTCAAAACGAATCCCCAATAGGGGGTTCCAACCCCAAATCGGACCTCTGCAAAGTTGGTTCCCCCCTCTATCTCCCTAAAACCAACACATTTGACATGGGGGGGGCTAAATCATCAGTGCTCTCTTACCTTTCAGCTTGAGATGCCAGTCTTTGATTCGAGGTGCCGGCCTGGGTGGAGCACCTCAAGGCTTCGATGTTGTGGGGCCCAGGGCCGATTTGGCTTTCGGGTGAAGGGCCGTCAAGGGGTCTCACCCCTACAACTAGAACGGGATATTCAGAATTATTTTGTGATGTTCAACTTGTGCGAAAGGTTCAGGGTGGATTTTCTGGTTTCCCCAAAACAAGGCCTGAATGACGGGGGGTAGCAAAGTGGGGTCCTTAGGCGCATTTGGATATTCGGAGTCCTTAGAGGTTGCTTAGAGGCCGTTGGCACCATTAGGGCTCGGGACTCATCCAGCAATGAATCTGCCAGTCTCAGCGGAAGCACCAAGAAAAGAAAGAGACCAATACAAGAATCGGTGAGCACAAAAGTTTTGAGAAGGTGGAAGTGCCGGACCACAACTCTAAGACTACAACTTGAGACATGGGTGGTTGCCCAAATGGGGGTCCCAAACATGGTGGCTTCCCCTTTGGTTGTCCAAAGACGGTGGCATTCCCCACCTCTTCGTTTGTTTTGTGCGGTGTCTCAAGCAAGGGGCATCAGCTATTCTCCCATGGCGACAGGCCATCAAGGGGGCCACTGTTCCCTCGGCTCCCGGCCATACGGCTGATCTGTTTAGAAAACGCGGAGGGATTGATGACATGGCCCAAGACTATGTTTCTTGTTGCCAGGGCTCCACCAACCCCCCGAGTTTTGAGAAACAAGCCGAACGGCGGAAGTTGGGCTTTCTATACCCCAAATACAGGTGGGGGTGCAGCCCAACCTCTTTGGATTCTTGGACAGCCGGCCAGGCAGTTGGACCTGGAGGGCTATGATACTACCAACTTTGAGAACCAAACCTTGGTGGTTTCAGGCGGATTTGTTCCAAAAGGGGATGTCTTTTCGTTGGACCCTTTTGTGATTCTGGGGGAAATGAGGGGCATCATCCATCCCGGCGGTTGATTCGAGCCACGCTCGGCTTTCCGCAGGCGGACAGCCCCCTGGGCCGCAGGTGGACCAAAGTGGCCTCCATGGACCTGTTCGCGCGCGAGCCAGGCGCCGGTGGCAATGGGGCGATCCATCACCGATCTGGGAGAAATTGTTTGCGCGCGCGCGTGTGTGTGTGTGTGGTGGGTGGGTGCGTGGGTGTTTTTTGTTCTTTCATCACCTTCAAAGAGAGTACCCTCAAAACACACATGTGGGAAGTAGGGTTAAGGGAATCCCACTTTCTGCGAGTGGTCAAGGGAATCCCCTTTCCAAAAATAAGATAGTTATGGGGATGGGATTTCGATTTTAGTATCACAGATTTCGGGTATTTCCCACAACCATGATAGACACCTGGGATATCCCCTTGAAAATGAGAGGAGGCCATTTTTGTGTGATTTGCAAAGGGTGCTTCCCTTGATTGCCTATAGTAATGACTTGGGCAAAACAGACCGGGCAACTGGTTGCCATCGTATCCTGTTTTGGTTTCAATGGAAACCAAAGGGAGACCAGGTCACCTTAGGGGTTCATATTAAAATAAAACAGAATGAGCTTGGAACCGATTTGGGGAGCTGGAATCATTCCCTCCCGATGTCTTTCGTTTTTACAATCCTCTAGCTTCCAACGTGCAGAAAGGGCCATTACCTCCTCCAGGGATTTTGATTTTTCTTGGGCTTCTTGTGTTGAACGCGGTTTCCTCTCTCCACCTTGGTTGATTCCATGCGATCGCCTTGTTTTCAGGGCTGCTTATATTCCCGTTGTTTGGATGATTTTGTGCATGGCGGTTTCAAGGCCAGTTCAAAGGGTTTCTTCATTGCTCTTTCCCTTTCAGGAAAGTGACAAGTCCACCGAGCCGAAAGGGGCCCATCTGTTTGAGTCCACGTGACTTATAAGTCTCAGCAGACATACGTATACCAAGGGCTTGTGAACATTCATGTTTGACAACACAATCTAAATGATCACATCGAACAGGCTGTGTGCATCATATCCGGCGGAAGAGTTCTTAGCATTAGGCGCAGTGATGTTTGGTGCAAGATCCATCCTGAACTAGAATATATGTTGCCAGATTTGTAGATTACAATTATTCTGATCTGACGCTATTAAATATGGCACTTAGTGGCAAGGCGTTCTTGCCACATTCTATGAGACCAGGACAGTATGTGTCCTGCAAAAGTCTCTCCTCAGCAACCCTGATGGTGCAGGAATTTCAGGAGCAGTTGTCTGACCGCCCGGATTGATGCTCAGCGTTTGAAGACACTGTCCCATCGATCGGTGTGCTGAATCTAGACTAGGCTTAGTTATTGAATGCATGAAATTCAGCGCATCCTGCGCCCTTCATGCATCAGCCCAATGCCAACTTGGCTCCTCAAGAAGCAGGGATGAGCTAAGTCCCTTCCCCACTCAAACATGCAGCTTCCACAGACTCACAGAGCGCATGCTCACAAAACGGAGACACGCCCAACAAATATACTGTACCTAAGTACATGACTCCCAAACACGAAGGTTTCGATGAGCGCCTTTGTAGGTAACCAGGCATGTTCCTTTAGTCTTCCACCCTGAGTATCAGAAAGCACCCTCCATTGGAGGGGCTGGGATCTCCGTAAGATTTCTGAACGGCATCTAGGTGGCCGAAGATGCGTAGGGTAATGGTGGGGGTGTCTTCTCTTTCAGGCTTCCCTTTGCGGGGTTGGCTTAAAGGGAAACAAAACGATATCAACCATTTAGCGGGTCCCCTCATTTTAGGACAACCCCTGGCTTTCCCTTTCACCGCGCGAAGCGCCGAATCCCTTTGCAATCAGGGCTGCTGTACCGCGTGCTGCTGTTCTGCGGCGAGGTTCGGGCGCCGGGCATGATATTGTATCCCGCGTGGAAGTGAGCCCAGGCACACGATGATGTGCTTTTGTCCCTCTGTTTGGGAGAGGGGTCTGTTTGCCCAAAGACGGCAATACGGGTGTGCTTTTGTTAGTTACTTTGGTTCAACGGGAAACCAACAGGAAAAGCTTAATTTTGGGGCTCCCACCATTCTGACACATTCCCGAATGGTGACATATTTGAAAGAGGCGGACTGAAATCCCCATGTGCATGATGTCCAATCCCCAGTTGAAATTCATGCCGGATTGCCTTGGGATAGCCGTTGTTCCATGCGTAGCCAGACTCTAACTTCCACGTGTCACAAGCTGCCTCGTAGTTACTTGGAGAAAGTACAGGGGCAAATGAAAGCCATCCAAAGGGTTTGGGTCCTAAGCCAACAAAGCTCCATGCCTATAATATTTGCGTCTTTTTTCGTGGTTCTAAAGGAACACTCACATGACAAGCACCAATTTATGGGTCCCCTAAAACCAAGACACCCCAATATCAACTACCCAGTTGCCCAGTGGCGCCCCTCTTTTTCCTGTCTAAACAAAACTTTGGATGCCACCAACTCCCACCAATTTTGGAATGCCCCTTCTTCCCATGAAAATCCACCGGGCATGTGAGACGCAGGTTGTGACGCTGGCGCGAGCCAGCCTGAGCTGCTGCTGCTGGCGGGGGTTGCTCACTGCGGTGGGGCGCCCAAACCCGGGCCGCCGGTTTTGGGAGGGGCACGTCAAACGGGATGGGCTCCCTACATCGCCCGCGATTTTGCGCCATTTAATTATCTTGTCGGGCGGGTCCCCCAACCAAACACAGTTGGGGGCTGATTTCCCGAAACCGCCCGAGATTTAGAGTTTGAGGATGTCTCCATTTAATTGATGCACAGGCTTTATCATGTCGACCCTGGAATGATCCACCTGGTATACTGTGGATGAACAAAATCCGCTTCGCACGCCAACCTATGAGTACCCGCATAGTCCACCCAGTGGTGCCGGATTGCGTCCATCCATAGTAGGGGGATTGTTTTAGCAAAAGTAACGAATTCTCTCTTAAGCGGGACAACCCCCAAATCCCAGTTTACATTACATGGTTCTAATATGTTCCAATGGCTGGTTTAGTCAAACTGAGTAAGCCTGTCCTCACGCCGGCAGGACCAGTAGTCACTGGGCTATCTTCAGAACATATTGTATATTTTAGGGTTGTCTGACTATGAAACAGAATGGGACAACGCTTGTTTCCCACGGTCATGAAGGGCCCTGCAAAACCAAACCCAATAGGAGCAAACAGAGCCTAGTAGTGCCTTATGCCTGGTCAAATCCTCATGGCCGTAACCCAAGCAATGGTCCGCTTTCGATCTAAGACCTCCAAGCCGCAGCGTCGACTCTGGAGCTGGGCGCGGCACTCGGACGGCCGGTCTTTTTTCCCCCCTGTTTGGCTCACTGGGCCTCAGCATCCCCCATGGTTTTGGTGCAACCCGTTCGGAACAGCCCTGTATCGGCTTCTGTTTTTCTTTCGGACCCGTATTCTTACCTTGGTTTAAAGGTAAAGCAACAGTAAAGCCGATGTTGCGAGTTGGGTGAAAGTAGGGGGACCCGAAAAGGTTGGCTTTCCTTTGACTTTTCGTTTAAACCAGAACAAATTTGTTCTGTTGGGACGCTTCTTGAGCTTGCTGTACTATTACGATAAGGATGAGCCACAAGTAACTGTCACTTGTGGAGTCCCGGCGTCCCTTGACACCGGAAGGTCCCAACAGGCAGTTTGAAAGTGTTTCATCTTTCCTTTCAGTTCAAGGAACCCAGATCAATCTAGCTAGCTGACCTATCGGACCTATCGCAATTTCGGGGCTTGAAGCGATCTCAAAGGTATTTCCCTTCATTCTATGTGAGGTTTGCAATTTTCCAGCAGTCTATCGTTCATTTGGGAGGAGCTGTCAGAACTCACTAAACTTCCCCGCAAGAAACTAGGAGACTCACTGAATGTCCCATTCTTTTCTTGGGGGCACGATGTTTGTTTTTCTCTTCCAAACTAGTTGGTCACACCCTACAGGCCCCCTATATTTCTGGATTGGCTGTCTTACCTTTGGGCCATGTTCAATCAGTGCCCTTTAAGTCGGTTGTTGTTTAATGCGGACATGTCGGGACCCCTGTCACGCCGTGGATGGACAAAATCCTGCACCAACTGGGATGGGTGAAGCCCTCTTGTGAATGCTGGGACAACCCACCTACCAACTGGTATAGGGTTTTGTCCCTCCGCAGCACCACTTGGGTTTCTTCCGCAATTTCAGTGCGGGGTAGCTTGGGGGTAGCTAAAACTATCTTTCAGTACCACTTGGGTGTTGCTCAAAATCAACTGCTTCAGGAGTTTCCCCTTACCATCCGACCTCGAAACAAACAGAAACACAAATGGGGAAAGTCAATACCCCTATCTTGAGAACCTCAGACCTGAATATGCCCTTTTTCATTTGTGTTGGAGGAGGCGTCCCTGCAAGCAAACAACCAGCAAAAGGGTCTTCTTTTTTGTCCCATGGCTGGGGTATGTGCTTAACTCCACTGCTATTGGGTTGGATCTTTAGACTTTAACTTTTTGGTTGCCCCTCGTATTTCCTTGTAACCTGCAAAAGGTTAAAAGTTTTTGCTGGGAGATCTACAGCACTCAAGTTTCCGAGCAAGGCCTTGTTTCTGTAGTGGGATGAGGCCAACTACACGCACACTGATAGTGGACCAGGAGGTTCTATGTACTTAAAGGAGTTCAATCCGGTTCGAGGGAAGCCGGAAGACCCAGCCAAATCTCGTGGCTTCACTCGCGGCTTCACCGGAGGCACTGCGTCACGGCGAAGGGCCCTCGGCAAAGCAGCGCCGGGGACGCAGCGCGGATGAGCGTCGCTTTCTGGGGTTTCCTTTAGTGAGGTCTGCGCTCCGCTTGTTGGAGGTGTGCTTTTTCTTTGGAAAGGGGCGCCTTTAAAGGGGGTCCCTTGGTGGGGCCTCCAAAAGAATTTGATGTTTTAGGATAGTCGAAATATGAAGCAGAATCTGAGCACACCCTATTTTCTCTCTACCCTATAGCCAAATTTTGGGTTGAGACAAACCCACTTGTTGCCTGCAAGTTTGGGGTCCATTGGGACAGAATTCGGCTGAGCCACTTAGGAACGAGGCTCAGTTCATATCGGTAACTTGGGATGGACATTGAGGTCTTTAAAATCCCTACTGGGGTAGCCGTTTTTGATCGCTGCCCCAATTTCCGTTCGAGTTAGGGAACCAAACATACACCGGAGACACACCAATGTGCCGACACAAGTGGCACACGCGTCCCGGACACTCGGCGACACAGCTTTTGACATCTTTTGACGACTGGATGGCCATAGAGCTCTGTGACAATCTCGGAGCAGAATATGTCGCTTCATTCAGTGGATCAATATGCTTTTAGGTTCCCCTAACCAAGGCCATGTACTTAGTGCGGCCTGCAGACGTTAAGACGGTGCTGGGTTTTTTGTACACTCCATCGACATACACACATGCTGCAAACTGTTGTGCCTTCAAGATGCTTAGTTCCAAGCAGTTTTTTTTGTGGGGGGGACATTGCTTGCAAGGTCTCGTGCTTCGTACCGGGCCATGGGGTGCGTTCGCAAAGTCAATGGCGAGGAGTTAATGACAGAGGATGAGTTTACAGCCTGGCGAAATGCACCGCACCTGGGAGCCTTCAGTGAGGTGCTGAGGCATCATTTGGCCGAAAAGCTGCGGGTGAAGAATTTTCGGACGCTTGCGCTGGTTTGCGGTGACCAGATGCTGGGATTGGAGAGCCCTTGGGTTGATGCAGAGCTGGTGGTTTTGATCCGGCCGTATTTGCACTGCACAGATGAAGACTCCACATGGGAGTTGCTGCAAGCAGCGCGCATTGGCGACGCTGCGAGGGTCGTGGACTTGTTGGAAATGCCAGTGGACCCTGACGCTAGTCTTGAACACCGTACAGCTCTGCTGGCGGCTGCCAGTTACGGCCATCAACAAGTTGCGCAGTTGTTGCTGGAAGCCGGTGCTGACAAAGACAAACCCCACAATGGAAATGGCGAACGGACGCCTTTGCATTGTGCTGCCTTAGGTGGCCATCGCGAAGTTGTGCACTGCTTGCTGGAAGCCGGTGCGGACAAGGACAAGCCCGACATCAACGGCAGGACGCCTTTGTATTGTGCGGCCGACTTTGGCCGTCAGCAAGTTGTGCAGTGCTTGCTAGAATCCGGTGCTGACAAGGACAAGGCTGACATTAACGGAAGGACGTCTCTGCATTGTGCCGCCGCGTTTGGCCATGAGCAAGTTGTGCAGTGCTTGCTGGAAGCCGGTGCTGACAAGGACAAGGCAGACAACGACGGAATGACGCCTTTGCATCTTGCTGCCAGGTTTGGCCAACAGGAAGTTGCGCACCGCTTACTGAAAGTCGGTGCTAACAAGGACAAGCCTGACAGTGGCGGATCCACGCCTACGCATTGTGCCCCACACGCCAAGTAGTGCCTATGTCACTTTTGTTTTGCGGGGGGGTTCCCGTTAGAACCAACTACCAACCAAACAGGGTGCCATTTGGCTGTGGGCCAAAATTCAGTACCCCAAATGGAACCCTGGTAAGTGGAAACATGGAGCAAAACCTGCGATCCCCCTGGTGGTTTAATGTTGACCCATACCCATTTTATTTATTTTTCAATTGGACTTTTTCGGGCTTCTGAGGTGCAGCCATGTTCGGCCATCAGGAAGTATTGCGCTTCTTGCGGAGCGGCGGTGACAGTTACAGAACGCTGGGAAACGTCAGCGGCTAGCGTAGAGCTCGGGCTGATGGAAGCAAATGTGACGTCTGTCTCTCCATGAGGTAATCCGCCCGATGCAAGGCAACTGAAAGCACATGTAACTTGCCTTGTCAGAGCTGCAGAATGACGCTGTGACCCCGAGAGAGAGAGAGAGAAAAAAAAGTGTGTGTCGTTAAAATTGGTTGTTACTTTGCTTACAAGTGCAAGTGCTGTAGTGTTCAAACAAACAGTCAACCAATGTAGTCTGCAGCTGCCAACCTTTTGACTCATGCGGAGTAGTAAGCTCAAGGCCTGCGGTAGTGAACATACATGCAACAAGGGTGCAAAGTGAAGCATGTAGTTTGACACGGCCCCTCAGTTAAAAGGTCTTTGTAGTACCTTTTCAACTGAAGTGCAAAACATGGATTGACAGTAGTGATGAAAACCATTGTTGTTCATCAATTCTACTGTATTGGCAAAAGTAGTGACCTGCGCTCAGTAGTTCACGCTGTTCAGGTTCCAGCTCGATGTAGGGCGCTGGACGGAAGTAGTGAAGGCAGGCACTCGTTGTAGTAGAGCAGGAGCTCAAAAGTGTAGTACCCAGTTCTGGGTGCGGTAGTCTTGGACCTTCTGTAGTCGACTGTCCAAGGTCGCGTAGTAGTTGGTGGTGAAAAAGTTTGTCATGTAGTTTGGAGCTCCCCGTAGTCGCTCATCGTCAATCTCGGGACACGACATGTGTTGTTCGTAGTCCCGTAGAAAGCGGTGTAGTAGTGCTTTGTGGTGTTGTGTGAGGTTGGTCATTGTGAGTAGTGTGAATCCGTAGTATTGGATGCTTTTGCAGAGGATTGTAGTGATTGCTTTGTGTTGGTAGTCGTGGAGTTGGTCTCTGTTGTAGAGGTAGTGGAGTAGTTCAGGTAGTAGTAGTGGCATGTGGAAATTCCAAACGTAGTTGTTCCTGAGGCTGTAGTTGTCAGTGAAGGTGGCCATGTTGTAGTTCACCTTGAAGATGGTCTGTGGCAGTGTTGTAGTCGGGAGGTAGTAGTTGTGTTGTACCGACATCATGTAGGAGATGTAGTCCCTTGTGAAGTGTAGAAATTGTCCTGAAGTGAGGTACCTCAGGAGTAGTTGTTGTTCAATCTGGAGTTGGATGATGACGTAGTTGGTGTTGTCGCCAGTTGTAGTGTGGAGTGAAGTCGTGTGGTAGTAGTGGACATTGGCTGCTTCAGGTAGTGAAATGCTGAGCAGTGTGGAATTGTAGTGTGGCATCCGAAGATCTCCAGGGATGCAGTGAATGGGTCGTGTGTAGTCCAGTTGTGCCAGTGGAGTAGCTTGTTGTTGTGAGAGTAGTTGATACTCTTCAAGTGTAAATGCAGTGAAAAATTGCGTGTAGGGAATGTTGTTGGCCAGTGGTGGTGCAGTGGTTGTCTGGTGCTCAGTGATGTGTAGTTGGTCCATCACTGTGGTCGGGTTGTAGTAGACGGTGTTGCCAGTGTAGAATGGTTGAAGTGGTAGTTGAAGTCGTTGTAGGTTTGAGGTGGTGGAGTTCCATGGTCACTGGAGTCTGTAGTGACCGCCACCTCAGGTGTAGTCGCCCTGTCGGGCGTAGTGGCGTCTCCCATCGTAGCATCTGCAGTAGATGGAGCGGCCATGGCTGCAGTGGAATGCAAAATGTAGTGAAACGGGGCAAAACAAATGAGCCTAAGTAGTTGCTACCAGGCAGTCGGCGAATGCAGACGTGTAAAACAAACAACTGTAGTGTTGACTCAAGCCGCCAAAAGTGCAAGTGAAAGTACATGTAGTTACTGTTACTTACATACCAAAAGTGTCGTGTTACATGTAGCTACTTACATACATGAAATGTCCAAAGTCGTTGTTGTTGTTGTGAAACTGCTGCGCTGGTCGTTCGTAGTGCTAGATGCGTATTCCAATGCTCTGGATGAGCCTGTGTAGTGTTTCTTTGCTGATGTATTTGGTAAACAAATCTGCGCTGTTGTGGAGTGTGTTGATCTTAAGGATTCTGACGATGTCGTGCTTGATGAGGTCTTGTGTGTAGAGGAATTTGAGGTCGATGTGTTTCGCTCGTTTGCTGGTGCCTTGTCGTGTGGCAATGCTCTTGCCTGCTGTGGAGTCTGTGTGGATGCGTAGGTTTAGCTTGCTGCAAATGTTGGTTTCAAGTAGGAAGTTTCTGAGGTGTAGTCCCTCATTAACTCCTGTGCAAATGGCGTAGAGTTCAGACTCTGCTGAGCTAAGTGCTATTGTAGCTTGTGTTCTGCTGCCAAATGCAACTGTTGTTCCTAGAAAGATGATGTTGAAACCTGAAGTTGATTTCCTGGTAGTAGGGCATCCTGCCCAGTCGGCATCGACATGAACGTCGAGATCCAGGATGTTGTTGGTGTTTGCTCTGAGTGTTGTTGTTGGTTCTATGGTGAATTTGTAGTGCTTGGTGCCGTGCAAGTAGCGTAGTAGATGTTTGACTCTCTTTTGTGAAAGTTCTGTAGGTGCTGTGAGGTCTCGTGCTAGTTCTTTTGTGGAGTATGCAATGTCTGGTCGTGTGTATGCTAACCATTGAAGTTTGCCAACAATTCTTCTGTACCTTTTGTGTTGTTCGTGGTCAAGTAGTGCTTCATCTTCTATTGTTGGTTTGTAGTGTGCAATTCCTGGAGTGTTTCACTGAGTTGCAGTTGTTCATTCCAGACTCCTCGATCATGTTGTCGATGTAGGAGTCCTTTAGTCCAAGATTGCAGTAGTTGCCGAAGTGGTCGATGTTTCTTCCAAGAAATTGTTGTGGTTTGCCAGGTTCGAGGTAGCCGATGTGCTTGAGTAGTACCTGCTTCTGGACGGCCTCGAAAGTGGAGTCGACTGCGGTCTTGTCTCCAAGTACTAGTAGATCGTCCACGTAGACCATGATGTAGCAGTCGCGAGTCGCATTGGTGTAGACGTTGGGTTCTGACTTTAGTCTTACAAAGCTGAGCTTTTGTAGAACTTCAGCCAGGTAGTCCTGCCATGCTTTCGGTGAACTGCGTAGTCCATACATGGCTTTCTTTAGTCGCCAGATTTTGTCCTGTTGTGGACAAAGTTCTTTAGGTGGCCAAAGGTAGACGTCACGTTGTTTACCGTCGTGGTCTTTTGCGATGGGTGCGTGTAGAAATGCTGTAGAGACGTCACCTAGTCGCGCGATCCAGTTTGGTCGTGACATTTGTAGTGCGAGAAGTGTCCGGAGTGTCGTGAACATTGGTGTAGAGGCGTAGACGGAGTCTTCGTCCTCGATCTTCTCGGTGTAGCCTTTTGCGACGATTCGGCTTCGTACTCCTGGTCCTTTCTTTCTGTGTACCCATCTTGTAGGTATCGCTTCTCTGATGACGTTGTCGTCGACGGTAGACGCATCTACTTCGTCGTAGACGTCGTGTAGTTTCATTTGGTTTGACTCGTGTTTCATTCCTTCCAGTAGTTGTGTTTCGTCGTAACCTTCGTTGTCGAAGATTATGGGTTGGTCTTCTGAGGTGTCGTCGTTTGTGTAGGGAGTGATGGATTTTCGTTGGGAAGTGTCACTGCGTTGATTTTCTGTCGTAGTGGTGGTGGTTCTTTGGTTGCTTGTTCCGTTGATCTGATTGTAGTGTCCTTTGAGGTCTTCTGTGCTTTAGTTGGTTGCGTTACTTCTTCCGGAGTTAAACGTCGTAGTGTTTGTCGAGGTGGTGCTGGTAGTGGTCGATGTTGTTGTCCAGTTGGTGAAGTAGCCATAGGACTATCCGGTAGTGGTCGTGAACTTGATGTCGATGTGGACGGAAGTCGTGGAGGTGGTGTAGTGCGTTGTTGTTTTGTTGCGGGTTCCACAACGATGTCGTCCGTCGCATTCGTTTGTTGTCCGAAGTCTTGCGTGGACCTTCTTTTTTTTGACGGTTGTAGTTGCGTATCCAACAGTGTTGCGAACGATGGGTTGTAGGTGTTCCGTCGTGGTGCCCATGGTGTGCCGGAAACTTTGTTCAACAGTGCGAGGTCGTATTTGAAGTCCGGTTGTAGTCTCCGTACTGTTCGTACCTTTTGTACGCCTGATTCCGTTGCGACGTAGTTTTCTCCGGTTTCGGAAACTTTTCCGAGCCAGATGCATTTCTGCATCCGTAGGTCTGCTTTCGGAAGTTTCTTGTGTTGTGGTGGAAGGTAGAGTAGTGTCTCGCCAAATTCGCAGATTGCTCGCTCGTAGTTTCTTCCCCAGCGGCGTTCAAAGCTTGTGTAGCCGTCTGAGTGAATGACGTAGCGATTTACCGTCCATGCTGCATGTCGTACTATCCAAGGTAGTAGACAGTGCTTTGTGGACATCGTCATGCTGTAGTTGCTTTCAACTTGAGCTTTGACGACGCGGATTTGTCCGAGAAGTGTTCTATGTAGTCGCTCAACGCTTCCTTGACTGTTGCTGCTGTAGGAAGGTGAATGTCGTACACTCATTGTGCCGACTTTTGCTGCTGTAGCTTTTAGAAGTGCGTTGAGTGTGTCTTCGTTGTCGCTTTGTAGTATGCCTTGTGTTCTTCCGCACTCAAAGATGAATGCTTGTAGGTTGTTGACCATGTAGTCCATCATTGATGCTTTGTCTGGAACCAATACTGCCATACACAGTTGTGTAGTAACATCAACTGCTGTCAGTACTGGTGTGGTCTTTGGGTCTTGTTGTGACTTGATGTAGGCAAAGTCTACTTGAATGACAGGTTGTCGTGATTGTTGTTTCTTGTAGTTGTCTTGGCGTCCTTTGCCTTGAACGCAAATTGGACACCAGTTTCTGTATGGTAGATGTGTAAGGTTGTGTTCTGCTATTTGTTGTGGAGTGGGCTGCTGTGGTTGTCGTAGTCCTCTTGCTCTGTGTGCTTCATGATGCTCGTGTTGTTGTTCTTCATCGTGGTTCTCCTGGATGTACTCGTAGTCTTTCTTCACGGTGAACCTTGTTGTTCCTTTCCATTGAAATGGTAGTGCTGCGTTGCCCATGACTGTCCAGTCATCTTTGCGTTGTGAAACTTCTCCAAAGTTGTTGTGAGTGATTGTAGTTCTGTAAGGTTCAAGTGTGTTGATTGGTGGATGTCCTGGTCCATCTGTTGGAGTGAAGAGAGTTGTTCTAAGCGTTGTGTGGTGTCGTATCCAGTGTTCACCTTGTCTTTCCCAGTAGTCTTGGTTGTCCTCCTGTGCTGTGAGTGGTCTGTGTATTGTCTCCTTTGGTTGTGTGGTGTCAAGATTTGTTGAAGGTGCTGCTTTGGGTCTCCATATCTTTTGTGGTGCTCGTAGTTGGATCTTTGATCTGGTTGGTGGTGTGTCCATTAGCCGTTGTGGTTGTGAGCTCTGCCTTGTTGGTGTGGTCTTTGATGTTGCTCTGCGTGTAGGTGTTATCTTTCTTCTGAATCTGGTTTCTCCAGTCCAGTTGTCACCTTCTAGTCTTCGTTGTAGTTCTTGCTTGGAAAGTTGTGTTGGGTTCTCTTGTAGTTGTTCTTGCTCTTGCCCTTGTCTGTTGATGATGGTTAGTCTCCAATCATCTAGTTCTTCTTCAGGTATTGGGCAGCCACTGTTGTGTGGTGTGAACAGTGCTTTGCGTGGCCGTTTGTGTACTCTGATGGCGTAGTCACCATCAAGTTTCCAGTAGTCAGTGTTTCCACCAAGGATCTGTCGTAGTCCTTGGTCTGTGTGTGTGAGTGGTGCGATTTGTTCTTGTTGTTGTGCTGCTCTCTCTGTAGGTTGAATCACAGCAATGGATTTTCCATTGTCTGTAGTCGTTGGATAGATGTCGAATCCTGTAGGAATGTCGATCTTCTCTGCTCGTAGGTAGAAAAGTCCTGAGTGTCTTATGAGGTGTGCTTGTTGTTGTCCATGTGTGATGGTGCAGTGTCGTGGAGTGAAGTCAAGTCCATATCCTCTATCAAGTAGTCTTGATGCGCTGAGGATTGGATACTTCACATCACAAACGTAGTAGGGTATCATGATCCTGAAGTTGTCCTGCTTGTAGGGAACGTACTTGATGCCGTAGACTGGAATCTTCTTGTTGGTCACCGTGTAGAGTTGTGGAACTGGTTCTCCACAGGGTCGTAGTGGAAGATCCGGTGCGTAGTCCTTTGGGCAAACATGTGTAGATGCTCCTGAGTCGATCAACAGGTGGTGGTATGACTTGAAGTTGGAGTACATGATGTAGTGATAGTGTCCTCAAGCTTCTTGTTCCTTTGTTGTTGTCTTGCTGCTGCTATGTCGAAGTGTAGCTTTGTGGTGTCTTCTTGTAGGAATTGTTGAAAGCTCTTGCTGTGGTCGTTCCATGATGTTGTTTGTGTTGTTCTCTTGCCAAGTAGTGATTTGGATTTGTGCTTGTGTAGTCGTGATTTTGCTTGTCTGATGTGTCCAATGGTGAGGTGTGACGCGTTGATGCCTCCAATGTAGTTCGCTGTGTCCTCATAGCTGTTGTCATTCCAATCCCAGCTGTTGTCATAGTCGTAGTCGTTCCAGTTCTCCTCCATGTAGTTCACCTCGTGTTGTCCTTCTTCTCCTTCGTAGTACCAGTCCCAAGTGTCGTTCACATCCTGAGGTAGTTCATCATTGTTGTCGTGATCTGCTTGTTCTTGTTCTAGTGGATGTAGTTCTTCTCCTTCTCCTATGTGCCATACCGGCACTCTGCAGTCTTGTGCCCAGTGGCCGGGCTTGCCACATCGATGGCATGTTGTGTAGTTGTTGCTTCCTTTTCCTTTTGATTTGCTGTAGTTTCCTTGGCCTTTGTAGCCTTTGCTTGATCCATATCCTTTGGATCCTGAGTAGCCTTTTCCTTTGCTCTTGTTGTATCCTCCTTTGTTGTAGTTTCCTTTGCTGCCTTTGTCGAATCCTTTGTAGTGTCCTTTACTCCTGTACTTGCCTTTGCTCTTGCTTCCTTTGTAGCCGCCTTTTCCTTTTCCTTTGCCTTTGTAGCTTCTTCCTTTCCTCCATATGTTGTCAACATCCATTGGTGCAGTTCCTCCATTGTAGTTTGTTCCTACTGCTGAAGTAGATCTAGTGAAGGCTGAAATCGTTTTGTAGTAGTCCAGGATGAGTGCTCTGATCTCGATGTAGTTCGTGATCTGTCCAGCTCGCAGTTGGAGGTGTTGCTGCAGTGCTCCTTTGGTTTTGTTGAGTAGTATTGCTATTTTGATTCCATCTGGTAGTGCTGTTCCATTGTCTTTCTCGTAGCGGTTGATGTCGTATTCCCATTGTAGAAATTGTTCTTCAAACTGCGCTTCGTTGAATGTGGGTTCCAGTAGTTTGGTAAGGTAACCAACGCTCCTTGTTCCTACTGGTAGGCTGAACCTGTTGTGTAGTAGTCGTAGTGTTTCACATCCGTTTGCGTTGTAGCGGTTTTGCCTTACTACTGTAGCTGCTGCTCCCTGACAGATGTTGATGAGGATGTAGTGTAGATCTCTGGAGAGGTCTACTGCTTTGCTTGCTTGTGTAGGGTCGAGTATGTGTGTTCTGATGTCTGTGTCCTCAATCTGTCGTGTAGCCACTTGTGCTAGTTGTAGCACCAGGTCGAAGTCTCGGTCTATGAGGCCGAGGTATGCTTGTAGCTTGAACAGCCATTCTTCATACTGGGAGTAGTCACCAGTGAAGAAGGGTGGTGGCAGTTTGTATCTATGTAGTCTCTGAACGTCGTTGTCTTGTTCTGTTCCTGCTCCCGTAGTCGTGGCTCCTACTGTGTCTGCTGTTGGCCCGTTCTCTGCTCCTGTAGTTTGTTGTGCTGAGGCTGATGCTGCTTCTCCTGACATGTCGTAGTAGTTTGGCATGTAGCTGCTGTTGCTCTGTTGTTGTAGTACTTACTGCTTACTGGAGCTCCCCTATGTTTAGGATCTCAGCTCCGCTACCACGTTAAAATCGGTTGTTACTTTGCTTACAAGTGCAAGTGCTGTAGTGTTCAAACAAACAGTCAACCAATGTAGTCTGCAGCTGCCAACCTTTTGACTCATGCGGAGTAGTAAGCTCAAGGCCTGCGGTAGTGAAACATACATGCAACAAGGGTGCAAAGTGAAGCATGTAGTTTGACATGTGTGAGAGAGAGAGAGAGAGAGAGCGAGAGCCCAGATGTGAGTGAAGCCAGGACATGTTAAGCACGAGGGCCCATTATGAAGCAAAGCATTCATTAGTGTAAGTGGTCCGTGTGTGTTTAGAAGAGTGTTCCATAAAAGGGTGGGGAGAGAGTTGCGGGGTTTTAAATGAGGGCCCAGAGAAGCGTGCTTGGCAAACTGGGGGTTGTCAAATCTTGGGTGCCAAATATCCATGTCTCAATTGTTCGGTGTGATTTGTTCATGTTCTCCGGGCGCCCTAATTATTTAGCACCAAGAATGTCCGGGGCCCTTTATTTTTGGGGGTCACTCTACAAGACCGCGCCGGCACCGCCCAAGGGTCATATGTTTGAATCATTGGGGTATCGGGAAGGTGGAGAATCTGAGCATCGTATTCTTGGGGTACCCTAGAGTCGGGCCATGCAAGACCAATGGGGTGGGACTTCTGGAGGAAACTTGTCACAAGCGCACAACCAATGAAACTCAATTTGTTAAACACACTATGGCTGCCAACACGAGCCTTTTCTCTGGCCATTGATGTCATCAGCCCTCAACGAAAATGGGGCTCCAACAACATATTATCATCGTGGGGGCTTAGGGTTGAATGTTGATCGAGTTATGTTTATATCGCATTGGCGCCGTGCATGAGGAAGGCATGATGATGTAGCCATGTTGCCCAAGACAGGTTTTGAAAAATTGGGTGTTGCTGTCCAGCTTGCTGATGTCATTGTCAAAAGCAACCTACTGTACCGAACCATCAACAGGAACTAGTAGCTGACCATCCACTGAAAGTGAAGGTTGTTGGCCTCTGATAGGCTTTCCTCCATGTGATCCCTTAGATCATGGGGATCGGCCTGAATATGTTTATGTACCCTGCGCATACTCTTTCTGTTTGTGCACCTTTTCCTGATTCTGTACTGAGGCCTGTAGCTAGCCAGGGCCGCAGGTCACATCATATGACCATTCGTGTAGCCGATCCCATCCAAGAGTCACTTTTTGGAAGGTAGTTGCAATCCTTTTTTGAGGCTTTTACCAAAAAATATCGCAAGGAGACAGAAGACCACCCATCTTTTGGGGGAGAGCCCCTTTCCCCATTTGAAGACACATGCGTTTCACCTTCACGGATCGGCGCGAATCAGGCGCGGGCTTTTGGAGATGGGCTTTGCGAGACGAGGCAAGCGAAGTGTGCGGGTTTGGTTTTGCGGGTCTCGGCGGAGATTTTGGTGGATACACGGTTTGCGGTTGTTTGTGTGTTCTCTTTTTTTTAGAAGCAAATCCCTTTCAGGTTGGTTCAAAGAAGACCGCCAGATTGGGGGGTACCGGTGTACCCCTATTTGGACACTCCCCCAGCTCTTTCGGCTCTGGGGTCTCTGCCCAGGGGCTCCGGAGTGGTTCGGAGCGGCTCCGGGCGTTTTGGTTCTTTGGGGCAAGGCTTGCTGCGGATACCACTTGGCTGTGGGTCAAAAATATGTACCAAAAGGAAACCCAGTAAATGGAAACACGGACTAAAACCTGCGGTCCCTTAGTGGTTTAATTTTGACACACACCCACTTGTTCGTTTTGAGGGTGGCGTCCCTCTGAACTCAAGTGCCGCAAAGGGTGTTCGTTGTCGAAGGGCCACTGCGGGGTGTTGCTGAGATTTCAGGGCCCTTAGCTACAGCAGAGTTGCTCCGAAGCCCAAAACACAGAGCAAACCTGCAGGTAGAACATTGGTATAGATTCCGTTCTTTTTCCCTCCTCCCCTGATTCCAAAAGCCAATTTCACGGCCGTAGGTTTCTGTTTTGGCGGAAACCGGGGGAGGGGATTCCATGTTTCCTATCAAGTAATCCACATACATATCTGTGGGACATTAATGGACATTGCTCAGTCCTTTGTTTTTGTTGACGGGTGAGCTTGCCATCGCGGAGATTTTCAATTCCAAGGGCAATGATGTTTTTGCATGTCGGTTCCCTCCGAAAGTCGAAAATGATCATGTGGATGTGTGTGTATGTGTGTGTATGAGCTTGTTATCGGTACCCTGTTGGGGTAGTTCGAAGGGGAAGCCAAAAGGATCACCACCAATTTGAGGGTCCCCCTATTTTGACACATACTCATGTGAGGAATCGCCTCCGTTGCGTATCAGACTGCACCTTCCGCACTTTGATTGTTGACCGTGGCTCGACTGGGGTTCACAAAAATGTGTGCCCAAGCTGGAAGCCGCAACGTCCATGCACCAACCTGACGAAAGGTCCCAGCATTTCAGTCAGCCTTTCAGCCTTCCCAGCCTTCCCTCAGGTTTTGCTTTAAGAACGCGGGACAAATCGAGCTCGCACATGCGGGCGATTGTGCCGCAACGGCATGTTTTGTCATGGATGCTAGCTTGTTTGTTGTGCACAGATGTACATGGCAGTAGTGTTGACATCATGTTTGAAGGGCTAGTGATGAGCCTTGTGAAGTGGTTGTGTGAATACATGGCCATGGCTCAAGAGCCCCTTTCCAGCATCGCTTGCAAATAGACACTTGTGTGCCAAGCGGGAACAAACAGCGGTCCGTGCGCTGTTTTCATGGTAGCGGAGCTGCCTGGTTGCTGATAGAGGACCTACAGAACTCCTAGCGTCGCGGGTAGCCCCGCAGACGCTGTCACCCCTTGGGCTAGCACGCCGCCCAAGAAGGGGAAGAAGAACACGCGTGGGCAGCGGTTGGCTGAGCGGCGTCAAGGCCGCATCGACCGTGGAGTTTTTCTGCGAGAAGAATCAGTTCACCAGAGAATCATCGCCAGGCAGGAGGCGGAGCTCGCGGTATTGGAAGCTGAGGAGGCTGCTGCTCAAGCAGAAGAAGAAGAATAGGTCTCTGTGGAGGAGGAGCCTGCTGTAAGACCTTCGCTTGTTCGCCGAAAACCGCAGGAGACTGAGAAGTCCGACAGGGCTGAGCGGAAAGCTGCAAAGAAGGCGGAGAAGAAAGCCCGCAAGGCCCAGACCTCCAGCAAGAAGAAGGCCAGGAAGCCGGAGTCTCCAAGGTTCGTGTCCCCCGAGCGCGAGGTCACGGTTGAGACGACCAAGAGCAGCAGCTCTCGAGTCGTTGCGCTAGACGCAGCAGGTCGCTGCCGCCTTGGGCGTGGGTGCCTCCGGCTCGAGGTCCCACGGCCAGTGAGGAGGTCCGCCTCAGCAGAGTACTCGGTTTCTTGGGCCGAAGCGAGCTGGTTGGGACAATCTGCGCTATAAGGAGGGTGGCCATCAAGCGGAGACACTTGGACCAGTTGCCAAGAGGAAGTGTCAGGAAGGCTGCCTTGAACCGTTGGGCCCTGACTGCAGGTCTTGCAAGGTGAGGCAGATCAGGCTGAAGCCTGCGGTTGAGAACTACGCCAGCAGGTTCATCAAACGCAAGAGGAGAGAGCTCAGGTTGAACAGGCGCTAAGGAGGCGGAGCTTCTTCAATCCTTGGAGGAGGAAGAGGAGGAGCCAGAGCCTACACGCAGCTATGACAACCCCAGGGGACGGCGCTGGAGGTGGCGAGATGGATACGGTGATCCAGATGCTTCAGCGGGAGCTGTCGAACGCTGCCGCTGAAATGAGAAACATGCAGCAAGCCATGAATAACCAGCAGCTTCAGATTCAGTCTTTACAGAGCTCTGCAGCAAGGCCGAGTCAGCGGGAGGATCCGCGGCAAGGTCAACTCCCTTGTCAGGGGGTCTGCTTCCTTTGGAGGATGTGCGTGGGCTTGGTAAGCCCGAGATCTTTAAAGGCGACATTCATGGTTTTCAGGATTGGGCATTTATCCTTGAGGCCTATATGACCGCCTTGGACTATAGATTTCAGGCACTTCTGCAGGACAGCGGAGTTGACGGAATTGCTCATGAACGCCGCTGTCAGAAGTGGAGAAAGGGCTGAGCACGCAGTTCTTTTATGTTCTCACTATGTTGCGCAGGGATAAACCGTTGGACATACTGTACAACTCTGGTTCAGGTGAGGGACTGGTTGCATATAAGACTCTTCACAACAAGTATTGCCCTAGAATTACATCAAGGTACGTTGGGTTGCTGATACAGTTGTTGAGTTTCAAGTTCAGCATCCCAGATGTTGTAGCCGGTGTTTCTTGTTTCGAAAGATGTGTCCGGGAGTATGAGTGTCGATCTGGAAGGACACTGGATGAGTATCCTCATTTTGAATCTTCAATTGAGGAACCTCTGGTCAGACATTCCAGTCGTTGCGGGACGAGGTCAACGACATTGCTTATCTCGCAGAACAAGGGCAAGGGCAAAGGTCCCAAAGGAAGCCAGAAGGCAAAGGCAAGGGCTACGACAAAGGCAACTCCAAAGGAAAAGGAGATCGCTCAAAATCAGAGCAGAAGTGACAAGCACCACAAGCTCTTTGGATGGTTGGTGAGGCACAGCAGCTGGTTGATTACCAGATACCTCATCAAGGATGACGGCAAGACGGCATATGAACGACTTCAAGGACGAACTTACAAAGGCGAACTCGCAGAGTTTGGAGAAGTTGTACACTGGAAGAATCCCGTGTCTGAGGCAAGCTGCATGGCCGGTGGAGCATTCGAGTTTGGTTGGGCAAGTCACTCAGCAGTGGTGCAGATCAATTTGGAGGACTCTTGACAGGCAATACAAATATATCCAGACACCAAATTGCCCGGGTTGTCATGCTGAATATGCAGATTATAACAGTCCACACCCTGCAAGTGCAACGAGCGGTTCGCGAAGCTGATTGACGAAGAGAACAAGGGTAAGCCATTCCGTCGTCACCTTTCTGCAAGTTCTGCAAAGCCAGCGCCGCCACCTCAGCAACCTGAAGGACCTCGAAACGAGCCTTCATCCAGTGAAAACAAAAAAAGAGAATTCAGTTAGTGTTGAGGTGAGGATATTGATCCAAACGCTGGGAGTACAGCAAGCGAAGCTGAAGTTGTGCGTTTGGATTCAGATGCCATGTTTGAAGAATTGGAGGTTTGCCAACTCTTCATGTGGCAGCAACCCCACTGCACGTCATTGCCAACGAGATTCTAGATCCTGATAAAGCTCAAGCTGGGAGAAACCGTGAACTTGAACTGATGGATCGGTTCAATGTCAAGACTGACATTACCAGGCAGAAGGCCAAAGAATTGGGCCTTAAGCTGGTCAGAAGCCGATGGGTGGAAAGCCAAAAAAAGATCAATGGTGATCCTGATGCAGTGCGAAGCAGGCTAGTTGCACAAGAATTGAACACTGTGGCAGGGCACTCCACCTCTCATGTTTCATCGGTTGCTGGTGGGTTTGGCTGCCACTCGCAAAGCAAACAGGAGAGACTATGACATGCTTATTGCGAGGTATGATGTCTCCGTTGCATTTTTCCATGCAGAATCAAGCGGTGGCATTGGAGTCATCCCTCCTCGTGGTATGTATGAGGATGATGATGTGATTTGGCTTTTAAACAAGGCAATGAACGGAACCAGGAAGGCTTCCAAGATGTGGGGTGAGAAGATCAGGAAGATCAAGATCGGGGCAGGATTTCAAGAGCTGCTATATCGATCCCCAATGCACACATGCATCCTGAATGGGAGGTAGTCCTGGATGTTCATGGAGATGATTTCCTGGCTGTTGGATCTGAAGAAGATAGACAAGCTGATGGGTGAAAACTATGAGGTGGAAATCTTGCCGAAGATTGGACCCTCACAATTCGGAGGTGAGGTGGATCATGGAATGCACCTTCACAGGATGATCAGGTGGACTCCGGACGGATTCACTTGGGATGCTGATGAGAAGTACAGCAAGATCATAGTCGATGAACTGGGACTTGCTGGTAGAGCTGGAGTTGAAACCCCAGCATCGAAAGCGACAGGAGAAGGAGTCCAAGACAGAGATGAACCTTTGAATGCGCAAGACACGGCCAAGTTTCGAAGATTGGCTGGTACCTTGTTGCATCTGTCTTTGGATAGAGTGAAGGATGCGAAAACTGCTTCTTGCAGAGCAAGCCGACCACCCAGTCGCGGAAGCTGGCATGCAGAATGCCACGAGACGAGGCTTTCGAGGGCTACCGCGGACCAGCTGATTGTGCTCAACACAGAAGTGTACGGGCTCGTCAGTGGTTTTCTGGAAATCCTGGTGAAGCAGCTTGGATATCGCATCAACTGCTTTGATCGCTGTGTTTTGACCCTGGACTTGGAGAGCCGGGAGGCGAACGCAGCCACACAAGGGATGATCGTCATAGAAGTGGACGACGTGCTCGAGGCCGGCAACGTGGAACACCAGCGCTGGATGAGTGCGCTGGAGACAATGCTCAAGTTCGGGAAAGCTGTGGAGTTGCGGAGTGATGCCGCGGGCACTGGATTTGCTGGACGGCGGGTTTGGCAAGAGGCAGATTTTTCCTTCAGCATCACGATGCAGGACTACATCCAGAGCTGTTTGAAGCCCGTCCGCCTCGAGAACAAGACCTTGAAGTGCCAGGCCAAGGATGAAGTACTATCTGCTGAAGAAGTTTCTCAACTCAGAGGGACCTTGGCCAGCATCAATTGGGTTGCGCGTGAGGGACGTCCTGACGCCTCAGCAGCAGCTAGCATTTTGGCTGGATGCTTCCCGACGCCATCGGTCGCCGATGCCATGGAGGCCAACCGCGTTGTGTCCAAGATCAAGGGCCACAACATCCAGCTCAAGATCCACAGCTTTCCAGAAGAGGATCTGCGGCATTTGCTGATCGCCGACAGCTCCTTCGACCCAACTGGCAAGTCAAAGCCACAACATGGGTGGCTGCAAGCCACCACCACGGACCAGCTCAACCTCGGCAAGGCCGCTCCGGTGTCTCTGATCACTTGGAGATACGAACCTTTGCGAAGCCATCAGCATGTCCACTGCGCTCGGATCAATGGAGAAGCAGGTGGCTATGCTGGAGTCGCTGAGGTTCTCCCGGTACAGTCCAAGGCAACGCTTGGAGATCGAGGACGATGGAGGGCTGCAAGGCGAAGCATCGGTGATCGCCTCGGAGAACCCAACATTTCGGGATCCATCCATGATCGCGGTCATCGATGCCAAGTCAGTCTTCGACTCCGTCAAGAATGAGCAAGCGCAAGGAGAAGACGACAGAGCTGCCTTGGAGGTCGCGCTGATCAAGGAGTCGCTCAGCAAAGTGAGGGGCCGCATCAGGTGGGTTCCTCACAACGAGAATCCTGCAGATATGCTGACAAAGGGCAGCGGGGCACATGAAGAGCCCATGATGAGCATGATGAGGCTTTTGGCCACAAACATGTGGCGCCTAGAGCAAGAAGAGGAAGTCCTAGCCCAAGGAAGGCAGGGGCTTCATCGCCGAAAGGCAACTGCCAAACCCACTTCAGTTTTGGGGGCTGACATCACGTAAACATGGGTTGGCATGTTGTCTTTGTAGGCCTTGAGTCATATGCGCTGACGCAGCCCGTAGATGGAAAAGGCGTTAGCCCGCCTTAAGAGATTCTACCCACATGACAATGGGAAGCGTCCTTGAAAGAGAAAACAACTTTGCCCGATGTCGACTGACAGCCTTCGCACGTTCAGGATGCCCAGCGCGCGGCTGTGAGCCTGTCGTGTTTGAGAAGCGGAGCCATTGGGCCTTTCCATTCGTTGAAAGAGCTGTACTGAGCACTGGGTGCTTCGGCCATAGTTGTTGCTTTTCCTAAAAGAAAACAGTCTGGCGTGGGAAATTGTTCGATTTTTGCAACCAGTACCTGGAAATTGGACGCTTTGGGCCCGCAGAGATACGATGCTTCGCAAGCTTACAGGCTTGGCAATCTCAGACAACTTGCTAGTTCTCAGTAAGGAAATCAACAGGGCTTTGGAGAGTGACCTAGGGACGTAGTAGGAAATCACGCATCTAAGTTGAGGTTCCCTGCCTATCGAAGCGAGCAAGAACGACCACTGGTCCAACTCCCAAACCCGCATTCTGCAATCCATTCACGAAACCATGGGCTTTAGCATGCTGCCTTTGCTTCGTAGTTGCAACTGAGAGCTGTAAATGCGGAACATGGATTGCCCTTTTGGTTTCCTGCTTGCTGGCCTCCTTCAAGCGAACATTTTGAGGGTCAGACTTCCTTTTGAGGTTGCTTTCCCTTAAGCCACCATGAGGGTCATTTTGAAGATGTTACTTTAGTGCAGCCTGCCGCAACACCAACCAACCCTAGGCCCAAAAAGGTTCGCGATTGAGACACGAGTGGTTCCCTTTGCCAGGCATCGCTTGCTGCACAGGCTGGACGGATGACACAAGTTTCGTGCTTCACGGGTCACGTATGGAAATATGATTTTGTTGAAGGAGGATTGGTATGCCCTTGTGGGTGGGTTGTTTGGAGCCCTTGCGCTGCCACGCAAAGTAACATAGCTGCTTCTTTTTGTTTTCCGCGCAAGTGTTTTTACAGGTTCTGAGAGCAACTTCCCATGCCATGCCCAATCCGAGGTAGTGCTCATGTCGCATGTGTGCATCGGCAGGTCAACCCTACCAGCGAGGAGGTGCGATGGTGCAGCATGTGGCATGTCTGGCTTAACATCATACCGAGCTGTGGTAACATGAGCTCAGGAACCATGATCAATGTCCCTTGGGTTTCCTACTCGGATATGTGGCAAGCTGTGGGGACCCCAATGGTGGTTTTCTTTTTGGCCCCCCTTTCAACCATGTTTGGTTTGAGAACTGAGAGTCGTCCGAAAGGTCCTTGTATTCAGCTATGAAGGGAAAGTTTCGCAAAGGGGGTCGCGAAAGTTATTTTCTTTTTGACGAAGGTTTCGTGTAAGGGGAAGCTGGAATGATGAATCATGTGTATTTGCTGGCAGTGCACGCAGAATGCCCGCAGACTAAATAAAGTTGGTCGGAGAATGCGCGGCCGGAGGGTCGCCGCAAGAAAATGCGCCGCTGCAAAAGCAACGCCCAGCCAGCAGAAACCAGCTTGTGGGAGCTTTGCAACCTTCGGGTCAAACTGAGTGCAACATTCCAGCCGGATTTTCGCGAATGTTTGGCGTAAGATCCGCAAAAGTTTCGCGAAAGCCAACGGACCTCTTCTTTCTGGACATGAGGCCGACGGGTCCTCTCGTGTACTGCAGCACAGCTTGTGAGCTGGAGCTGCTACTTTGGAACTGAAAGGTTGCGACTTTCGCGCTGGGGCTGCGGAAGCTTACTTCGCGTACTACTTTCGCATCCTCCATAAATTTCCTGGTAGTTCTCGTCTTTAACTTGCTTTTCCTAAATCTCGATGTTTTTTCGTGAAGTTGCCCAAAACTACTCCTATCTTTCGTGAGATTGCAGAATTGTTCCCTTTTTACGTTTTCACCGTCCGCAAAGTACCCGCAAAACGCCCGCAAAAAGACGCCCGCAAAACCCTGCAAACGTCCGCAAATCAAAAACCTAGAAAGGTCCACCACGCCCAAAACTACCAGGAAACCAAAGCTCCTATAGGCAAAGGCCGGGGAATGAATCTTCAGGAACTTTGAAGCTGGAACTGCGGAAGTTTACTTCGTGTTCTACTTTCGTAGCGCAAAGTTGCGACTTTCAAGCTGGGGCTGCAGAAGTTTACTTGCGTGCAACTTTGGCATTGAAAAGTGTTGGCTTTCGAGGCGAGGCTGCGGGCGTTTACTTCTCGTACTACTTTCGTATTGAAAAGCTGCGATTTTCGAGCTGGGGCTGCAAAAGTGTACTTCGTGTACTTTTGTGATAGATGGACTGCCTGTGCACTAGCGCATGCAACAAGGACAGGTGCATCTTGTGATGTGTGCATGGAGGGGTGTGTGCCCTGGGAAGCCCAGCACGCTTGGGATAGGTTGATTTTTCGAGAGCGCGCGCACCAAGGTGGGCCAGCAGCTGCGTTTTGTAGGGCTCCTTCTGCGCAACGCGGTAAAAGTTCAGGCGCCCATTCCGTTGCGTGTGCTGGGAGCGCCTGTGGTCCATGCCGCAGCGGACGCATTTGCAGAGCAAGACACGGCAGAGCTAGACGGTTGGTGGCTCATGCTTGGGAAAGCCTTGTGCGCCAGCAACATCCTTGGGTTTGAAGTTCAGCTTTCAAGGGACGTGCTTCCCCGATGGTTCCGGGCGTCAACCGATTCGTCCACGCAGAAAAGTGCATTGCGGCGCTGGAAGCGCTTGCGCAGCTCATTTTGGTTGCGCTGCAGCACGGCGAAGGCGTATGCGAGTCTGCAGTTGTGGTATGCTTGTCGCAGCAGTGTGACAATCAGGGAGTCTGCTGAGTCAGAAGGCGCCTCTCTGCCAGTCCTGCAGTGCTTTGGCTATTTGTGTTGCCGCCTTGGGCTATCTTGCTCCATGTCTTATGTCGCTGGTGTACGCAACAAGTGGGCCGATCAATTCAGCCGCAGCAAAGCCTTAAGAGTGCGGCCTGAGAATCAGCGGCGCCTGTGCTTGTCTACGCAGCCGTGGGCTGGGCGTGAGTTGGCGCCCTTTGGTTGGGGAGCGCAGCATTCTGTGCGCAGCTTCACTGCGGTCGAACTTGAGCCACTCCCTGTGGGTTGAGTGGGCAGTTGGCCTGGGCAGTCCAGCTGCCAGTGTGTTTCGACCATTGTAAAACAGAGCGCACAGTACTAGTGCGCTACCTATGCTGCCTGTACTGCCTGCGCACCAGTGCATGCAACAAACACAGATGCATCTTGTGATCTGTGCATGGAGGGGTGTGTGGCTTGGGAAGCCCAGCACACTTGGGATAGTTTGAGCTTCCACCCTCCCACCCTTGCTTGATCTTGGGAGCTTGGTGACAAGCGGGCTGTGGCCCATTGTTGTTTGTTTTGTTATGTTGTGTCCGTCGTTTGGTTTGTTCGCTTGGTCGCTTGCTTGGTCGCTTGCTTGTTGGTTTGTTTGTTTGTTTGTTAATTGTTGTTTGTTTGTTTGTTTGCTTGTCTGTTTGTTTGGTTGGTTGGTTGGTTGGTTGGCTGTTTGGTTTTTGGTTGGTCTGTTTGTTTGAAGTACGTGGTTGTCCCTGCATGTTTTTTCAGCTTGCCATGGGCAAGTTGCACCAAGTTGCACGGCCCACATGTGTCAGGAGACGCTGCTGGACACTGTCAGCAGGCCAGCCGCCTTGGGAAGAGTCGTGACAGCCGTGGTCACAAGTTTTGCCATGGCCTCTTGGGGAATGTAGTCACTTTGTCCGTGGCTATCATAGTCCAAACACCCTTTTACTTGTGCTTTAGCTCAGGGAGAGAAATACATCTGTGTGCCTTTGTGTGTGTGTAGTGTTATATGGTGCGTATTTCCGTGATGCAGTAATATGCAGTAATATGCAGTATGATATTGATTGAGGATACTCTCTTTTTGGGAATTCAAAGGGAAGTTAAAACCATTTTTTGGGGGGGTCCCCAATATCAATATGCCGATATAGAGATATGTATGCACAGGTTCACATAGATATAGATATACATACCCGCAGATGGCGGGGATGGTGGCAACATACATGAGTGCCAGGATACTTGGACCACCCCCAAAACTGTCTGGAAGGGTACGCGCAAGTGCAGGCGCTGTCCAACAAAACATTCATATGTGCATGCAACCAAGATTGTTTTGAGGTTTGGCTTGCAGCACTGTGGCCGCCGCAACGCTGTGGCTATTTGATGAACCTGGCCAGGAAAGTTTGTCTGAACGGAGACTCCTTATGCATGGCCTTGTTCCCGGCTCCACTTTTCCAATTTCAGCAGTGTCGTCACCATCTTGCATCTTTGCACACACGACTCAAGGGGATCGATTTTGATTTTTCGTGCTTACGGAGAGGCTTGGATGTGGAAGGCTCGTGGCAACTTGCCTGACCTTTTGCCCCTTCCAAGGTGTGGGACGTTTCGCATCACATACCCCAAATGTGTGGTTTCCCTTTGGCTCCCTTCAAACCAACCCAAAAAGGGTACCCGCACAGAAGAGACACCCAAAAGGAGACCTTAAAGGCCTTACTTTGTGGACAAAACCTGCCCACCAAACCCAAGAAGGACGCAATCCCAGGAATGGTTGGCAACGAACACGCGCAACAAGGCAGCCTTTCCCAATGACACCTGGCAAGCCTTCTCACTGTTTGGAAGGCAGCTGCTTCCCCACTTGACACACGCAAGTTGGGAAGCGTACACTTTGGAGGGTGTTTGCGGACTAAATCCCAAAAAGGCCGCGAGGGAAAGTTGGGTTATCCTTTTGGAACGCCTAGGCTGTTTCCACATTTACACCCAGACCCAGCTCTTGCTGGTTCTCACTGAATGGGGAAATGACCTAACAACCCAACTGGTTTCCTTACGAGACTCCCCAGGTTGAGAACCAAGACGAGCCAAATATTTTCCGGCCTGGAGTCTCCATGACCAACAACAATGTGACCCACCGAACAGAGTTCCAAAAACCTGCTCATTTTTGGGTACCCTCCCACCTGACATGGAAGTGCACAGACCCCTGCAACAAAGATGGTGTCGCCCGGTCGTTTCATTCTCGGGGCGAGTCAGTCGCGATCGCAGGGTGGACGCCGCCAGCCTCTCGCGGCTCTGCAGCGGCCTGGGCGGGGCCGTGCCCGGGCTCGAGGCCGGCGCCCGAAGGCTCAAGCTGTGGACTCGCTTGAAGGGGGGGGGTTCGGAGGTTCGTGTCCCTACCACTTTTGGGCCGTTTTATGCCGAGAAGGTTCCTTTTGGGGCTACGTTTGCCCAAAAGACACTTGTTCAGCTGTTTTAATAGGGGCCCGAAACCCGCGTTGGCCATTTTTGCAGGTGGTTCAATACCCGGCCTCAGGGGGGTTATTATGGCGCCTAAATGGGGGGGCATGAGGGCGTCTTGATAGAACCAAAGCCAAAGTGGCAGGTGTGAGTTTCAGGTCCATATAAACCTAATCAGGCTGGTAGAATGCCCTTTGGGAACCTCCCATGTCAGCCTAGTTTTTGCTTGCAATTAAAGTGTACAGAATGACACACATATGTTTTACATGGAATATTAGGGTATGCACCTGCCTTCAGGGTACCATCTTGGGGGTGGTGCCGCGTTTCCCAACTCCTCTGAAATGCGTTCTTCAGCTTAGCAACTAACTAGTCGGCTAAGGTAGCTTTTATGGCAATCGTGGCCTGCAAGACACACACACACACATAAGACACAAGTCCCACTGAACCCATTTGACATGCTTTTTGAGGGTACCCTGTTTTACACCAAAAGGAATACACAATTTTGGGGGTCCCTAATCAAACACTTGTTTGACACGCAAGACGGCAGAGATGCTCGTGAGGCAGCCCAATCCACAGCCGACAATATCGCAGCAGCGTTGGGCGGAACTGGCAGGCGAGGGTGTCGTGGTTCGCTGACTCATCTTACCAGAGGTTTACCGACAAGCACAGCAGTGGCATCGGATCAAATGGAGATGCGCTGATGTGCTGTCGCATGATCGTCCAAGTACCGACTATTGAATGTGTCAGTACTTGGCATGTCTTTCTCTCTCTCTCTCTCTCTCTCTCTCTCTCTCTCCTTTTTTACGGGACCCCAAAAATGGTGGCTTTCCTTTAGGCGTTGGGCTTAGGCCGTCACGGGGCTTTCTGGTCACTTGACATGTGATCCACGGGTGTTTCAGGAACTGCCTGACTCTCACTGCTTTCGGTTCAAGATTTTGCACGAGGCCCTGCGGACCCCTAGAATTCTTCATTCTGAAGCCAGAGACGTGTCTGCCTTTGTGTCCCAATGGGGGCTGCCCATCTGCCGGATCCAAGATGCGTGTGCAGATCCCGCGCATGTGGAAAGGCCACATCGTGCTGCCGACAGCAGGCTGCTTCCTTTGCAGGTTTCAGTGCGTGCGCAAAGCTTGGCTCTCTTTGCGGACGCCATCTCCGGAAGGCTTCGCAGTTTGTATCCAGGGGATGCACTATGACACATAGCATGTGGTACTCTGTTGTGGATGTGTGCTGGGGGTCTCATGCTGTTCATGTCCTCGAGCAGGCTTGCCCTTTCCAATGTTGACAGCGTGGACGCCAAAGCATTCGTCAGAAGCTACAGAAGCTACTCCATTTCCTTTCGGCAGCCTGTACCTTTGAATGTCACGACAAGCATGCCATTGCCCTTCCCAACTGGCAGTGGGTGATTTTAGCCATGCTAATTGATTCGTCACCTCGTCGCGTACTTTCTGGAGCGGTTCGGGTCGCAGGGTGTATCTAATGCACGCGACATTGCGCGGGGCCACCATTGGCATTGCATCCATGGCCAGCCCCCTACAGTATGCTCTGAGCAGGTTGAGGGGTTCCCGCATCTTCCGGATCCTAATTATGCGCGCCACTGGGTTTTGGGTTCCAGTTTCCGGGAGTGGCCGAGGGAACCCCTGCTTTACCATGACAAAGCAAGTCAGCACGCGTTGTCAGAAAGAGAATTGTTTTCTGTGATTTCAAGGCAGTTTGCATGGATGCTGACGTTTGGACACAAAATGGGGGAAATTGAGCCCATTTTGGGGTATGTGAGCGCAGTGTCCAGGCAGAGATCAAGCAGTGGTGGAGATTCCGATGGGTCTCTCACCAGGCTACCGGCCTCCATGTTGCAGCGCTTGCTCGTTGAGCCCTGGCACTGCCAAAGGCGGGGAGGGGATAGGAAGGCTCAATAGGGAAGGACACCAGTAGATTCAGCCTATCATGTCTAAGTTTAGTTTAGAAGCACTGTGGGGGTCCAATGTGAGGAGTGGGCTTTGTGCGTTTTTAGTCCGTGAAAGGTGGTTTAAAGGGAAAAACCAAGCCCCGCCTGAATTCTGACAATGTTCGAACAAATCCCTTGCAAAAGGGCTTAGGCCGGAAGAAGGAAGGAAACCAACATTAAGCAAATATTGTTTTAAAAAATGAAAGTGGAACAAAAGGGAGCCTTGCCATTGTTAAAAGGGAAGCTAGAAGCCTCCAAGAAGGAAGCCAAAAAAGCTTTAGCAACACACGCAGCTCCTTTTCCACAGAAATAGGGTTTTTGGGCGGCTCCGAGACTCTGGGAAATTTACTTGCTGGCCAAGCGAGAGTCTTGTTTCTTGTTTCATCATATTTCTTAACACGCTGATCGACCGTAGGCGTAGAACCCCCCCCACCCCCGCCCCTTCCAAGCAACTTGTGGAAACATCGGAGCAACAAATTCCTCAGAGTTCCCTCCGCGCTTTGGCTGGATTGGAAGCCGCTCACTTCGCCTATAAAGGGGTTTCGAGCCGTTCGCTTCGCCTTGGGGAACCATTTGGGTTGGATCTCCAGGTCAAGACCTTTGGGACATGCAGAATCCTCACTTGGGTCTGGGTCAAAATTAAGCCACCAGGAATTGGACCGCAGGTTTCAGTCCACGTTTCCATTTATCAGGGCAAGCCATTTTTGGTACCTATTTTTGACCCACAGCCACTTGTTTGCATCAGCTCAGTATCTGGACATGATTTCTTGTTTCGGAGTTCTTGCAGTTGGAACTAAAATCAATGACGCCGCTTGCATATGATTATGGCAAGGGCTGCACCTTACGTTCTAAGGAGGGTATGTAACCAACTGAGCGGCATCTAAATCCTCCGTGTATATGTTTAGTAAGAGTCATGTTATATCGACCAGTGAGGAAGGCGAAACTCCTTGCGTGGCGTAAGCTGATAGCGTAAGCAAAACCTCCAAATGTGTCGCGTAAGCAAGACGTCCACACGCGTAAGGTGGCGTAAGCTGGTGGCGGAAGCAGGTGGCGGAAGCAGAATGATCCGACATTGCAATTCATGACATGTTTAGGACATAGCTCAACCAGCTCTGTCATTTGTTTCTTGGCACTTGGATGTGTCATGTTCCTGCTGTGCCTTCGACTCTCAACAGTAGCATTCGCTACAGTTTTCGTTCAAGGGTGATTTTGAGATTCATCCATGTAAGCAAAGATTCCTTTGGGTGCTTGGTGATGTCTTTTGCAGGGCTGCTTAAAAGATGCATTTTGCCCATTTGAAACATGGCTGTTTCCCCAAATTCGAGGGAAACCGCCATTTACAAAGCAATGTTCAGGTGTATAATGTAAGGATCCCTGTGCTTGGTGATGTCTTTTGGGTGGACCCCTGCACTGCAACTTGGGAAAACACAGTCTTCCAGTTGCTTAGTAATATTTGTTATTTTCCCCTGTTGGCTTTAATGGGAATCAAATGGAAGAAGTCCTCTGAGGAAAAAATCGCCGCACGAGAGGCTTTGGCTGCTGTCCGACGCTGCGCTGTCGCCACCTCAGCACATGTGCCATCAATGGACTGGTTCCTTTGCTGGGGGGAAGGGATTGAACCTCAGGGGTTTCACATGGCCATGGTTCAAAGCAAATGGGATCCCATTTTGGGATAGGTGCACCACCCGTTTTAGTCTATTTTAGTGGGGATTGGGATGTTCACTGGGGGTACAGGTTTCATATAATCTTTGGTGCCTGTTGCTTGGATGCCAGGACTTTCACTTTTTGCCAACTAGTGGGTTTCTAAAAGGAGCAGAAGGCAACCGAGTAATCATTGTAAAGGTTCCTACTGGATCTTGATTGTCTGTGCCGCACACAAGCCACCTTGACCATGGCACACATGGATTGGTTTCCTTGTGGTCTCGTTTGACAGCCATCAAGCTAGTCCCCTATTAAGAGCCGCCCCCATTGCCAAAGCCGTGTTGGAAACACATCACCTTTGGCTGTGACTTCCAGCCAACTGTTCAACTGGGCCTCGAAAGGTGGCGATCGTTTCAGCAGACCCCACCAGTAAGTTGCAACCTTTGAAAGGGAACCCCCCCAGACAAGGGCAACTTCGGCCTAGAGTATCTTCTAATACTCGTAGTCGCTTCATTGTCCTTTGCAAGTTGTTGTTTAGCTGTTTAGCTGCAAAAACACAGCTTAAGGATTGGTAGGTCAGTTCATGCAGGCAAAGTCCATTGACACCTGATCTATGTCGTTCCCTGGCTCAGGCCGTGGCTCGTGATGCAGTGCCGCTACTTCCAGGCTCCGCCCAAGGGCAAATTGATGGAATCCTCTGCATTGTCTCGGCTGCGAAATGCTCATTTGGGTACACTCTCTCAGACAGGAGGGGGGTGGAAGACTACTTTCCTTTGGAAAACCCCTCTGTCCACTTCCATGTTTGTTAGTGGGACGGTATGGGTCAACATTAATCCACGAGATAAAAGCAGGTTTTAGTCCATGTTTCCATGTACCAGGGCAACCCATTTTGGTGTTACCCTATTTTCGAGCCACAGCCATTTGGCAATTCTTTTGGATAGTATTATGGTCTTGTGGTCAGTTAGGTTGGCCACTTTCTGTGATTCGGGCAATCCCTGTGCTGGCTGTAGAAAAAGAGATGCATGGGGTACTCAATGGGCCAGACTGGCCCCACGGGTCCTTGGGGCAACCCTTCGGAGCGTTTGACTGCGACATCGGTCGACCCAAACCTTCGTCGCCCTGCCATGGCATTCCACATGAAGGTTGGTCGGGACGTGAGAATGGGCAATGTCCAACCGCAAAATCCGAGGGGCGGATGTCCATTCCCCAATATTTTTTGGATCCCGCAGCAAGGCTCAAGGCCATCGGGCGCTATTGAAGCGACTGCAAGTTCATTGCAATCCAAATTCGTTTTTTGTTGGTTCCAACCAGATCACCAGTCCAAGGTTGCTGGACGTTTGTTTCTGCAAAGTACACCGACCTCGGTTTGCAAGCTCTCACCTCTAGACGTGCCTTGCCTTCCGCGCGATCGCGCAGGTGGCGATCGCCGCGCATGTGCCAAACCTGCAATGGCCTCAGAAGCTCTCGATTTGGGCTGGATGGCTGTAAGGCAAGCTGCAAAGCTGCGCTGGTGGGTGTTTTTTGAAGCTACCCTTTGTAACTTCAAGGGGAAACCTCCGGAAAACCACCATTTTGGGGGTCCCCTATTTTGACCCATACCCAGGTTCACAGCTGACCTGATCCCGTTCCAAATAGCTTAACTCAAACGCTACGTTGTCCTAGAAGTCATCGTGTCGACGTCTTACGGGGCAAATTGAAATGGTCAAATCGCCTTACATGCCTGCGCACTCTGCAGAAGCCTCCTGTGCAGGTCAGCTTGTAAATCCAGTATGCGGCCACCGGACCATGCTTCCACGGAGAGGCTGCTGCTAGACTAGGTGAGTAGTTGAATGGCATAATTCATTTTGGACCCTTGGCATTCTACGTTGCTAGAAGTACTGTGACTCAACAGCTTTGCTGATTTGCCCCTTTGGCTTCCTTCATTTTTCCTTTTGACCAACAGAAAGTCAACATTGCGCAGGGGTCTGACCGCTTTGCCCCACTAAAGTGATTTTCCTTTCCCAGGGAGTGTCATGCTCACGTCTGTTGTCAGTTTGTTTGTTTTTTGGTTGTGTAGTAAATAGGCCCGGGCATTCCGACTGGCAGACAGACTTGTCTACCACCATGGCGTGCCTTAGAGAGGGAAACCTGGAGGAGACTATTCTATTCAAATGTAGTAGTATATATATATATATACATACATATATATATATATACAATATGAATACCTAAGTATACTTGTGAATCCATTCCATCATGGAGGGTGATTTGCACAAAAATAGTTTAGGCACACAACTTCCCGAAACACGTTTGTTTATTTGCTTGCGTGAGGTTCTCCACCCACGGAAGCACGCCTTAAACCTAGACGTTGATGCAAGCGAAGCTCGGAAATAGGACGGGATGTCCATTGGCTTTTGTTTGTTCGTTTGTTTGCCTTTGTTCAATTGCATCGCGTTTCCTTTTCGGTTTAGCGCATGGTCGCTAAGAATCAAGTCGATCCACACAGGGTTTCGGCAAACGATTGTATGAAGGGAAACCATAGGGACGGGTAAGTCTAGCCGAGGTTTGTTGTGGTCGGTTTAGACATGTCAAGGAAGTTCAATGAAGCCCTGGGATTTGTGTGTCCACTAGCTTTTTCGGGCCCCAAAGGTCCACTCCAGTCTCCCACCGGAGCCCAAGTATTTCCTAAATAAGGCCTTATTAAGAGCTTACTAAGGGCTTTTTTGGGCTCCCTCCCCCTCCCCTCCCTCCCCTGCCCTCACCTCCCTCCCCCCCCCCGACCCCCATGATTGTCCAAAAGGACTCCGGATCGCTCAGGTTCCGGCACTTGATTGGTGAGGGCCTCGCGCCGGAGCTTTTCTTCTGCCGGTGGCTGCAAGGCGCATGCACACGACACCCCGTGCGACCCGCGGCTTCAAAGGCTTGTCTTTTTGGCGTTCCCCTGGTGTTCTGGTTTTTAGGGGGTCCTTTACAAAGTTCACCAACGTGGATATGTATATATGTGTCCTTGTTTTGGGGGTAAGTCCAACCGCAAGGAATTTCCTGCAACAGCCCATTGGGGTGGCGAGTGAGTGAAGATTGCCGGTGAGTTGCTTGAACGCCATAGTCAAAAGACCTGCTTGCCTCGGGTTGGTCATGGAACCACTGATAGAGAATTTGGACAACCATCATAAGGATTCCCAGTAATGCAGCCACCCACAAGGCCCAAACTGGGACGACAAATTGCTGGGCTGGGAGGAAATCAAACATCGTCCATGTGTACCGAATCCCATCAGAGTCCAAAGTGGCCAGCCCGTTCTATCTTCAACCTTCTCGCACGACTTGGCTAATTCCTTTGCGGTGCGACATTGGAACTGCATCCGCTTGATTTTATGGTCCGAAAAAACCGCCGGCACCATAGTGCCACAATCAAAGCGCAGCATGCGGGCCATGGTCATCTAGACTTTGGCACAATGACCTTGTGCATTCAAACACTGCCACCCATTTTGGGATGTTGTTTTAACATCACCTTGTTGCCAGGACTGATTACAGTAACTTTATCCTTGGACTAAATAGCATTTTAGGTTGGACATGGTTGGACACACAAGGAACCCTGATTTGGGGTGTGATGAGTTTTGGTTGGACCTACCGGGGAAAACCACAAAACTTGTTTCTTTGTCGGCTCTTGAGGTAACCCAGCGTTTTGGTTGACGAAAATCGAAGAGGGGCAAGCCTTTTGCTGTATTGCCGTAGGTGTTTGTTCACGTCGGGCCCAATGTGGTTCAGGTTTTCATACCAATTGGTCTCCTAATCAATGTGCGATTTTGCCTTTGACTTTCTAGGGCTCCTTAAAAGAAACTCAGTTTGCAAGCATTTGAAACATGGCGGGCTTTTTCCACCCAAATAAACGGACACCACCATTGACAAGGCAATGTTCAGGTGTATAATGTAAGGATCCCTGTTATTAGGGAGGTGTTCCCCTCCAAAAGTGGTCCGAATCCCCACTAAAAGGAATTTGACTTTCCTTGGCCCTTGGGAGGCTTATTTCAAAGCTGCCTCACCCCAGAGTTGCAGCTGCGGATCTGGGCCCGAGCCTCGGAGGGAGCGCGGAAACAGGCACGAAAGGTAGGAAGCCAGCTGGCTGGGTAGGCAACCAACAAGGGTTTTGGGAATAAACGAACGGATCCCTTTAAGGGAAACTATAAGAGGATGGTTCATAGGGGGTGATTCCATTGAGGCCCTTTTTGGGGGGCGTCGACATTTATAGGAATTACACCTGCAGAGGGGCCCCCTGATTGTTTTTTGGGCATATCTAGAGGAGCCACCAGAAAGCCGGGCCCAAAATGGTGGCCTCATTATGTTAGCATCATCCAAGTCACCCAGTGGTATCTTGACCGAGTTGCCCAGTGGTGCCTTGTCTCAACTTTTTGGGGAGGGTTATTCCTCTTTAAAGTCAACCAACCAAAAAAAAGGATGAGGATTATTTTTGTCCCATGGACAGTCACTGGGCATCCGAGTTACAGGGAAACAACCCCTTGCTGACCTTGACCCCGTCAAAGCAATGACCCTCTTTTGGCCCAGCTCTCTGTTCGGCCACGCGTCCAGGTTAGGCACCTTTGGGGACATAGCTCAAGGCCGCCCCTCCCCCCCAAAACCTCCCCCCCCAACACCCCCCCCGCCAGGTAAGCTGAATCCTTTCAGTTTCCCTCAACACGAATTGCCCAGTGGGGGTCTCCGGCCTAACTGGCCGCCCTTGGACTGGTCTGCGGTGGTTGCAACCGAATTCCCGATGTCCCCTTTGGTTTGAGCATCTTGTGCGAATGTTGAGTGATATTTAAAGGGGACATATGGGGAACACAGCCAGATTGCCCCTGAAGGGCAGTCAAAAGGGGAGGTGTTGAAACAGTGGTTCCAATAAGTACCCGCTTTAGTTGTTGGTGCTCTGAGATCAATCGCAAAAAGGGGGGATTGCGCGGGGTTTCAGTTTGCTTTCTCAACCAGCGTCATCGACTTTGGAAACTAACTGTAGCCGACACGTCTCCACCCTGAGACTCAAGCACAGGGGCGGTTCACGTTTTATGCACTGATTGCAATCCTCGCCCTAGGTACCCTGGGGGATGTGGGCAACTGAAAGCGAGGAAAGCCGGGGGTTCATATTTATACGGAAGATGTGTTGCCACTGGATATAAGATCCCGCAGAATGTGACAAATGAGTGCGTTTTGTCCAATCCGTTTTGTTGCATTTATAGCACCAAGATTTGTCAAGAACTTTCGGTTGAGCGGCGTCCTGCAGGCTAGTTAGTTTTCTGCCATGGTCGCGCAAGGGTGGACGCCTACCCGTCAAATCTCGCATAGGTCTTGGCTTTCTTTGAGAGTTCAGGCCTGAGTTCATGAGTTGGCCCTTGCATGTCGCCTTTGGAGCTTCCGTTCATGGGGCCTGGGGGGAGGGAAGGGAGAGGAAGAAACCTAAGCCTTTGGGCTTATTTGGGCTCCCTCCCCCTCCCTTCCCCCCCCCCCCCCCCCCCCTCCCAGCCCCCCAATGGTCCTTCAGAGCCCTCAGCTCAGGACCTCTTCATCTTCGAGCGATCTTTCAAGGCCTGCCGGCGTTGCTCCCAACCTTCGAGATGTTTATTATTATTATGATTACTAGTACTATTATTCTATTATTATCATTATTGTTTGTACTCGTATTTGTTTAAATTATTATTATTTACTATTATTTGTATTAAAATTACTAATTATTATAATTAGTATTAGTATTAGTGTTTGTTTATTATTGTTAAGTATTTTCAATTGTATTATTGTTTATCTAGTATTATGTTTGGAATTATTATTTGTGGTATTGTCATTGTGGTTGTTCTTTTTTTTTTTATAATGATACTACTAATAATATGTATTATTACTTTTATTATACTATTATTGTTATTGATATTGTTATTTACTATAATTATAATTATCATTAATATTATTGTTAATATTACTGTTATGATTATTATTATTATTTGTATGACCATGATTATTATTTATTATTAATTATTTCCTGTCTTTTTTAAATTATGATTATTACTATTATGATTTTTTTTTTTTTTTTTTTTTTTATGATGTATTATTATTAGTTATTACTATGGTTAGTGTTATTGCTATTTATTATTATTACTATTATTTTGATTGCCTATTGTGCATATGTTCTTGTTGGGATGCATTTGCCTATTTTTCCGCCAGCCTTTTTGGTCATGGATTCTTTATCTTGGGAATGATCAGGTTTTGTGTTTTTCTAGAATTTTCAGATTTGCAGACACATGTTTCAATTGGTGAGCTTATTCTTGGCTTGTCCTGGGCTTTATCCAGGCTCTTTCCAATAGCCCCCCTTGCAGGTCTATGAGAGCCGCAGTCAGAACCTGTGTATATGACGGTTAGGTGCGGCGGCCCCTGATTGTGACTCATGTGAGGTTTGGTCACAAGACCTCAGTTTGGGTTCCCAGAAAGTGTCAATTTTCGTACGGCTTTCAAACCAATGGGATTTCTATTAAGGGAAGCATGAGTTAATGCGGTTTGTCTTCGAGGGGGCTCCCCCCGTTTTCGCCACCCCCAGAAAGGGAGCCGTTCCAAAGAAATGGAAATAGGGTCCAAGTTGAGGTCTTCGTAAAGCTCGCTGTGGCCATTTTCGCCCTCCTGGAAAAGAGGCTGCCGGTGCCTCAATCGCTGGGCACCACCAGGAGGGGACATTCAAGAATACCACTTTAGTGGTTTTAGTGAACTCCAAGCAGATGAGTTTGGTTTCCCATGGCCCCTCCATGCCTTCTGAATTCTTTGTGCGCCGCACAACAAGTGTTTTGTAAGCAAGAGAAGTCCTGCAAAGAGTCAAAAGGTGGATTTGCCGAGTGGTGTACAAATGCCGCTTTGTTGAACATTCCCGTTCCACGTAGCCCTGGATCATTGCGCAGGTGCCCTACAATCACATCAACACAACCTCTAAACTTCGACACTGCGCAACGCCATCTCATCATAGTCCAAATATACATTCATGTAGATACACATATATATATATATATATACATATATGGGTATATGTACGCATGCATTGTTGTTTTGAGAATTGGGCGCATCAGCTGTTCAACGCGAAGCGAGAGAGTGGGTTATCCCGCAGGTCCATTCCCGAGGATTCCCGAGGATGGTGAGAAGTTGACAACATTGCTTGTACTCTAGCTTAGAGTGGACGAGCAGTTCTCCTATATGGGCCAAAGGATCGGGCAAGACATCGAGAAGATGATGGACCTGCTCTTCGATTCCTCGGCCCGGCTGCTCAGAGAGCGGGACATTTTCTCCGCTCCAAGGGGGGTTTCAGCTCAATTTGCAGCTTGGCGTTAAGCCACCCACGCGGGCGCTACTGCTTGCCAAGATGACCATGCAGTTCAATCGCCAAGCGAAGATGTGTAAAAGTCAACAACTGTTATGGGCTGCTAAAACTTAAACACAGTACGAGCCGAATAGGATGCCGTTCATTCATAACCTCTTATGGTCAGTTTCGAGCATCACATTCTATATGATGAAGCAAACCAATCCGCGTTATACAGTTATCGTGCGATACTTTTCTTGCATGGTTTCAATTGGCAACTCACTGTTTCAGTGGATTCTCCAAACGTAGTCTTAACTTTGTGTGTTTACCGCTATGGTCTTGCCAAAAAGTAAGTCCAGACACTTGGGAAGTGAGGAAAAGGTGTGCCAACACAGATGGATACCATCGGATGGCTACCAGGCCGGCGGCGTTCAAGTTGCGGGTCTCGAGTCGAATCGTGTTAAGGCTACGGTTGAAACAATATCCGCTTGGTTTTCGCGTGGGTGGCAAAGGTTAGGTTGCCAAACAAAACTCGCAACCTACCCTGATCCCAACCCCAACTTCTTGAGGTTGTTTGTTAGTCCTGCAGGGCCCGGCAAGCCAGCTTTCAAAGACCAGGAGTGTCACCGGCGCCGTCATGGTCGGGGTTGAATCGCATCCCGGCAAATGAACGGATGATTGTCCATAATCCTTCGGTAGTTTGCACGTCTAGGGGATCCCTTGATTTTTGCTTCCCCTCCGAGACTCCCCAGATTAGCATGGATCCAAAAGACCATCCTTTCTAAAAGAAGCTCCTTTCGGGGGACCTTTTTGAGTTCCATGTTTGTTTGCAGAGCAGAGGTGTCTTTTGAGGCACACTAGCATGAAACTAGGTTGGCACTGATTTCTGTTTGCTTCTCATCACGTACAAGTGCCATTGATTTATTCAAAGGGAGGAGTAATTGTAAACGCTTCGGGTTGCCCTCCTTGGCCAGAATGCTCGTTGACTGTGAGGTACTGTGTTTTGGTTTGCCTTGAAGTGTTGCGTCTGTTTGAGTGTGAGTTCCCAAGATGTATGGTGGGCTGGGCTTTTTAGAAGCAATTCGCTTGGGGCAGTTCGCCTGATTTTTAGACCGGTTTCTAGGGTGGATTTGACCGGTTTCTGGTGCAGATTTCTGAGACGGAATTTGGCCGGTTCTGCTGGAGGTTGGACAAGCTTCCACTGGGGAATTTGACCGGCTCTCGAAGGAATGAGGAGGAGTTGGACTGGAATTTGACTGGTTTGTGATTTGAACGGGATTTGACCAGCTTCCAGGAACGATTTGACCATGAAACTTGACCTGGATTTCAAAAAATTGGCTGGCCATGATTTTGGGCTACTGAAGGATCTGGCTTCAGGGACTTACTTCAGAGGGGTTGGAGCACGACAACGGAGACCCAAACTACCCTCAATGGCATGTTGCCCGGACATGCCAACATGGCGAGCATCCCAATGTTTGCAAGCAATTCGAGGGTCCAGGTCCGACTCAACTGAGGCCTGGTCGATTCCGCAGGAGGAGTTCTGGACGGCCGTCCTTTCCGTGAAGGCCGTTCTTGCGGATCGCGGCGTGTGAGCCCTGTCGGCCAGAGGGCACGCAAAATGTGCCACCCAAACCCGACATAGATCCGTAGCTGATAGTTGGTACCCATGGTAACCACCAAGGCCATGGTTTGTGTCCGGCCTGGGTTTTATCCAGGGCTGACCGCTTAAGTTCCGGACCACCGAAGTAGATGCTACTGTGATATCACGTTTCTATTTTGATTTTGACTCAAATGGGGATGGCGTTAAAAGGGGCTTCCCCAAAAAGGATGGATTTCCTGTTTCCTTTTTCGGCCAGCCCCAAATTCGCGTGAGCAAGAAGAAAATCACAAGCAACCGAGGGAAACTGCGCCTTGCGTGCGCACGGTTGTTTCACGGTGCTTCCTGGGCCGATTTGCTCTTTGGCGTTGAGCCTGTGTGTAAAGTTTACCCCTGCGCGCTCAAGTTTAAACGCCCAGATTGCATGGGTGCGGTTCAAAAACAGTCCATGGCCTGCGCTGGTTTGATTTGGATGACCTTGAGCAGGAAGATTCGGGGCTCGCATTATTATTTTTGCCGATAGGCAAGCGGCAAGCAAGGCAATATGCAAAGTAATTCACCTGTCCAAACTGCCAAATCAACCTCGAACGTCGGGGATTCGTAAAATGTCGCACCCCGACCTAGTTGGTCTCCTTTGGCCCCTGTTTTGTAGCGCACAGAGTTTGGCCGCAAGTGGCTGTCTCCCTGTGGTAGAAAATAATGCATGCGACTCTCCTACCAATCTGTCCAACAGATTCTGAAAGCTTGATATGTGCCCTTCTGTGCGATACTCTTTCGGGTACGTCGGTATTGGACAAAACACAAAATCAATGTTGCAAGGTGCGGTGAAAGACACACACACACAACGCGCTGTAATTCCGCAAGCTGCAGGTTGTATAGCTTCCAACTGGCTGTCTCCACACCGCTGGCCTTTGAGGGGGAAGCGTTGAAGGGTAAATCCACGTTTCGAGTTGCTTCTTATCGATGTCACATGGCATTAGGCTGCCCACCTCTCTTTAACGGTGTTGATGCGCCCTTCAAGCAAGCTCCTCCCGGTTTACTTTCAGAAGAGAACAGCCGTGATTCTCGAACAAGTTTTGCCAGACCCTGCATTGGCAATGGGAGTGGCGTGTCCTACGGTTCCTTGGTTGACCTTTGATGCGATGTGGCAGCTTTGAACTTTGAGCACCTGGTGACCCTTGGAGAGTGATATCCCATTGTCAGGTCCAGCTCCATGAAAGCTGGCAACAGGAATCTGTAAGACCAGCGTGCCTCAAAAGTTGGCACTACTGCATATGCGTGGAGTCTCCCCAACGGAGAAGAGGATACCTTTAGACTCGGGGAATAATTTGTTCAAACGAAAAGCTTCAAAAGGAAACCACAAGGCCATGGGTAATTATTGACTTGTTCATGATCAACAAAATTTGACATGACTTTTGGATAAAGTAGAGGAACCTTTGGATAAAGTAGAGGAACCAACCAGCTCCAAATTTCGTTTTTCGGGCAAGTCTTGACGGCCGGGCGCTCTCAACCTTCGCGGCAGGTCACCCGCTCCATGATGCTCGAGACGGCGTAAAAGGGGGCGAAAAGCGAGGGGCAGGGCTGTTTGGCTAGTTGGCGAGGCAAAAGATCCCGCCAGTTTCATGGAAGCTGACAGACGGGGTTAGGACTGCTTTCTTGTTGGGGAGGCCACTCCTCCACTTAAATCATTGAGCGGAGGGAAACTGCTTACGACCATAGCCCCTCAAAAGAGCAGCACAAACTGCATTGAGATGTGTGGAAAGTGGCTCAAGCTTGATAATAATAAGCAACAGCCGAAGTCTATACAGCGGGAAGTATCCCAGCTGAAGTAAATCCACTGCCCTTCTTTCCGGTAGAACAACCGAGATATGGTATAGGCATCAGTCCACCTTTAAGACGTTTAGATGCGAGGGATTCATGACACGACTATGTCTTAAAGTAGGGAACCCCGAAAATTGTGGCTTCCACATTGTTTCCCGTTCAAACCAACCAGAAAAGGATATTCGTAAAGACGCACATACACGTACACACATTCATGTCATGTCCCACGAGTCGTTGAACATTTAGCGCGGGCCCGTTAGTGCCGCACGGTCCCAAACGCGAGTAAAAACCATGCCCATTCGGGGAGGAGGTACGTACGGTTCCACTGGTAGGGAGGGATTTCGTAAGGCCTCTAAACTAGGTTTGCTCCACAGCCATCTTGGTATAGAGCCAATAGCTAGCTCGAGCTTCAGCCAGGTGACTTTGAGGGATTCTCCGGTTTGCAACACCCAGCTGCTTGATCCAGGGCTTTAACAGGTTGGAACAGCCTTTTGCAAGGGGCATTTGTCCATTGACGCTTCACATCAGGGGAAGTAGCAACGAGAAGATGTTGACGCCATTTGCTCGACAGGAGGTCGCACGCAGCATCTGCTTCACGAAAGCACAGCTTCAAGAAAGAGCCCACGTTTGCATGCGCCAGGTTTTTTCAGCACAGTTCAGGTTCAGGATGTTCAAGGATAAGGCGTTCTCACCGTGAAAAATATGCGAAGGCTATGGCTTGTGTGCCTGCTGCGAGCACTGGCAAAAAGGGCAGAGTTAGACTTGGAAGTGGATGCCAGCGCTTCCAATTGCAGGCAAGGTCAAATATTTGGAGACGGAGTTAAGAAGGCGAGCAGCGACCCGCAGCTTCATTACGTCAAGTCGTTGTCTTGGTCACCGGACGGCCAACTCATAGCTGCGTCCAACAAGGTAGAAATCATCATCTGGAGGGTGGCAAAGGGCCAATGGCAGGTGCATCAATTGCTTGCCGTGGAGGGGGTCAGGAATGTGCGCTGGTCGCCAGAGGGAAGACGCTTGGCAGCAGCCTGTTCTGATGGAGCACTGCGGATCTGGTCGTACACTAATGGCACAAATGGCACCTTGAAGTTGCAACATGAGCTCTTTAGTTCTGCGGACAAAATTCAACCTCAGATGAGGGATGTTGCATGGTCGCCCTCCGGGGAGCACCTGGTGACCGCCGTGAGATATAGCGGCTTGTGCCTGTGGCAGGCAAGCACCGGGCGAATTGAGCAAGAGCTTTTCCTGCACTGTGAAGGCGAGTACAACAGCGTGTCCTGGTCAGGCGAGCGCGTGGCTAGTGCTTGCAGCACCGAGGGCCTGACCATCTGGGTCAACAAGTCTGGGCACTTCGAGCTGGACAATACGTTGGGACATTCAAACACGAGCCTACACATAGAGCAAGTGGCATGGTCGCATGATGGAGCGTCTGTGGCCTCTGGTGGCAGAGATAGCTGGATTCGCATCTGGGATTACAAAACGCCTGAGCGCAAAATACAACACAACGGCCCTGTTTCGAGCCTGGCCTGGTCGCCGGATGGGGCATTCCTCCTCTCGCTGGGGCCCAGCTCGATACGCATTCGGTGGGTGGAAACGGGGTCGCAAATTGAGCTGGAGTGTCGTCCCTGCCTCTCGGTGGCTTGGTCCCCAGATCAGCAGCATGTGGTCTCTGGTTTGAGGGATTCCAAAATTCAGATCTGGCACGCGAGCTTCCTGACGAAGGAGAGTTGGAGCTGGGTAACATGGCTGGTGTGACCTTCACTCTCAAGATCCTTTTAAGCAAATACCTAGGACCGGAGGCCATTGTGTGTAAAATAAGGGCTTTTTCGGCAAACGGCGGAACTTGAAAGGTTAGACTTAGCAAATCCCTTGCGGGGCCTCTTGTCTTCGGGGCCTTGCAAAGAGCTGGAAGAAGCAGGAAGCATCAGGAAACAGCAGCAAAGAAACATGAAACTGCAGGAAACAAAGCAGCCCTTGAACGTAGAGCTCGCGCTTGCAAGTGGGACCGGGGACATGGTCAGGTGGACACACTGTTTAGGTGACAATGCAGGTGTCAGGGTAAGCTCCGCGAGAACACATTTTTATTGGACACGCTTCGCGCTGCCCGCCTCGGCCAGCATCAGACAGTTTCGGCTTGATTTGAAGGGATGGCGTTTCGGTGCGGGCGCTCACGTCACGGGCGCTTGCAGGCGCTGTCGGCTCCCTTTGTGCCTCTCTTGGTGGGCTGTCTTGGTGGACGCTTGTGGGTGGAAGTCTTGCGGGCGATGACGCTTGCGGGCGCTCCTTCGTGGGGCTTGTGGGCGCATGCGGGCCACAAGGACGGAAAGTCTTGCAAGCGTGCATCATGAGTGCTTGCGGGCGCTTGTGGGCAGCACTGTTGCCTTTGTGGGCGTTCCTCTTGGCGGTGCTTGTAGGCGCATGTGGGCGCTCTTCTTGGGCGCTTTTGGGCGTGTGGGCGGCACTGTTGCAGGCGCTCCCTTCACGAGTGCTTGCGGGCACTTGTGGGCGCTCTTGGTGGGCGCTTGTGGGTGGAAGTCTTGCGGGCGTTCTTCATGAATGCTTGCGGGCGTTTGTGGGCGCTTGTGGGCAGCAGTGTTGCGCTGTTGCGGGCGCACTCTGTGGGCGCTTACATGACTGGAGTTTAAACCTTCTTTTCATGGGGGTTGAACATGTTTATCTGACTCTGAGTGGACTGGCCAAAAAAGCAACCAAACATGTCATTTACAACGAACATGGTCTTCCTAAAAATAACTAAAGCCCAGCCTGTTAATATTTACAAGGAGGACCTTCAACGACACCTTCTGCCTGAAGCATTTCTGGCCCAACAGCTGAGAAAGGCTGTGCCACCCCGCGCAACCCCATAGCCTTTGGCCGCAAGGTTGTTCTGCTTCTGGACCTCGTAACGCTGCCCAAGCCCAGCAAGAGCGTCACTCACATGTGAGTACCTGGTTTTACCTTTTGGACAAAAGCGAAGCCTCACGTGCTGGGGTTGGACCATTTTAGTGGTTGCGGCTTTGGACATTTTGCTGAGCTTGTGTGGGCGTTGTTGTGAGCGTTCTTCCTTGCAGGGGCGTGGGTGGCGTTGTGGGCGTCGGTGGCGTTGCGGGCGCTCTGTTTGGGCCTTGTCTCTCTCTCTCTCTCTCTCTCTCTCTCTGGAGTTGTGGGCGTTCGCGACTCCGGAGGCTTGTTTGTGGATGGGCGCACGCAAAACTTCAGCGCCTTGTGCGTGCGTGCGCGCGCACGCTGAGTGCGTGAATCAGTGTGCAAGAAACAGCTGGGGGGGGAAGGGGCAGAGGGAGGGAGGGAGGAAGGAGAGGGAGGGAAAGAGAGGGAGGGGAGGGAGGGAGGGAGGGAGAGAGAGAGAGAGACAGGAGTGTGTGCTTGAGTGCGTGCGTGCGTGCGTGCGTGCGTGGGTGGGTGTGTGTGTGTGAGAGAGCGTGTGAGCGTGTGTGTTTGT